>CM033455.1:12104970-12466494 GCA_019425755.1 Amaranthus cruentus
TTTGTAACAAGCATAAAGATAACTACTTATTAGGTAAATATCGTTTCAATTTTTTTAGGCAATACGGCAGTATTTAATTTACTAAAATAATAGTTTTAATTTTATAGATGTGATGGGAGAGGTTATTCAGTTCAGCAACTACAACGAAACTGCAGAAAAGAAAACCATAAATGTTGAGTTAGTCGATGAAAAGTAAGATATTAATAGCTTAATTAATTTGAACAATTTTTTTTTAAATATTAAAGTTGCCTATTTTTAAAATTTTATTATTATTTAACAGCGGAGATAAACTGGGTGTAAGACTCTGGGAAACTTACGCACAACAAGTATATGAACACATCAAGAATCCAATGAATGAGAATATGCAAATGATATTGGTTCCACGTTTTGCAAAGATGAAGTCATGGCAAGGTATTCCTAGATTGACAATTTTTTTTACTAAACTAAAATGTGCTAATACATAATCTTAAATTTTTAGGAAACACATATGTCCAAAACTGCTTGGGGGATAACAGTCTCATGTACATTAATCCTGAAGACATATTTGAGGTGTCGGAATTCAAAAAAAGGTAATATTTAACCTTCCAAGAATATATTTATTATTAATCATAACAAAGACATTTATCAAATAGTTATAAATGATATAAATTCTATTGAAACATCAGGATGGAAAAGAAATCAAATGAGCAAACAAAAATAATTGAGGCATCTTCATCATGTTCTGCGAAATCAATAGAAACAAAGTTCATTGAATGCCAAAAGATTAAATTTTCTGATTTACAAAATGTAACTGAAGAAGGGGATTATGCGACTGTTGGCACTATTTACGCAATAGATATTTCAAATGAATGGTGGTACCGTTCTTGCTCTAAATGTTGCGCGTTAATAACAACCGAGAATGGTTTTTTGAGATGCCCCAAGTGTAATTTGAATGTTAGCGCAGCTTTAGCAAGGTACATTTACAACTTCTTTCATCTAAAAACTTATTTTTTTTCTTTAAAGTTATTTTAAGACATATTATGAATTTTTATATTTTACAAGGTACAAGACACACATCAAGGTTAAGAATAGTCAAGGTGATGAAGCAATACTCATTCTATGGGATCCCCAAGCAAAGAAGGAAATTGGAGCAAGCGCAAAGGAACTAAGGGATAAGCTTGATAAGGTTTTCCATACACTTGGTATTTAATTTGAATTCAAATAGCTAAACTAAAATTGTCATAACTAACCATTATTATGTCATTTGCAGACGAGTTTCCAGATGCATTACCAATGGAATTGGACAGTTTGATTGACAGAGAATATTTATTCCACTACAAGGTTTCTAACCACTACAACATTATTAAAAGAAATAAAACGTACACAATTAAAAATTTAACTAATGATGCCAATATCATTAGTAAGTTTTTGGAAAAAGAGTTATTTATTTAAATGTCTCTTTTTTGTTATTTATTAATTTAGTTTTAAATGTTAAATATGCTTTTAATTTTGTATTAGGTATTCCAAACATTCAATGAAGTTGATGAACAAAAAACTGAAACATTTATGCTGGAATCTCATTCTATACAAGATGAAACTCAATCTGGAACACCTCTCAAAAGAATAAATGATGAAGCTGATTCAAAATTTGCTGCAATGTCATCAACAAAGAAGCCAAGGACAGAAACTCTCTAAAATTAAATTAGTCTTTATTTACAGTACTTTTAATTATAAGTTATAAGAATTTTATTAGACATAAGATGTTTTCATTTTAAATAAATTTCAATAAGTTTGAATATCTCAAAAGTCTGCTGTATTGTTTGAATACAAATATTATGAAGTTCAAATTTTGTTTCTTAGAAATCTTTCACAACATGTTCCATTAATAATTATCCGTTTTTACGCATTTATATTATAAATAAAATGATAACAAAAGATGTAGTTTAGAAAGATTTTATATATAGAACAGTTTTATATGTAATAAAATTTAAAAATTAAAACCTTTTAATATAAGGTAACTACTACAATAGTCATTTTAGTGAAATTGTAATCATTATCAAACCATAACAGACATGCATAAAATAACATTGACTCTCATTCAATAATTGTTAAATACTATAATTGAAATTATATAATAAAACCTTTTAATTATCAATTTTTTAGTAATCAAATAAACCATGATTCAAGAAAATGTTGAAAATTTTTAATATTTTTTATCTTACTAATTGCTTGATTAAAACTCGTGACAAAATTCTTTATTTATTAGTTTAATGTTTAAATATTTGCATATTTTTTACACCAAATTAGTGGCAATACTCCTAATATAAACATACACATATTATTTTGTTTCTATAATAATGTAAACATACGCAAGGATTACTTAGAAGATTCCTTGGGAGTATTGACAAAATTTTTAATTAGAAGGTTTCTATAATAATATAGACATATTAATAGAAAATAGAAGTTTATTAGTCATAAATTAATTGTTGTTTATTTCTTCCTATTTATAACCAAATCTTTTGATTACATAAATTATGCAAGAAGGTATAATATATTCAGTGTTAAGATAATTCAGATTTAGAATATTGTTATTACCTAAATATAAGTAAATTTCAATAAATATTTTATTTCCTACCTATAATAAATATTCTACCACTACAAAAAAACCAAAATCCTCAACCATATGTTTTGCTATTCATTCTACACATCTTATGTCATTAATTTATTTTAATAGACTTTACACATTCAGAAAAACAACTTACCTATTTTTGGTCTATTTGGTCTATTGGCATTATATATCTTCAAGACTTACAACCTATCTAAGAGGTATGATATATTTTCTTTACTTTGTTGTTATTGTAAGGTATATGCAAATTTTTACTGTATTATAGAATTTATGGTCTGTTTGATTTAATCTACTCAACTACAATGTCTTAACTGTATGTAATTTCATGCATGTAAATAAGCATCAGAAATCTTCAAATATGCAATTAAAATAATCAAATATTAAATAGAAAAAAAAATAGGGATTAAGCTCATACCTTGTGTCCTTATAGACACTATTGGCGAAGTAGGCGTTGTGTCTGGCCCATTATAATTAAACTAAAATACTCCTACTACTTTAACCTACATCTATTAATATTACAACCCAATTGAAAAATACACCTTAACCTATTATTACAACCGTATTGAATAAACCAACAAAATTATAACAATACTTCGATAAATCATAAATATATAAATCCTGCACAATATGAATGTTAATTATTAGTGAACAATCAAAAATTATAAAATAAATTACTATTTTAAATTTTATTTTTTTTATGATAACGTTAAAACATGATTAATTAAGGCATTTAAACGAAACAAATGAAGATCTATTATAAATGGTGTTAAACATACAATAATTTTATGAGACAAATTATAAATAAATGATGTTAAACATAGATATACATAAAACTATTAATAAAAACCAATGTATAAATTTTTCAATATCATAGAGAGTTCTCTTTTGTGAGACAAATTATAAATACATGAATTTTATGTATTGTTTTTAGATCCATTTCATTTCTGTACTATACAAATAAAAGAATTAAATGAAGATCTATTATAAATGATGTTAAACATACAATAATTTATTTTAACCAACATGCAACTCAATATTTTAAATTATTGTTAAAGCTAAAATAAATTGCTTGAACAAATAGCTATTTTTATGAAGATAAATTAAAAAATATACATTAAATATAATCTCATATAAATATAGTTCTAATAACTGATTTATTTGAAAATACTCATACCAGTAATATATATTTAAACGAAACAATATTAAACATTTTAAAGATATGATACAACTATAAATAAAAAACCTGCGAATAAATTTTTTAATATTATAGATCTTTTTTGTGAAACAAATCATAGATACATGAACCATATAAATGGTTTTTTTGATCTATTTCATTTCTCTACTATACAAAAAAAATATTAAAAGATCAATTATGAATGATGTATAACATACATTAGTTTATTTTAACAAACATGCAACATCTTAATATTTTAAATTATTGTTAAAACGATAATAAATTGCTTGAACAAATAGCCATTGTTAGGAAGATAAATTAAAAAATATACAATAAACATAATCTCACATTAATATAGTTCTATTAACTGATTTATTTGAAAATACTCATACCAGTCATAATTTTCATTAGGATTATGCGATCCATATTCGTTCCTTCACGATCCTTACATCTACATGAAAGAGAACAGAAAAAATGAATGAGAAATACACACCTTAAGCTACAGATCAAACTCCAAAAAGGATTATTTGTTGTATTTTAGAAAAAGAATCAAAGATTTATTTTATCAACAAAAACCACAAAATATTTAGTACCTGTTCGAGCAAAAATCAAAGAACAAACTATCGTTCTTCCACTTCATAACTCTCCATAACTGATATTTGATTTGCAGTAGTTTAAGTAGTAAGGTTCTCAAGATTGAACACAAAAAAATGGCGATTTATTTGCTAATTAATCTAGAAAATCAAAAATGATAGGGAAAAAAGTAAGATAGAAAGTGAGAATATAGGAAAATATTGGTGATTCATGGAGAGCCAAAGATTTAATAAGATACTCCATAAAAAGTATGTAGTTATATATGTTGGTTTTAGCTCATGGAAGTGTAGAAGAGAATTGTTCAAAAGAAAGAGAATGGACATTTAAGAAAGAGAACGTAGTGGAAATGTAGGATGAGATGTAAGTTCTCTGGGGATTGAGTATTAGGTTTATGTAAAGAGTAAATGGGTAATGATTCTTGATCAATGGTTTAGATTATTTCTCCCATTTTAATGGTGAGATGAAATCTTTGAAATTGGAAAACAGATATGACCGTTGCTACTCCCAATTTTATATTTCATAATTTATTGTTAGTACCAAAGCAAGAGACTTTTGTTTTCTTTGTTTTAAGTAATGTGAAGTGTTGTCTTTTGATTTCTCATTACAAACAAAATACTTTTTTTTAAAGAGTTTAATAATAAACCTAATAAAGTCTGATAGTGAAGTTGATGTTTTTCAATATAGTTAGATAAGAATAATATAAGATGCAATAAAATGTAATTTGAAATTTTATTTTGAAAATTAGTTTGTTGCACGGAGTATTATTAGTACTAAATTAATATTTTTGTGAGTGCAAGGAAAAATTCCAAGTGTATATTTCGTCGTATTTTTTCAATTCCAAATAATTCATTACTTCGATTCACAATAACTTATTAGGAGCAAGCCTTATGGAAAATTTTTAGAATATGAAGTACAATAATCCATTACTCGATTCACCAAAATTGTCTCATTTAGCTTTGATACACTAATTCAATTCCAAATATCTCTAATTATGCATAATCCAAAATTATATGATTTTGATATTGATAAATTTACATTTTAACGAATCAATAATATAAATCTGTTTAACAAAATTTTAACATCTAGATTAAGAATAAAATACAAATTTAAAGTTATCGATAAATCGCGTCAAAAAAAAACTAAATGAAACACTAAATATAATTTGAAGAAATATACTCCATATACATAACTAAATAAAACACTAAATATAATCGCGTCAAACTCTTTTTTTTTTTTTATGGAGGCTTGGGGTGCCATGTCTCAGTGTTGGTGTTTTCCTTATCTAATATATATATATATATATATATATATATTCAAATTTAATATATATATATATATATATATATATATATATATATATATATATATATATATATATATATATATATATATATATATTTATATATATATATATATATATATATATAAAGTTTAAAGTAAAGTTGGTGTATTGATGTTGGAGTAATGTACTGATGGTGGTGTATGATTACTACTGATGGCGTGTTGCACAATGCATTGTTATCTCTGCAAAAATTAATTGTGTGTGACAGAAGATCAACGGTGAGTATTAAGTCTTTTATATTAACGGTTAGATGAGGAACAACACAAAGTAATGCGTAAATTGAGGATGAAAAGTACTGTAACCATCACATGCTTTTATCCTGTATAAGAGATTATTATAATAAGGATCGTGAAATTCTAATTCGAGTTCAATTTATTTTTGGAGCAATAATTCGAAGGAAAAGTGTCAAAAAGTACCTAATAAATTTATTTTTTTCAAAAAAGTACCTAATTAAAAAATATTTTCAAAAAAACCTAACAAAATATTTCTTTTCAAAAGAGTACCAACTAACGACTGGGGTTAAGTTTTCCGTTATCTTTTTTTGTCCATCTTTAAAAAGTACCTAATAAAAATTTTCTTTTCAAAGAAGTACCTAATAAAAATTTTCTTTCCAAAAAAGTAACAAGAACACAACATAATTATCCAATACATGCACAATATAATATATAACTTTAAAAACATCATCCATAAACAAGTTCACACATCACCCATTACAAACACAACATAAGAACATCATCCAACACAAACCTAGAGTACCAAGTATCTGTTGGTGTTAAGTTGACCGTTTATTTATTATTATTATTATTATTATTATTATTGTATTTGTATTGGATGATGTGTGAACTTTTTATGGATAATGTTTTAGAACGGAAAACTTAAAACTTAACCACAGCAGTTAGTTGGTACTCTTTTGAAAAGAAAAATTTTTATTAGGTATTTTTTTGAAAATATTTTTTTATAAGGTACTTTTTGACACTTTTCCCTAATTCGAATTATTTTTTATACTTTTAAATTATACATGGGTAATTATATGTATCCGTTTGATGATAAAACGGTATCATACAAGACAAATTAAATATTTAAATAAACTGTTACAAAAAATTATTTGATTTCTCATTTATGCTACCATACTTTTTTTGTGATACTTTTGTCATGTAATTTCAACTCGATTAAATATATGACGCTAATTTTAAAAGATAGGTGGTTAAGATTAGTACCCATTACCTATAATCAAGATAGCTTTTGATATCATGTCAAAAAAATAATTTATACGTAAGTGTAAAGTGATGGTAAGGACTTTAAAATATTCTATATAATCTTATTGTTTTTAATGTTCAAATACAAAATAATTATTGACATGAGGAATATTTGCTCATACTACGTTTAGTTTGGTTGTGGTCTCCTTTAAATACCAACAGTCCAACACCAATATATTATAATCTATTATAATAATCTGTTACACATATTAAATATTCATTATTTTATTTTTTTTGTATCTATTTACTTAGTTTGTATCATATATACTATTCGAGTTATTTGTTTAAAAAATAACATTATATTTATATAATTTTTTAATAAAATTGTTTTAATTTAAGGTTTTAATGGAGGATCCAAATCCACCTAAGCGTCGTAGAGGAAGACCATGTAAACAAAACAACACACAACAATTAAGTCCAAATACGAATGATGGTGAGTTTATTATTTATACGTTTTAAGTTTTGATTTTTTTTGTTTAACACCAAAGTAATTTGTTGCATTTGGTTTTGTCAGAGAATTTAATAATGACTATGGAGCAAAGCCGAGAAAATTCAACAAGACAAAGATCTATCAGAAAAGAGTATTTACAAAATAAACGTCTAAAAAAAATATGTACACCCACGTCAGTTGGTTAGTCATTTATATTTAAAATGTATTTAAATTTTGAAAAGTAAAAAAATTGTTGTTTAATTATAATTATATATGAATCATGTTCTAATTAAAAACTTATCAATACTATAGATCAATCGTCGCTGCAAAGTGAATCGAGCATAAATATGACGTCAAGTACACCTTTTAATGATGTCACAAATGGTTTGTTTTTTATATTTAAGTGTTTCATTATATTAGATTGTGTGATATTTAATTTAAGTATTATTTTTTATTGTATTTATGTTTATATGAAATATCAAACTTAAAATTGGTATGAATGGTCCAAATAAGACTAATAGATAGTTTTATTTCCCAAGATGTATTATGTAAATTAAATGAATTGTTGATTAATTCTAATTATTTAAAAATATTTGTTAATATAAAACGTGTTGATATTTTAGATCAACAGTCGCCTCATAGAGGAATGAGCATGAGTATGACACCGCGCATGCTATTTAATGACGTCACAAATGGTATGTATTTGAAATTTAAGTGTCTCACTCTTTTAAACTGTGTAATTACTTTTATATATATATATATATATATATATATATATATATATATATATATATATATGTGTGTGTGTGTGTGTGTGTGTGTGTGTGTGTGTGTGTGTGTGTGTGTGTGTGTGTGTGTGTGTGTGTGTATTATTTATTTATTTGTTATTTTTATATTTATATGAAATGAAATATCAAACTTTTAGTACGAATGGATTATTCAAATCCACCTAAACGTCGAAGTGGGAGACCATGTAAGCAAACGAACACACGACAAGTCATTCGAAATACGACCAATGGTTAGTTATTTACTTTGCATTATTTTCTAAAGATTTAATTATGATTAAGTCCGAAGTTGAAATAATTTTTTCTTTTTTGTTTTTTTAAGAGAATTTAATCTTATCAGTAGAGCAAAGTCGGGAGAAGTCAAAGTTAGCAAGATCCATTAGAAAAGAGTATATACGAAATAAGCGAATCAAAAACTCAGTTATTCCAATATTATTTGGTTAGTTATTTACGTGCAGTTTAACTTTGAATCGAGAATTGATTTATTGTTCAATATAAATATCTAAAATCATTGTCTAATTAAAAATTTTCTATGACCCCAGATCAATCTTCATCACGGAATATGGCGAGTACGAGTACGACACTGCGAACACCTTTGAGTGATGTCACAAATGGTTTGTATTACAATTTAAGTAAATCCAAGTGTTAAATTTTAATAAGTTATCGTAATTTATAATATTTTGTATATATTTCTATGTTAGTTCTTACACAATTTCATAATTATGGAATTACGATAACTTATTAAAATGAAATGAAATAAGGTATATCATGACTGAGGTATATCATGATATTACCAAGAATATAACAAGAATATTGTCTATTTAATTTTTTAAAAACACAGGTGAACAAATAAGGATTTTAAAAAATATTTATCATAATAGAAATTATTTGATTAAGTTTTTATGAAAACATTGTAGTTGTGACGGAGATGCCCCATGTTGAAGAGATTATAGAACAAGATATAGCAGGTATTATAATAATTATTATATTATTGTCTTTTAATCGATTGTTGACTTGCTTTAATTATTAATAATTATTGTATTGTGATATAACTATTTTATTTTTAATTATTATAGATGTTGATGAAGAAGTTCCTATTGAAGGTTGGTGATCATTTTAAATAGCTCAACTCCTTAAAAGCATTATATTTAAATTATAAATATTTACGTTGCCTTTAATTTATATATTATATATGTATATTTTGATCACAGGATACATGGATATAGGAGATCAATCGTTTATGTGTGAAGAATGTGGTGCAAATATGTGGAGCCTTGAAAGGGCAGAGAAGCGAGAAACAAATAATGCACCCACTTTTTCATTATGCTGTAGAAAAGGAAAGATCGCACTTCCAAAGATTCAAGAACCCCCTCGGTTGCTTTCATCCCTTTTGCATGGTCAAGACATACGAAGTAAACATTTTATGGAGCGAATAAGAGGATACAACATGATGTTTTCTTTTACCTCAATGGGCGGACAAATAGATAAAACCGTGAATATGAGTCGTGGGCCATACGTGTTTCGTGTGCAAGGACAAACATGTCATAGAATTGGTAGCTTACTTCCGGATGGGTTAAATTCAGCAAAGTTCCAACAATTATATATTGTTGACACTGAAAACGAGATATCAAACAGAAAAAAGGCTGTTAGGTAAATAGAATTTCATTTCATCTAATATTATCATAATTTCAACAATACTATAACATTAATAAGTTTCAATAGACTTTACTTACGCGTTGAAGTTGTCATTTCAGCTCAGGCAATGATGACGACTTTGATGATTCAATTGTTGAGGATTTAAAAAATCTGTTAGACGATACAAATCCTTATGTACAGACATGGAGGATGGCACGTGATAACATACGTCATTCTGAAAGTATTGATATTCGATTAAAGCTCATCAATAAACGAAGTCAAGATGGAAGGACTCATAATCTTCCATCTGTATCTGAAGTTGCAGCTTTAATTGTTGGGGACATAGGTGTTGCCGCTGAAGAGCGAGACATAATTGTTGAAGGTCGGGACGGTAGATTGCAACACATCAGTGAGCTTCATCCATGCTATCTTGCACTCCAATATCCGTTATTGTTTCCCCGTGGAGAGGATGGGTATAGATTAGATATATCTCATAAGGGGGTTCAATTGGATGTGGTTGGTCTAACAGCTGAACTTATCCAAACTAATGTAAAGAAGCGGGTAAGGTTAACAATGAGGGAATGGTTTTCTTATCGAATAATGGATAGACAAGATGAAGCTGACACAATACTACGCTCCGGTAAACTATTCCATCAGTTTTTGTTCGATGGGTGGACAATGATAGAGTCTGAAAGGCTTCTTTTCATACGAAGGAACCAAAATGTTTTAAGGGCTGACAAATATATAAACCTTCAAGGTGCTGTGTCAATATCTGATGGTACGTCAAACATAGCTGGTAGACGTATAATATTACCATCTACATATCCTGGGAGTCCACGTTTTATGACTGAGGTATATCATGATGCTATGGGTATATGCAAGACATATGGGTTTCCAGATGTATTTATTACATTTACATGTAACCCAAAATGGCCAGAGATAGTGCGTTTTCTTCAATCCAAAGATCTTCGACAAGAAGATCGACCTGATATAATGTCTCGAGTATTTAGAATAAAGTTAGATTTATTGGTTAAAGATCTAAGGAAGGAAAATATTTTTGGAAGAGCAATTGCAGGTTCATACTAATCTTTACTAATTAATTATACCTTTTAAGTTTTAAAGTTTTACTCATTATATTAATATATTAATAATTGTCTTTTTTTTCAGTGGTGTATAGTATTGAATTCCAAAAGAGAGGTCTTCCACATGCACATATAGTTTTATGGCTCACCCGAGATGATAAGCTCCAAAATCCAGTTGATATTGACAAATTTATATCTGCTGAGTTGCCTAATAAGGAAGACGACCCTTCATTGTATGCATTAGTTTCAGATTTAATGATTCATGGGCCATGTGGATCTTCTAACCCAAAATCACCTTGCATGCAAGACAAGAAGTGTTCAAAGTTTTTTCCTAAGAGGTTTAATGATGAAACCTATATCGATGGAGAAGGTTATCCCTGCTACAGGAGAATGGATAATGGTGCAACTGTAGTCAAAGGTAACATTGAACTAGACAATAGATATGTTGTCCCATACAATCCTTCATTGCTTCGGAAATACAGGGCACATATTAATGTCGAATGGTGTAACCAATCTCGAGCTATTAAATACCTATTCAAGTACATCAACAAAGGACAAGATAGGATTACAACAGGTTTGTGTAGAACGCGAGGAGAGGGGGAAAACGAAAAAGATGTTGATGAAATTCAAGAGTACTTCAATTGCAGATATGTTTCCGCAAGTGAAGCTTCATGGCGCATCTTAGGATTTGATATACATTATCGAACTCCATCGGTAGAGAGGTTGAGTTTCCACTTGCCCGGTGAACACACTGTTGTGTTTAATGATGACAATACAGTTGATGATGTCATGTCTAGGCCCATGAGTGAGAGATCAATGTTCATGGCTTGGATGGAGTGCAACAAACGATACGAAGATGCTAAAAATCTTCTATACGGTGAATTCCCTGGAAGTTACGTATGGCAGAAAAAAGAAAAAGTGTGGACTCCAAGAAAAAGAGGATTTTCAATAGGCAGACTATATCATGTTGCACCGGGTTGTGGTGAACGATACTACTTGAGGACATTGCTTAACTTTGTGAAGGGGCCAACATCATTTGAGGACATTAGAACTGTCAATGGGGTAATACATCCAACCTTTAAGGACGCTTGCTATTCAATGGGCCTTCTCGATGATGATAAGGAATACATTGATGGAATAACTGAAGCAAGCTTTTGGGGATCGGCATTTTATTTCAGAAAGTTGTTTGCAATGTTGTTGTTGTCCGGTAGTATTTCTAGACCAGAATACGTGTGGGATAACATATGGAGATTATTGTCCGAAGATGTGCTCAATAGACAAAGATCCTTATTACAAATGCCAGGTAATTTTACTATACGAGCAATTACAATTATTAATTTCTTAGCATTTGATCATATTATCATTATATTCTATATTATTTATCAAATTTAACTGAATATGTACCAGATTTGAACCTTACGGATCATCAATTAAGGAATTATGCCTTAAGAGATATTGAGGAGATGCTCGAAAACAATGGAAGTTCTTTGATGAATATATGTCATGAGTTGTGCCCGGATGATATTATCATCAGAGATGGAAGTAATAAGCTAATTATGGAGGAGCTTAACTATGACAAGGAATCTTTAAAAGCTGAGCTACATGCGTTACTTCCATTGATGACTGAAGAGCAGGCCTTAATATACAATGAAATTACTACAACCATCGAAAGAGGACGAGGAGGTGTATTTTTCCTATATGGACAGGGTGGGACTGGAAAAACATTTATGTGGAATATATTATGTGCAAGTCTAAGATCAAAAGGTGAAATTGTTCTACCTGTTGCATCAAGTGGCATAGCATCTTTATTACTTCCTAAGGGTAGGACTGCACACTCAAGATTTGGTATATCCCTTAAGGTCACTGAAGATTCAATGTGCAGAGGCATAGAACCTAATAGTCATTTAGCAGAACTCATTAAAAAAACAAAGCTTATCATTTGGGATGAGGCTCCAATGACTCACAAACATTGCTTTGAAGCTTTAGACAGAAGTTTACGCGATGTCATTCGTTGTCAAAATGGTAAACCATCTGAATTAAGTTTTGGAGGCAAGGTTGTTGTCTTTGGTGGTGATTTTAGGCAAGTTTTGCCGGTAATCCCAAAAGGTACAAGACAAGACATTGTATTCGCAACACTCAACTTTTCAAAGATTTGGAATGATTGCAAGGTGTTACGACTTACAAAGAACATGAGATTACGATCAGGATTAGCCAATGTTGAGGAGCTTCGAGAGTTTGCTGATTGGGTTCTCAAAGTTGGTGATGGAAAGATTGGAGGACCTAACGACGGAGAAGCAACTATCGATATACCTGAAGATTTATTAATTAAAGAAGCATTTGATCCAATAGCTGCAATTGTTGATTGCATATATCCTGGAATTCGTGAGGGTTCAACTGATAGTTTGCACTTTAAAGAGAGGGCAATATTAGCACCAACAAACGAGATTGTTGATAAGGTCAACGAACATGTATTGTCACTTTTTCTGGGAGAGGAGAGGACATACTTGAGTTCGGATTCAATCGATAAATCTGACGGTAATTATGGTGGCAATGACGATGCATTTTCAATTGAATTTCTCAACTCAATACGTGCATCTGGAGTTCCAAACCATAATTTAGTGTTAAAAGTTGGTGCTCCAATTATGATGCTCAGAAATATGGATCAGTCAGCAGGCTTATGCAATGGTACACGTTTATTAGTTTATCATCTTGGTCACCGAATTTTACAAGCAACTGTTATATCCGGATCAAACATTGGTTACAAGGTATTCATTCCAAGGATTACACTCACACCCGACAGATAATTCTAATTTCCCAGTTGCTCTATAAAGAAGACAATTTCCTGTGTCTTTGTGCTTCGCGATGACGATTAATAAGAGTCAAGACCAGTCACTATCCCATGTTGGTTTGTTCTTACCTAAGCCGGGTTTTAGTCATGGACAATTTTATGTCGCAGTGTCTAGAGTTACTAGCAGAAAAGGTTTGAAAATTCTCATATGTGATAAGAATGGTGAAGTATGTCATCGCACAGAGAATGTTGTCTACAAGGAGGTGTTTCAAACCCTCTAATTGTTACTTATAATTTAGCTACATTTTATTCATTTAATGTTTTCTTATTATTATAATTCTAAATTTTCATGTAATATTACTTGAATAATTTTTCCTATTCTATTCTCTTATAGTTTTAGTCACATATTGATTATTACACTTTAAATAAAAGAAATGAACTTAATTATATTAATATGTATTTGCTCTATTATTTTTAAAATCTTATTTTTGATAGATGTTTACGCTAAGAAATCCGTGCATTGCACGGGTTTTATACTAGTACATATTAATAAAAATGTTGGAAAATGACAAGTGTCATTATTAGGAAGCCTTGATAAATATAGAATTATTTTAGTGAATGATAGTTGCTTACAAGACAATATTTACCTAATTTAGAATCTGATTCTTTAACATTTAAACTAAAATAGGTAAAGTATTTATTTAATTTATTAAAGCTATTTAATATACCTAACATAAAATTTGATATATTTAATTGAATAAAAAAGTAATGTATCCGATGAATAATTTTTTAAAAAATTAGTATTTAATTTTTGCTTTAAAAAAATCATGTATTCGATAAATTTAATTCAAATTATATTTTTTATATTTTATACTCATAATCGTGCATTGCACGAGTTTCTATACTAGTATTATGATTATATTGAATTCATTTAGGAAGACTTTTTCTTGATAGGCACACTATTTATTGTAATTGAACTTTTTTTTTGTGTTATTCATGTGAAAACTTAGATAACTCATTCTTTGTGTTAGATCGGAAAATAAGTAATCATAATCATCATAACTTATACTAATACAATAAAAAATTAGCCACGTGTCATTCTCTCAATAATAGTTTTGGCGCTCAATCGCTACCCCTAAAAAGCTTCCTTTGAAATCATCCTAATATTTTCATTCACAAATCATCCTAATGATAAGTTAAATTTGATGTTATTTTAAGTTTAGAAAATTGTCTATTAAACTTTGCATAAGCAATTAATTTAAGTTACCTTTTGAAATATAGCTATTAAAAGAATAAAAATAAGAGTATTTTTATTTTGAATAGTTGGTTAGTATTGATTTTCATAATGCTCTTACATTCCTACATATACAATCATCATAAACTATACTAAAATAACATCTTATTGTGATATATGTCACTTCATGAACTATACTAAAATAACATATTATTGTGACATGTGTCACTACCACAATGATTTTTTCCCGCCCAAATCAAGTTAGTCAAAGACAATTTTATGCATTTATATCTTTCTAATTTTAAAATTGAATCCACTATATTTTTAGAAGTATTCAATCCTAAGTTGACTAAAAAATCAAATTGAATCCAATATATTTTTAGAAGTATTCTAAGTTGACTAAAAAATTGAATTGAATCCAGTATATTCTTAGAAGTATTATAATTTAACTAAAAATTTATTAATAATTTTATTTCTGCCCATATCAAGTTAGCCAGAAATTATTTTATGCATTTATATCTTTCTAATTATATTTTTAGAAGTATTCTAAGTTGACTAAAAAATTACTAATTGCCTTTTAATTAGATCCTTGACATATTGAATTAGTAAAAGATTAATAATATTCATAGTTGACTAATTACCTTTAAATCAGTTCCTAAACATATTGATTTCACTCCTTAACTATAGCATTTACACTTGAATTATTTACACTTGAATTCAGAATACTTTTAGAAATATTCTTGATTGATATTTAAATTATTTTTTTTTACTTATTTAATATAACTTTAGGATGATATCAATTAGTCTAACTTTAGTATTATATATATAAGAACCAAACCTAGAAATTTGTGCCTCTCAAAATACTTTTTCTGTTCATCATTACTTTATACCTTGGAATTCCGTACCTCTAGAAACCTAACAAGTAACAACCATTCATGGCCCTTAATAAGTATTATTTTATTGAAGATATTAATAGCGACACAGGTTTTTGGAAATAAAGGTCAAAGTGATATATTTGTGGAAAGAGAATGAGTACGGTATCTAGAGACGAGCACTACACATGATACTAATGAATGGAAGGTATGATTTTATGTGTTTAAATTTTATTTTATTTATATATTTTAATCAATTCAATAAAAAAAATGAGTTAATTTCCGTAACTAATTGTTTTGTATGATATTATTATGAGTGCAATTGCACTTGACAAGGAAGGTGTATTTTTCCTATACGGTCATGGTGGGATTGGATAAACTTTCATGTGGCGGACGTTGTGTTAAGCTGTTTGTTCGAGGGGAGATATTGTGCTACCAGTTGCTTCAAGTGGCATCTTATCACTACTACTTCCAATGGGGAGACTTCTCATTCTAAATTTGGTATACCTTTAACTGTCACTCAAGAGTCAAGGTTAGTCTTTGTTGCATGTGGGGGATTTTTTTTTGCCAAAACTTGCTTTCAGCCACGGTCAACTTTATGTAGCCGTGTTCGTGTGACAAGAAAAAAAGGATTAAAGATTTTAATACGTGACAATGACAACCACACAAGTAATTCTATTGAAAATATTCTGTTCAAGGATGTCTTTTCAAACATTTAAGGTATTTTGTAAATGTGAATTTTTGTGCTTTGTATCTCTTTAATAATCTCTAACTGAATTTAAATTTCTAATCGTTTTTGTAGGTTATTATTGTTTGCTCAATAAGTTAATGTACCTGATGCAACGAATCAGTCTTATTATTATTCTTTTTAATATGGTACATTTGCGTGTTGTATATTAATTTTGGTTTTAATACTTTGTCGACAATTATAAAGAGGTGTTGGTTTTTTCAATCGTTTCGTCTCTCATATGTATATCTTAACTATTTAAAAAATACAAGTTTATATATAATATTAATATACCCTTTTTTTAATGAATGTATTTCATATTTATTATTAAAAGTATACTTTGACAAAAATAATTATAATTCCGTGCATGGCACGGGTAAGTACCTAGTTAAGAATAATATTCATCTCTTTGGTTATTGGTAATGACTAATACATAATAATTTTTTTTCTAAAATATATATCATCCGTTTTTTTGAAAATATATAATTTCCCTTTCTTTAATTGTCTAATAATATTTAATATGATATTCTTATAAGTCAAACATAATTATCTGTCCTGTTAAATTAATTTCTTAATCATTTTTAATTGTCTAAATTTTTATTTTTTTTTGGTTTGAGAGCCGTTTGGTTGCAGAAGAAATCACCGGCTTAATTGTCTAATAATATTTCATAAGATGATTATCTAACTACACTATTCTTTTGGTTTCTCTTTTAGTATATTAGTATAAATATACATTTTCAGTGCAATTACAAATTTCACTATCCTTGTCATGTATTAGAGTTTTGAATCCTATTCTGCTAGTCACTACGGATACTGCGGTGTATAACGTTTTGTGACTAAAAACAATCTTATATAAGTAGGTACAAACCAACATAAGATAATGATTTTCCTTGATTCTTATTAATTGTTATCGCAAAATCCAAAATAAATCTAAAAAACAAACATAGAATCACTCAGATATCCAAATTAAACATGAGCAACAAAACTGAAACTTTAAAATCCTAATCAAACAAATAAAATCACAAAACAACAAAAAATTTCAATTTCATCAAATACACAATAGAATTTTTTCTCAATCAAAACTTGTAGAAAATTGTTGAATTACATACACAAATCAATCTCTACTAGAAAAAAAAAATATTTTGTGAATAAAGGTTATTACTTTATAGAAAAGTTGAATTTTCAGGTTGATTGATGTGAGAAAGAGAATTGATCTTTAGATGTTGCTAAATAGGGAAAAAACAATATTGGAAAAATTATTATTATAAAAGAAAAAGGTTAATAGAGAAGAAATGAAAAAATAAAATGTCATGTGAAATTAATATCAACAATTTTTAATAGAATGTATGATATCCAACAAGTGAAATTAAAATTTAGTTTCATATGTTATGTGTTTAATTTTTCTTTAAAATTCATCAAATTTGATTTTTTTTCGATTTCCACATTAAAATGGTTTCCAATTATACTTAAACCGCGCCTATATAGGGTGGAAAGACGGACAAAAAGTGATCAGAAATTAATTAGACATTAGTATAGGGCTTGTATTGAATGTAAATAAATAGGACCAAATAAGTTTACCCCCTAAATGAGAGTACTAAAATTCAAGCCTTTCACATTAGGTGAAGTTTTATAGTAGGAAAGAAAATTAAAACTAATGAAAAAAGTCAGTAGCCTCATGCTATCCTTCATACTCTTTTCGCTCTCCTACAAACTCTTTTTTTCTCCTCTATATTTGAAAATACATTTCTCTACTATCCTCCTCTTCATTCAATCTCTTGTCCATGCATTAATTGGTGAAATAATTAAGGTAAACTAGGTATTTACCTGTGCTATGCTGTAACACCCCTGAATTTTCGACCCTCTGAACAAAACCAAAACCGAAAGAGAACGGAGGAAATTCGGGTGTTACATTTAAAATAAAATAAAATAAAAGAATTAAAGTTTGATTAAAGTGATTATAGTAAAACTTCCAAACAAAATCCTACGAAAATTTCGGCAGCATCTGCCTTGAAATAGACGCACCAAAAGAATTAAACAACAATAAACCACCATGAAGAAGAGGCATTAATAGACTTGTAATAAAAATCGCGGCAGAAAGGTTATCGCCAAATCCTCTGTCGACATGCTAAGCATGCATCGTGGCTCTCATGTAAACACTTGGGTTTTCCAAACAAAAACATAATCAACTTTACAAGCCATTCAAGATACTATAACGAAATATAAAACGAAATAAATCTTTCGTAAGAAGGATGGGAGTATGAGGTTATCGAGAACTGAATAAGATAACTGTGAAGAACAAATACCCTCTTCCGAGAATCGATGATTTGTTTGATCAACTTAAGGGAGCAGGGTTATTTTCCAAAATTGACTTGAGGTCTGGTTATCATCAGCTGAGGATTGCGGAGTGTGATATTCCAACAGCCTTTAAGACTCGATATAGGCACTTTTGGGTTAACAAATGCACCTGCAACTTTTATGTGCATGATGAACCATGTGTTTAGTTCGCGCCTCGACAATTTCGTGGTGGTTTTTATTGACGACATCTTGGTGTATTCGAGAGATAGGGAAGAACACGAACAACATTTGAGGAAAGTGTTGCAACTACTCTGAGACAATAAGTTGTATGCGAAGTTTTCAAAGTGTGAGTTCTGGCTCGAGAAAGTTTCGTTCCTTGGGCATTTTGTGTCCAAGGAAGGAGTTGTTGTTGATCCTGCAAAAATTGAGGCGGTGAGAGATTGGCCTGCACCGAAGAATGTGACTGAAGTAAGGAGCTTTTTGGGTTTCTGGTTACTATAGGAGATTTGTGATGGATTTCTCAAAGATCGCTCACCCCATGACCAACTTGATGAAGAAAGACAAGAAATTTGAATGGTCTAAAGAGTGCGAGTTTGCCTTCCAAACCTTAAAAGAGAGTGACTCACTAATACAAATCATCACTTGTGTAACTAATTATGCCACAGGAATTTAAAATCCGTGGCCAGTTTTGATCTTGCCACGGGAAAAATAGGTTTCAAGACAATATCACAATCATACCCAAATTTTTTGCCACGGGTAAATATATACCGTGGCAAATATGCACTTGTGCCGCAAATTATGCCGCGGATAAATATAAACTATGCCAAACAAACACTTGTACCATGGGTAAGTTAATATCGTGGCAAACAAGCACTTGCACCATAAATCTTGCCACGGGAAATTTTTTTTGTGGCAAACAAAAACTTGTACCAAAAAAATATGTCAAAGGAAATATTTATCATGACAAAAAATTTATGCCGCCAATTATGTCTCGGGTAAATATTTCTCTTGGCAAATAAAGAATTATAGGTCAGGGGTAAATAGCAATTGTGTGATTGTGTTATAAATTATGATACCTGAATTGGACTTTATCGCAAGTTTTGATTTTGCCACGGAAATAGTATATTTTCAGAGAAACTAAAAAAAAAGTTTATTAATTATTTAAATTAAAAATCTTTATCCAACTTAATTAGTTCTATATTTATTAGAAAATAAATCATTATTTTCCCTTATTTTTTAATTTATTATAAGAAAAAATTCTTTAAACAATGATATTTAATTAATATATTTTAAATAAAAACATTTAAAATTATTTTTGAAAAGCTTTTTTCACTTACCATATACTCAAACTAGACTTTAAACAATGATTTTAAGTAAGATTAAAGTATTTTCAACAAAAGAGAGAAAAATTGTTTCTAACCTATTCTAATACTTTTTTAATTTTTTATTTAGTGAAAATCAGATCGTATCATCCTCTTATATTCAAGAACACATGAAAAATGTTTTTTCTTTCTCTAACGTGCTACAATACAAAAAACCGTAGCAATTCCAAATGAAAGTTTTCGACTAAGTCAAAACGGTCGGATATTTCTGATTAATTTTCTGACTGATAGGTGTTTGTCGAAATTTCCGACTAACTTGCTAGTAATCATTTTATGGTCGGAATTTGAAGTTGGAACAAAAAGAATATACGACTAATAATATAGTAATATACTAATAACTAATAAGTGTTAGCTAAGTAATATATATTAATACGAGTAATATTATTCTAATATACGACTAATTTTGTGTGCATTTGGGAATATTAGTTGAATAAATTATTTTTTTGTAATTTTGCAACTAATTTTGTTCAACTAATTATAATTTTGTTTAACTTACTTCTAATAGTTTCGTTCAACTAGTTAATAATAATAATAATAATAATAATAATAATAATAATAATAATAATAATAATAATAATAATAATAACTACGCTTGACTTCCCGGGGTCGGGAGGCATTTTTATGCCATGCGGTCTTGTCCCTTGGATTCATTTAGGGATGCACAGGTTCAATTTGATATTTCTTTGCGAAACTCCTTGGAAAATATTGTTACGGCCTCGGGACCTGGTTTTGGGGATTGGCAATGGAGGTTAGCCACCCTTCCGATCAAGATGGGCGGCCTTGGCATTTACTCTGCAGGTGATGTTATTAACTACGCTTTCCTTGCCTCTCGTCTTCAGACTAGCTTGCTTCAAGCCAAGATCTTGGCCAACTGTGATCTCTCTTCCTCGGGTTTGGCTTTTGAACGTGCTCTCGGTCTCTTTCGCGATCTGGAGAGTGAAACAATGAATCATCTCTTCTTCTAGTGCCCCTTTAGCCAACAATGTATGACTAAATTGAAGGAGAGGTATGAAACCAATAGCAGAATCGTGTTACTAGAAGATACCCTCAAGAGAAACCGTATGACACATCTCAAAAGGAAACAGTTCGAAGCCACCCTTTGCAACCTCATCTATGTAATATAGAGTGCCAGAAACGACGTTGTGTGGAGCCACAAAGTCCCAATGGTTACACAATTGATTAATAGCATCAAAGACGCCTCAGAGACCAGACTGAACTTTCTTGAGATCTGATCCACATTGAAGCCCTGCAGCTTTTGTCTTTTTGTTCGGTTATTCTTGCGCCCGATAGTGGTTTCAGCTCTCAAACTCCTCAGAGCTTCTTCTCATGTTGTATGATGTCTTAGGCCACAAGTTTCCCCTTGCCCTATCCAGGTGTAACTCGGCTTTGTTTTATTCTTTTTGACTCTCTCGCGTTTTGTCTTGTCAGGGTGCGCATGTCCACCCGACATAGAAAGATAGGTTGCTAGCTTTGCCTATGTATAGTTTCTTGAGGTCTCCTGCTTTCCTCCTCTGCACATGAAGAGTGATGCTTTGAAACCGCTAGAAGGTGGGCTCAGTGTTCACATTGATGCAATCTAAGGGGTGTTAAGTAGGAATCCTAAGGGTCCTAGTTCCCTTGTATACCGCTTATTTGATTGGGAAATACAAAAATCTTTTTCCTAAAAAAAAAGTGTTTAGAAGTTAATTGATAATGGAAAATACATTTAAATACTAAACACTTTTTATCAAAAAAAAAATTATAATAATATTAATAATAATAATAATAATAATAATAATAATAATAATAATAATAATAATAATAATAATAATAATAATAATAATAATACACCAAGTGGTAGGAGTGTTAGGTTATAAGTATACTAACATTACTTAGATTATCACTAAATAAGTGATGGTCTAGTGGTTGTAGTGTTGGTATACCAACCTGAAGGCCTGGGGTTCAAATCCTACCCAAAGCATTTGTGTGAAAGGAATGTTACTGATTGTTAACATTAAATCCATACTATTAGTTGAATTTCCTTGTTTACGAGTCTCGGTTAAGCTTGTGGCAAAAGAATATAATTAGCCACGAGATCAACCGTGGCAAGAAAAAGAGTTTCAGCCACAACCATAATTTTCCCGTGGCAACAATCTAGCCAAGATCACTTGTGCCACGGTAGTCTCAAACTTAAATTCCCGTGGCTGGACATCATAGCCATGGGAAATTCTTACTTGCGCCACGACTGCTATTATGGCACAAGTGATGATTTGTAGTAGTGACTACAGCACCCGTGCTTACTCTTCCAGATAGCACCCTTGAGTACCTTGTGTATAGTGATGCATCGAAGTACGGGTTGGGATGTGTATTGATGCAAGATAGGAAAGTGGTCGCGTATGCGTCCAGGCAACTGAAGCCACATGAAGTCAATTACCCGACTCACGACCGAGAGCTAGCAGCCATTGGTTTAGCTCTGAAAATTTGGAGACATTACTTGTATGGAGTGAAGTGTAAGATTTACACTGATCATCAGAGCTTGCGATACTTGTATACGCAACAAAATTTGAACAATAGGCAGCGAAGATCGCTAGAGTTGATTAATGACTACGACGTGGAGTTTGATTACCATGAGGGCAGGGCGAACGTGGTAACCGATGCTCTCAGTAGAAAGACCAATCATTTTGTAGCTTCCTTGACTATTCCTAGAGAGTTGCAAAGTGACATAGAAAAATTGAATCTCGAGATTGTGCAGCATGGGGAGCTAAAGTCCAGATTAGCAGCCTTATCCATCCGATCCTCAATTTTTGAAGAATTTTTCACAAATCAAGTGAGTGACTCCTTATTAGAGAAAACGAGGGAGCAGGTTAAAGAAGGAAAAGCTGAAGGATTCACTATATTCGAGGATGGTAGCATTCGATACAAGGGTCGATGGTGTGCACCTTCTTCTTCTACAGAACTCAAGGATAAAATCTTAACAGAGGCTCATAGTTCGAAGTATTCCGTCCACCCGGGAGGAGATTAAATGTATCAAGACTTGAAGCAAACATTTTGGTGGTCCGGGATGAAAAGAGATATTGCTGAGTTTGTTTCCAAGTGTCTGACATGTCAAAAAGTCAAAAGTGAACATAAGAGACCTGCAGGTTTACTCCAACCTTTGGATATTCCTGTATGGAAATGGGATGACATCTCCATGGACTTTGTTTTAGGTTTACCAAGGACTAGGTCGGGAAATGATACGTTATGGGTGATCGTGGATAGACTTACCAAGAGTGCTAGGTTCATTCCGATGAATAATCAGTGAGATATGAATCAGTTGGCCCGAGCTTACCTTAAGAATGTGGTACGATATCATGGGTACTAATTGTGATCATGATCCTAGATATGAATCAGTGGGACATGTCCCTAGATATATAGTGTCTGATCGTGATCCTAGATATGTGTCAAAATTTTGGGAAGCGTTTCAGAAAGCTCTGGGTACAGAACTCCTAAGAAGCACATCTTTTCACCCTGCCACCGATGGACAGATCGAGCGCACTAATAGGAGTCTTGAAGATATGTTGCGAGCCGTAGCCTTGGATATGCAAGGATCTTGGGACGAGTGCCTAGATATGGTGGAATTTTCATACAACAATAGTTACCAGGCAAGCATCCAAATGGCACCTTTCGAAGCTTTATATGGTCGTCGTTGTCGAAATCCAGTATGCTGGGATGATTTCAGTGAAGCTGTCACCCTAGGCCCGACTATGTTAGAGGAGATGACCGATCAAGTAAAAATGATTCAAGAAAGACTTAAGAGGAGACCTGATGAGTTTGCTGTAGGGGAGTATGTGTTGTTGAGAGTTTCGCCGACGAAAGGAGTCATGAGATTTGGCAAGAACGGCAAGTTAAGTCCGAACTTTATAGGGCCATATGAAATCACAGAGAGAATCGGAAAAGTTGCTTATAGACTTGCTTTGCCTAATGAGTTGGGTAATGTCCATGATGTATTTCTTGTTTCAAAACTTAAGCGATACATCCCTGATAAATCTCATGTGCTAGACCCCGAACCCTTAGACCTTGATGAGAATTTGTCTTATGAAGAGAAGCCTATCGAGATCATAGATTCTAAGGTGCGCAGTACAAGGAGAAAAGATATAAAGATGGTGAAAGTTCTATGGGCTAACCAGCGCACACAGGAGGCAACGTGGGAAATTGAGGATTCCATGCGTGAGAAATACCCACACCTTTTTCCCGAGGTTAGTGAGTTACGAGGGTCGTAACTAAGTATTAAGGGGGGGTAGAATGCGATAGAATTACGCGCATTTGCATGTATTTTCTCCTCTACGATAGCAACATATTGCAAACTTACATGTTTTTGATTAATTTTTGAACCAATTTGTGTGATATCTACATGATTTCGATTAATTATTTGAAATAAATTGGGTGATATTTACATGCTTGTGATTAGTTGTCTGAGTCAATGTAGGTGATTAGAAACACTCGAAATGAAAAATGAATGAATATTTTGATAGTTTGGGTATCCTTTTGTCAATAGTGTCTCTAAGGACACGATCCTTAAGTCAATTCTTGAGCTCAAAATAGATAAAACAAAATTCCTGAGTTATTAAAAATATAAATTTTCAGGATTTATACTCTTGATACCCAGTTTCGGGGACGAAACTCCTTTTAAGGGGGGTAGTCTGTTACACTCCGAGATTTTCGGACATCACTAATTAATAATTTAATAACTTTTGGGAATTTTATAATTATATTGGAGTACATAGAAGTGATAAATAGTTGGAGTAAATACTTATACATTGGAGAGTCTTTCCTCCCTTGTTTTGTTGAAATTGAGAAGTACATAGAAGTGAGAACCTTGACACGTGCCATGTTCTAACTATTTTTGACGCTACATGTGGTTTTGAATTGAAATTGTGTATGTTTTTGGCTTGAGGCGCGTGCCCTCCTTTGATGTAATTCGTTCCGCTGCAAAGATTTATTTCATTTTATATTTCAGTATAGTATCTTGAATGGCTTGTAAAGTTGATTATGTTTTTGTTTGGAAAACCCAAGTGTTTACATGGGAGCCACGATGCATGCTTAGCATGTCGACAGAGGATTTGCCGATGACCTTTCCACCGCGATTTTTATTACAAGTCTATTAATGTCTCTTCTTCATGGTGGTTTATTGTTATTTAATTCTTTTGGTGCGTGTATTTCAAGGCAGATGCTGCTGAAATTTTCGTAGGATTTTGTTTAGAAGTTTTCCTATAATGACATTAATCAAACTTTAATTCTTTTATTTTATTTTACTATTAAACCTTTTTTATGGTTTAAGAGATAGTTTCACAAAGATACTATATGCTGCTCACATTAGCTAATTTCATCCATTCTTTGGTGCCCCATGGAAATCTAAACCCTAGAACCGCCACTACTTATGATATGTCTTATTTATGCGGTATGTATTCTATCTCTTTATTCTTATAGTTTAATAAGCTATATATTAAATTTTAATATCAATACAAATATTATTAAATTTTAATATATGATCTAATGAATATCTTTTTTAAAATGATAGATGTTATTGGACAAGTGGTGTCGTTTAGTGATGTCCATATGACTCCACCTAAAAAATGCATAACTTTGGAAGTGTGTGATACAGCGTATGTGTATAATTATATATTTTTTTATTTTTTTAGACAGATTTAAGATAATTATTATTGTTAAAAAGAAATTCAAACCTATGATAATAATTTTTGCAACAGGGTTAATAGAATTTCATGCAAACTTTGGGATACATATGCCGAGAAAATATTTGAATATATATCACAACAAAATACCAATGAGTTTGTTTTATTGTTCTTCGCTTTGCAAAGGCAAAAAACATTCAACAAATAAAAAATACTACCAATAAACTTTCATGTAATATAAAAAAATTTACACAACCTGTGCATATGTAACACCCCTGAATTTCCGACCCTCTAAACGGAACCAAAACCGAAAGAGAACGGAGGAAATTCGGGTGTTACATTTAGTAAGCAATTCCCCAACAAAATAAAGAAGAAGGAGTTGGAAGGGTAATCAACCAATCACTTGAGGTTCATATTGATCAATTGAAAAAGTCAACCATGGAGTTTTGTTATTCAGTCAACCTGAATCTTGACTTCACCTAAAATATAGCATTTATAAAATGAATTAACAAAGACTTACGACTTTAGATTTGCATTCTAGCTTCACAATAATTAATGTGAAATTCTAACCCAATACCTAAAAACATAATTTGCAATTCCCACTTCTAATTTCTAAAGAATCATTCTCTTTTGTGAATATGTGTACTTAGTGTGCTATTTATTCATATAGCCCGAATGAACATCAGGTTTTGAGACACAGTGGTTTCGCAATTCTAACTTCAATCAAATTAGTTGACGTTGTTATCAGATATTAAAAAACACTTATATGCAATAAGAATCAAGATTAAGAATAAAGATTAAAACAACAAGATTAAGAATTTAAGATTATGATTAAAGATTATAACATTAAAATTAAGATTAAGAGTAAAAACACCTAAAAAAATCAAAATTTTGAACATAATGTGTAAAACTTAAGATTAAGATTAGAACAAAAAAATGTCAAAAGGTGCCCCGGGAGGCCCGTAAATAGATCCACCCATGATCATAAGTTTGTGATAGAAGATTAGAAAATGAGACAAATTTCATCACATATGGTGGAATCTCCACATCGTCACAAATTTTGACATTAGTAAATCTTGTAAAAACGATTCTTTTTTTGTGGAATGTTGCTTTATAGTCTCCGTTGTTTTCATAAAGCTTAAAACGTCCAAGTGTATACATTTTTCCCAATGACAGCTTTGATGAATGAGCACCATAACTATCTTTAAATATAGAGGCTTTGATAGTACTTTTATTACTATTATTGTTATCTTTAATTTGTGTGTCCTTACAAATTATTTATTTATTATCAAATTATTATTATTATTATTATTATTATTATTATTATTATTATTATTATTATTATTATTATTATTATTATTACTCCCTCCGTTGTTTTATGTTTGTCCACCTTACTATAACGGGTAGTTTCAAATGTTTGTCCACTTTAGAATACTTTCCATTTTTGAAAATCTTTGATCCCAAATATACCCTCTTAATCATTCCAATTTTCCACAAATATACTCTCCCTACATTAATAACAATGATAATTTCCTTTTTTTCTTTCTTCTACAATCATTACTTCACATTACCATTTAATTAAAATAATACCCACTTACTATAAATATTTCACTTTTCTTAATAGATGTGAAAAATCCAAATAGGACAAACTTTTAAGAACGGAGGGAGTATTATTATTATTATTATTATTATTATTATTATTATTATTATTATTATTATTATTATTATTATATATGGGTGGGGATGTAGGGAGTTGGAATATGAAATAGTAATGTAGTATTGTAGTAATAAAGTAGCAAAATTGATTACTATACTTTAAGAATTACTTTCATAGGATGACACGTGGCATAGAAGTTCTTGGATTATAATATGTATATGATATGATATGATATAATATGATACTTATGGATCTATACATTTATTTTGATTTTGTGATGAAAAATGTGATATGGATTTTTTTGATTTTGTGATTGAAAACATGATTTATGGATTTTTTTAGTTTAATATTTTGATGAAAAACATGAATTATGGATTGTTTATGTTTGATTTTTTTCCTATTTAGGTGCATGTGTTTGCTTTGTTGATTTTTCATACTTTTTGCATGATTTATTTATTTACTTTTCATTTATTTCGATTTGTTTGTTGATATATTGTTCATCATTTTTCAGCTATTACTTGGATTGTGTTTGTTTTGTTGATTTTTCATTATTGTTCACTAGTCTATATTATTAGACTAAGGGATGTGATGATGAAGTTTATCTTTTCTTATTTAATGACTTTCCTTGAATTACTTTAAGTTCCACGTAAAAGTTGTTCATTCTTCCAAAAGAAGCTTAATATTGGGTAGAATCATTTACCAACTACAGCCTCTAAGTTTACTCAATTTCAAATAAACAGCCGCAAACTTTGTTTTTTACCAACTACAACCTCCAACTTAAGAAACATGACATCGAGACAGCTAAAACTTTCCAGCTTGACTAAATTACCGGATAAACCCCACAAATTACCTTTGACCATGCCTTATTACCTTTGACTTAAATTCAAAAGCTTTATTTCCTCATATGGCTTCCTTCCCATCTATGAGTTACCCAACCATCAAAGACACTGCAACCCATTTCATTCCTCTGACTAAATCCTTACTTCAATTCAAGGATTCAAACCCCCATTTTGATTCAATCACAACAATCACATTAACTTGAATCCAATTCACACCAACATAAACCAAAATCAACCCTAATAAAACAGCCCCAAACGAAGAAACCCCATAAAAAGGAGGAAAATTATACGTGAAATCTCCAACAATTAGCTGAATTCCCTTATAACCCACATAAGAAATAACCCCGAAGAGAGGGGATATAACAAAAATAACAATCTGGGCAGTTTTGTCATGAGGTAATCGAAGAAACAGCGCGAAGAAAGAAGAATAAGATGAAGGAAAAGAAAAAGAGAGAAAAAATTAGGGTTTTGTCATAAGTTCGAAGAAGAGAAGGGTGAAGAATAATTGGGGGGTTTTCGGAATAATTGGGGGTTTAGATTCAATGATTACTCCCAGAAATCAACGAGAGATTGAGATAAATTTTCCATTGTTGTTGCAGATTAAAGAGATTAGAAGATGAATTATGGAAGATTAGAAGTATTATAGGAAGATAAGTTTTGTGAAATGGTTTCTGATTTCTTGGATTTTGATCTTAACATTGAGAAAGCCATAGATAAAAATTGAGGTTTTTAAAGGATGGAGAAAACCATGATTATAAGCGAAATTTGATTATTAAGCGCTTATGAATATCAAAACAAACGATTTTTAGAAATTTTCGAGAAATTTTGAGGTATATTTTGCTTTTACACAATATCTTATAAAATTCCCTAACCTATCCCAGAGAATAGCAATGATAAGAAATGGAATTGGTTTAAGGTACAAAGATTGTGGTTTTAAATAGTTTGTGTTTTAGGTTTTATGTGAGTTTGTTTAATAACGGTACTTTTTTTTGTGATAACTTGTAGAATTGTCTTGGTGCTTTAGATGAAACATTCATTAACCTGAAAGTTTGAGAGGTTAATAGGCCTCGGTATCGAACAAGAAACGGTGACATTTCCACTAATGTTTTGGTAACTTTTATGATAGATATGAAGTTTGCCTATATTTTACCGGGTTGGGAATGCTTTACAACTAATAGAAAAGTCCTAAAAGACGCATTTTCTAGAACTCATCGAATTAAGGTTCCTTGTGGTGAGGATACTACCTATTTCAACATCTTAAGTTATGAATTTAGATTTATAAAGGCTTTTATTTGGCCATGTTTTAGGAACATATTACCTAGTTGTTTGATGCTAGATATACAAAGGTCAAAAGTATCTTTAAAAGAATGGATATATGGTTACAAACCAAACTAGAGTATTTCATTATGAAGCACTCATCTAAGAAATGTAATAGAAAGACACTTTGGTTTGTTTAAGATGAGATGGACAATACTTCGTGATTCTTGTTGGTATGAAGCTAAAACACATGCTGATATTATATCTACATGTTGTGTTCTACATAATCTTATTCGTGGAAAAATGAAGTTTGATCGACTTGAGCCATTATTAGATATCGAATATGGGAGATACTATTCATAAACGATGACAATGATGGTGACTATATCGATGTGATTGAAACATCTATTGCCTGAAGTGTTCATAAAGACAACCTTGCTCGTCAAATGTTTGATAATTGCGACTTCATATAGGAGCATGAATTGTTCAAGTATTTAGACAACCTTTGGAAGGTTATTAATTTGCTAACGGGGTGCAATTTGACTTTGGTTTAAAAGTTGTAGCTCTAAATTATCTATCTATTACTATATACTAAAACAAAACACACATGACATAAGCAACTCAAAAAATTGATGAATTGTCATCTTCTCATGAGATTGATGATGTCATTGAATAAGGATGATTATGGGAATATTAAATGTTAAGGATGTTTATAAGATGATTAATTTGACCATCATTAAAAACTTTAGTTGAGACTATAACATATACAATTAAAATTTGAAAAACAATGTATTAGATAGTAGTATGTAATAATGATGCACAAATTATAATCTTTGAATTTTAATTTACAAAACATCATTAAATTATAGTTATTTAAAAAACATTCATTTATTTACAGATTAATTATATTATTTTTTATTATACTTTTAAAAAAAGTTCATTAAAATGCTAATTATATTGTAGATACAATTTACAATGACCCATTGCTTTATCATTTGTATAATGATAATTATAAAAAATAGTTTGAATTTTAATTTTCATGAATGTAATAAAATGTGCATTAAACATTAATTAAAATTAATGTAATATTAAGTTGGACCTATTCAATTTATTTGGTTTTTACATTAAAATGAAAAAAAATCGTGCATCGCACGGGGATTATCTAGTTAGCTAATAAAATTGAAATCAACTTTAGTTTCTTTAATTTGTAAGTTGTAACTTTTAGGCAAGAAGTTTTTACTTCATTTGTGAATTGTGTATTTTTCCTTTGGTACTTTCAAGTGGGTAAGTTGTATATTTTGACTTTGATTCTTAGTAGTTGGATTGAATTGTTTAAGTTGACTTTGTATTAAAATGCTTACTAGTTGGGTTATCATTTTTACTATGAGCTAAGATATTAATTTTATTTTTTTTTATATTGTACTTTTATTGTGGTTATCTTATTTTTTTTATATTGTACTTTTATTATGGTTATCTTATCTTTACAAACTCATAAAGATGCAAAAGACATGTTTTGAAAGTCTTTTCCATTGTATGATAATCTTGAGTTTATTTATTCTAAAAATAGGACAACTGGTTCAAAAACTATTATGTCAGTTGCTAGGGATGCTGAAGAGGCAATGCTCCAAGAAGCAACATCAACTAAAGGAGAAGAGGTGTCAAGCGAAGTGTCAACAAATGATAAAAGGGTTGTAGATGAGGGTTCTTCCAAGGACAAAGCCAAAAAATGGTGCGCAAAAATAAAGAGATTCAAAGTGTGCAAAAAAACTTGAAAATTATGATGGAGAAGATGATCCAAAATAGTAATGCACAAATTGAGAAGTTGGTTTCGGTGTTGGAAGATTCAAAGATTAAAGAATTCGATTTGTGAGAAGGATTAGGGAAAGCTTTTAGCATATCAAGAGCTCAAGCACTATTGTTGTGTAAGAAAATGACCGGGGATAATATTAAGATATTCCATGAGTTGGAAGACGAAGATGAAAAATATGATTATCTTATGATGATTTTAGATTAGGTGTAAAACAATTTGTTAGAAATTTTAAGCGGTTGTTATGTTCAAATGGAAGTATTTGTATTTTGATGAAGGTCAGAGCTAGGAGTATATGCAATGACAATGAGAATATTCATAGAGAAGAGAGCTTTATAGCTTTCTTGAAGTATATTTTGCTATTTTAGTATTTTTATATCAAACCATCTATTATGATGTGAAGTAAATTTTTTCTTCTTTATTGTTTTTCCTGTAATTTCACCGACATTATATAACATGACATTCAAGTAGGTCCATATATATTTCAGAGTATGTTATTAATATTTAGTGAAGTATTAGCATATATGTCAAGATTAAAAAAAAAGTTATCATAATTTTTTTTGGAAAAATAGTACTTCCTCTGTTCTATTTTAGTTGCACCACTACTCTTTGGCACAGGAATTAAGACATATCACATCATGTCTGAATTTTCAGATTTGAGTGGATTTGGGCTGATTTTAATATTGTTAAAATTAACATATTTAAATAAAAATAAAATACAACAGCTTTAATTGTTGTCTACTAAATCAGTCTACATAAACTGATTTTCCCTCCCAAATTTCTTACCCACAAATACACTTAACCCAAAATACACTTAATAGCTAAATTTTAAGTTTCCCCCCAAAATGAAATTTACCCACCAAAATACAATCCAAAAACAAGTAAATTACACAGCCTATATAAAGGCTTTATCAGTTTGGGAATCTTGATTTTCCCATATTCCCTTCCATCTTTGAACATTGTTTAAAATCTTAGCATTTTCTTTAAGTCTTTGTTCTTCCTTTAATATTTCAGCATTTTCCTTGACGCTTTGAGCTTCAACTTCATAGTCTCGAGGGTCTATCCCGATCTTAATCATCACCTCTGAAAAAGAGGCATTTAATTACTTGGGGAAGGGGGTTCTAAAAGAATACAAGCACACACAAGGTACAGTTTTGAAGATGGATGACACAAACGTTGATGAGAATTTCGATCCCGACATTGAGGTATTTATTTCTTACTTTGAACAATTAGGGTTAATTGATGATTATGATGTTTTTGAAGATTACACAAGTGAAACCTATGGGAATATTGATGTCAGCTTAGATCTGTGTCTAAATAATTCCCAAACATCAGCACAACAAGATCAAAATCAGCCAAACAGCAACAATTCAGCAGAGCCAAATAGCAATAGTACAGAACCCAACCAAACAGCAACAATTAGTAGGGAACTCACAGTTGAAAAAAGGAAGTTGATTGTTCAACAATTAACTTGCCTTTGTCAACCCCCAAGTATTATCTTGCCTAAAGGAAGTATAAAGACAACAGCTATTGCACATAATGTATCGAGGTGGACTGTTTGGAGGCTATGGGAAAGTGCCAAAAATTCCATAGCTAGTGGAGGTGTTATTGATGTTAGAAATAAGAAGAGGGGAAGGGTTGGGAGCTAAAAAAATGTTTTTAACATGGAAGCACTTAATGCAATTCCTATTGAGAAAAGAACAACAATTAGAGCAATTGCTAGTGAGATGAAAATGGGTCATTCACAAGTGTATCGAATGTTAAAGGCTGGAGACCTTCGATCTCACACAAATTCAATCAAACCAAAGTTGACACATGAGCACAAAGTTAATCGCCTTAATTTTATTTTATCTCAAGTTATACCGGCAACAGTGAACACACTGCCCAAGTTTGGTTTGATGTACAACATGGTACACATAGACGAGAAGTGGTTTTATATGAGTCGAGAGACACAAAGATTTTACTTATTCACATGGGAAGAAGAAGAGCCATATAGGTGTGTTCAAAACAAGAAATTTATAGGTAAAGTCATGTTCATAGCTGCTGTTGCTAGGCCTATAATAAACAACAATGGAGATATATTATGGGATGGAAAGATAGGCATCTTTCCTTTTACAGAAACACAAAGGGCAATAAGGAGTTCAAGCAATAGGCCAGCGGGTACACCCGAATTAAAAGCAATTACAAGAGTTACTCGAGATGTCATAAGGCAAAAGTTAATTGACGAAGTTTTACCGGCAATCAGATCAAAATGGCCAGCAAATGGAGTGAGGGATATATGGATACAGCAAGACAATGCAAGACCACACATTTTAATTAATGATCAAGCATTCAATGAAGCTGTCACACAAGATGGGTTTAATATTAGGCTTGTGTGTCAACCGGCATCTAGTCCAGACATGAACATATTGGATCTAGGTATATTTAATGCACTTCAATCGATTCAATTTAAAGAGTTTCCAAAAGATTTAGAAGCTTTAGTTAAGGCAGTCTATGATGCATATGAAACATTCAATCCAAAACTTTTGAACTACTCATGGATTCAATATCAATTATGCATGATAGAAGTACTTAAAGTTAGAGGTGGTAACAATTACAAGCAACCACATATGGGAAAGAATAGATTAGACAAGCTTGGTCTATTGCCAAGCCAACTTGAAGTTGCTACTGAGCTAATAGATTCAACAAAAGAACATTTACGTCGCGGGTTAATTAATCTCAATGATCTTCCTCAAGAACATTGAAATTAATTAGTCTTGGTATAAACATTTTGTAAAGGATGAAAATATGCCACATTTTGTATATTGTAGATTAAAATCTACATTTTGTAAAGGATTATATGCAACATTTTGTATAGTCTAGATTGAAATCTAGATTTAAATCAACATTTTGTAAAGGATTATATGCTAATATGATTATATACTTCCTCTGTTCCGTTTAAGTTGTAACATTGTGTTTGGGAACACCTCTCATTAGTCATCGAGGTGATTGTTTAAGCAATTTTTATACATCAATTTAACAATTTAAGCAGTTTTTAACATCATTCATCAATTTTTATTCCCATGTTTCACTTGTGTTATTTCCCTCAGATTGTTTAAGGTTAGCATCATTTAAATGTGTGCACCAGCAAGCAAATCAGCCTCATCTCGAGTGTAAACACAAGTACGGACGCAAAATACATCTATGATATGCCATTAATACTCAAAGTTACATGTTTATGCCATACTTAATTGAAGTGAATGGGTGGTGCAACTAAAACAGAACAAAGAAAGTAGTAAAGAATAAGGCAAAATTAACCCCATCAACGTAATTGAAATGGCATAAGCAATAGTGCATTTGTATCAACCTACTTTGTGCTTAAGCCCAAGGTGGCATGAAATTGCTTACTTATTTGTGCACATATTTATCAGTTTATACCCCATCATCATAGGGATTTTACCATACATCAAGACTATAAACCAACAAATAAACAGAACTTCAAACATAAATGAACATCTAAAACCAACAATAATAAACAAAACTTCAAACTAAACTAAGATTAAAAGCAACAATTATAAACATAACTTCAAAACTAAACTAAGATTAAAACCAGCAATAATAAACATAAATTTAAAACTAAACTAAGATTAAAACCAGCAATATTAAACAAAACTTAAAACCAACAATAATAAACAAAACTTCAAACTAAACTAAGATTAAAAGCAACAATTATAAACATAACTTCAAAACTAAACTAAGATTAAAACCAGCAATAATAAACATAAATTTAAAACTAAACTAAGATTAAAACCAGCAATATTAAACAAAACTTAAAACTAAACTAAGATTAAAACCAGAAATAATAAACATAAATTTAAAACTAAACTAAGATTAAAACCAGCAATATTAAACAAAACTTAAAACTAAACTAAGATTAAAAGCAGCAATAATAACCATAACTTCAAAACTAAACTAATTAAGATTAAAACCAGCAATAATAAACAAAATTTAAAACTAAACTAAGAATAAACCAACAATAATCAGATCATATCATAAAATTAAACTAAGATTAGAACCAACAATATTAAACAAAATTTAAAACTAAACTAAGATTAAAACCAACAAGATTAAACAAAACTTAAAACTAAACTAAGAATAAACCAACAATAATCAGATCATATCATAAAATTAAACATGAAAAAAATAATCAACTTAAACAACATGCATTAATATAAACATGAATCAACATTTAAAAATAAACTAAGATTGTTAAATAAACAGAACAACTAATAATCAGATCTTAAATAATCAGATCTTAAAATAAACAGAACAGCTATTAATCAAATTTTAAGCAATAAATAGAACAAGAAATAATCAGATCTTAAAATAAACAGAACAACAAATAATCAGATCTTAAAATTCGACATGCATGAAACAAATAATCAGATCTTAAAATAAACTAAACAACTAATAATCAGATTTTAAAATAAACAGAACAACAAATAATCAGATCTTAAAATAAACAGAACAACTAATAATCAAATTTTAAAGTAAACAAAACAACAAATAATCAGATCTTAAAATAAACAGAACAACTAATAATCAAATTTTAAAGTAAACAAAACAACAAATAATCAGATCTTAAAATAAACAGAACAACAAATAATCAGATCTTAAAATTCGACATGCATGAAACAAATTATCAGATCTTAAAATAAACTAAACAACTAATAATCAGATTTTAAAATAAACAGAACAACAAATAATCAGATCTTAAAATTCGACATGCATGAAACAAATAATCAAATCTTAAAATAAACAGAGTAAGGGTTAGAAATGCTCATTATTTCTACCACGAATGGTCATTTTGGGGGGTATCCTTTTTTCATAAAGTAAAAAACCTTCTTCGTCATCAAAGTAAGGATCAGGAAAAGAGTATAAATCAGATGAAGAATCCATAAAAATAACCCAAAACAATAAGATCTGAGGAAAATACTTCTAGAGTTTCTGGAGTTTTTTTGAGATAGAGAGGGAGAGGCGCCGTTGAGAGAGGGAGGAAATGAGGGGTTAATTAGGGTTAGGAGGATCTAAGCTTTTAAAGGGAGGGTAGGGTTTTGGTCTTCTGGAGTATTCCATGAGAGATGAGCATGAGAGTAGTAGAGTACCGTTGGGGAATTGGGGTAATTTAATGGGTATTTTTTTTTTTGAGATATGAAACGGTTGGGTTGGGTTGGGACTTGGGGTAATTTAATTTAATGGGTAATTTAATGGGGTAATTTAATGGGTTGGGATATGAAACGGTTGGGTTGGCAAATTTAATGGGGTAATTTAATTAAAATCCTTTAATTTATTTTTTTTTTAATAAATTTAAGGGAAGTTAGTTGAATGGGTATTAAATTTATTTAAAAAATTGAAATAAAAAATTAATTAATGGAAGGTAGGTATTGGTTGTGGGTATATTAAATGATTAATGTGATGATGTATGATTGATGGTGATATATGGGGTAGGAATAAAGTGATAATAAAATAAGAGTACTTTTTGCCAAATATAGTAATGGTGCAAGTATTGTGAAATGACCCAAAATAGTAAGTGTTGCAAATATTTTGGAACGGAGGAAGTATTCACCAAACTTCTTATTGAAGATTAGACATGGTATGTGGCCACCTAAACAACATAAATTCTATTGAAGATATTCTCAAAATCAAATTTCAAGGTCAGCATTTTAAAAAATCTACAAGGAGAAAAATGAATGAAATTTAAGACTAGCAAAATTCTAGTATATTCAATAAATAAAATATATATAAAATAATACGATAAAAAAGCGTTGACTGTCATAGTCAACAAATAGAGCAAGTTCAGAACGCCGCTAATCAAACTCCTACTCCTTTTTGTTTTATTTTAAATTTCATGGCCTCCAGCCAAGCAAAGCAAGCAATTACAATTTACGAATCCCTAATTTTAACTGTCGTCTTCACCGCGTTTTCTCGCTCCTATTCAACCTTGTCCTACTTTCCCCTTCCGGTCACCTTCTCTTACTTGTTCTTTCTCTCTCTTACTTGACGCCGTCACTCCAGTTTTCTCTCTCCTTTTCTTCCACAGAATTTGTTTAATCTGCAACGTTTTTTTTTTTTTTTTAATTTTTTTTTTTTGCTGCTGTTGAGAATATACTTGCAGATTGAACTGTAAGTTGTTACTTGTGTTAGTGTTGATTGATTTCGGATAGTCACTGTTTTGATAAATTTTCTATTAAATTGATTGCTGTTTTCGCTTTTTTGAGGTGGTATTTATGATTTTTATTGTTAGGGATAGTTGAATTTGAATTTGAGTTGATTGTAAGGGAGGGAGCTGGATTGGAGTGTTGATCTAGGTTTTTATTAGGGTTTTTTTTGGAATTGTTTGATTTGTTTGAGTTGGTATTAAGTTAGGGTTTTGGATTGGGTGAGCTTGTGATTTTGTTGAATTATAGGTGGTGGATTGTTGGTAAATGTATCTATCATATTGTATCAATGCATCACTTGCCTAGGATTTTTACAAATAAGAAGTCGAGTAAAAAAATGGATCATAGCTCGTCACCAAAGCCGAAACTTGTCAGAAGAAACGCTGTTAAGAACTTCGAATATAATCCTTCGGTCCCAACATACTTGGGGCCTGATGTTGAAAGGACTAGTTTTCGGATTGAGGGGAATGATGATGGTGAAATGAATTTGATTTTTCAAAGTTTAGGGCTTAATGGACCCGAGGATTTTCAAATTCCGATTGCGGATTATGAGGTTATGAAGAGTAAGGCATCTTCTGATATTACTTCTAATTCGAATAAGGGGATTGCTGTTGTTGAGCCTGAATCAGTTCGGAAAGATGAAAAGGTTCACAAGTTTGTTGAGCCTTTGCCACATAGGTTTGGTAATAGTGTTCAGAAGAACGAAGCTGCTGTGATTGATTGTGGTGGTGGTCATGTGGCTAAGCCGTGTGGGGTATCCATCTTTCCACCTTTGCCTGATGGTGGTGTGAAACCATTTGGTAGAGGCGTAGGAATTAAAGGTGATCGCCCTCCGTTGTTAACCCCTCCACCAGCAATGTCCCTTCCTGTGCTTGATAGTGGGTGTTCGTCATGGGACTTAGTGAAAGGGTTTGCTCCTGATGCTAATGAGGCTGAATCATATCCATATCCGCACATGTCTCATTCGTCTGATGATGAGGAAGAAGTCACTAGAGAAATAGGTCATGGGGTAAGGATTGGGGAGACTGTTATTATGTCTGGATCTTGTTCTTTCACAACTACAAACGATGATGATGATTCTTCCAGCACGACTACGGAACCTGTGTCAATTATTTCACCAAATGGAGTGTCCAAAGTTGATATAAGCCAGTGGGAAAAAGGTGCCCAATTGGGAAAGGGCTCATTTGGAACTGTATATGAAGGAATCTCTAGGTATGTATTATTGATCTTTGTGATTTGTATTTTTGATTTTCCTCTCTTATTTGAATTATATGTCTTTGTGTGGACAGAGTTTCTGAATAGCATGTACCCGGCTGTTTTTGTTTTGTGGTGTTGGTGTGGGAGGATTGTTTGATAGGGATGCGATGAGAGTGCATTTCTTAATTAGTAAAGAAACTTTAAATAATAGAGAGAAGGGGATAGTAATGTCTGTAGGAGGGGAGAGGATTTGGGAGATTCATGGCTTCAGGTTGAAGCCATTCAGCCCGGCAATCAGTTAAAATATTTTTGTTGATTTAGTTGTTGCAGCATCAACTCTCCATGTATGTTGTTTTGCTGAAAGCTTCTACTACTAATTTTGTCACGGAACATTGCTAAGGAGAAACTATTTTCAAAAAGGACATCAAATAAATTAGTATTCAAGATACTGTTTTCTTCAAAACTACCTTTGTTTTTGTAAAGACAGTAATTGATGTTTTGTGGTCTCATGGTAATGAGTTTCCTCATTGGAAAGGATCTTCCACATGCTTTATGTTCTCCCTTTTTTCTAGCTCTTCCACCCTTCTAAATACCCTCTCCCTACTTTCCTGATAGTTTACAAAAACACAAGTTCTAAAGTTTTGTAGTTCTTTGGTTTAATTTTGCAGTAGACTATAGTGAAATGACTCATTAGTCAAATGCACTTCTTATTTCTATAAAATTGCTTATAAGGTTTGCTATCAAGGGTTAATTGGAAACAACCTCTTTGTTATTATCAGTAAAGTTGCGTACATTTGACTTTACAAACCCAAGGAGAACTATTTTATGATCTAAGGAAATGCATTTTGTTATTATGCTTGTAGAGAACAAAAGCCTACATTTTCCCTAAACACTTGATCTTTATCTCTAGCACTACCACTACCACTACCTGGTCACATCTAGGGTAAAGATGGTTTGCAGTATGTAGCAAGCTAGTGTAAATTTTTTTTACTTTGATAAGCTATAAATCAAATATAACAGTCCTCTACACTTATCAGCTGTCCACCAGTGTCTTATGTGTGGTTTGCTGAACCTCACTCAAGATATTTTATGTGTATGCTACATTCAAGCTGTCTACACTCCTGTTTTGTTTGAATTCTCTTATATATTATATTGGAGAATTTCTTACATAGAAATCTCTGTTCTCAGCGAGGGATTCTTTTTTGCTGTGAAAGAAGTGTCACTTATTGAGCAAGGAAGTCAAGCAAGACAGAGTATCTACCAACTTGAGCAAGTAAGTGCAAAATGTTTACAGTTATTAGATACTAGTGTTAAACATGTGCATTTGCATGGTATTTTTAATAGTATTGACTTTTTTGAATTCATATAGATGTTTAAAATTAATTTAATTTAGATGGCTTTATTTTTATTTTATATTTAATATAGCCTGAAGCCTATTTTATATAAAGATAGATTAATGAACATTAAATATTTAAAAAATCCAGAAAATTCTGAAATAATTACACATAATTAAATTGCTTCTAGTTTCCTAAAGTAAATGTGGTGATGCCACATTGCATAAATTTTACAACTTTTAATATATTTATTTATATGTTTAAAGATATACTCCCTCCATTCTTTTATGTTTATCCACCTTACTATAACAGGTAGTTTCAAAAATTTGTCCACTTTAGAATACTTTCCATTTTTGAAAATCTGTTTTTCCAATTATACCCTCATAATCCCTCTCATTTTCCCCAAATATACTCTCTTTATATTAATGACAAATGATAATTTACTTTTTTCTTTATTTTTTCTTTAACTTAAATATTTTTTCTCTCTCATATTACCAATACAATCATTACTTTACACTATTATTTAATTAAAATAATACCCACTTGTTACAAATATTCTAGTTTTCTTAATTTGTGTGAAAAACCCATAGTGGACAATCTTTTTAAGAACGGAGAGAGTATTAATTAACAACGAAAATTTCTGAGAAAAAAATTTTGAAAATTTTTACTTCAATTAATGTAGAGATGCCACATGGGATATTTACAACTTTTAAAATGTAGTAAGTATAATAGGATTAATTTTACAACATCTAATATATAGTACAATTAGCTATTTTTATCACCACAATTGGCTTCTTGTTAGTAGCACTTTCTTGTTATTTCTATTATATGTGTATTGTTTCTTTACAACAACTTTACAACAAGGCCCAAGCCTTATTCCTCCACAATTTGGGATTGGCTAATTAAACCAAAACAAATCACTGTGGAAAAATGTCACTAATAATTATAATGATTTGTTAGGTCCTATCTGATACTAATCTACAAATAACAAAATCAATTTAAATGATCCTATACATATATTCTTATCCTTTTTTATATATATATATATATATATATATATGTAATTTCGTTTCTTCATGTCATTTTTTCCTCTTTCAGGAAATAGAGCTCTTAAGTCAATTTGAGCATGAAAATATAGTTCGATATCTTGGCACTGATAAGGTATCATATCTAATTTTGTTTTTTTTCCCCCTTTTTTTCCAATGATTTTTGCATGTTGACCTTGCTTGCTTTGACAATGTTGATGGCTTGACGCTGTAGGCCGCTTTCCGTACTTATGTGTAAGCCCATTGAAGTTCAATGGGCATTAAAATAGATATGTACATTTTGTCTTTGTTTTACTATATTTTTCCTTCTCCTATGTTTTATTGCAGGTCGACTCAAAACTATATATCTTTTTAGAGCTTGTGACTCAGGGTTCCCTTGCAAAGCTATATCAACAATATACTCTTCGTGATTCTCACGTCTCTGCTTACACAAGACAAATTTTACTGGGTTTGAAATATCTTCATGATAGAAATGTGGTGCATAGGTATGCAGTAGAATGCTTGTGAAATCGTTTGTTTTTTGCTTATGTATCAAACGGCTATGGCATGTGTGTTTATCCAACCTTCATTTTTTGTTATGTATATGGCAGTGTGCATTTCATGACTACTTACGTGTTGAGTTGATTTATATTGTCTTATATGTTTCTTCAAAGTGCATAGCTTTGGTTCGAGTTTGCACATAAGCGTTATACATTAATTGACATATTGAATTCATATCACCAGATTGTACAACCGAGTGCTTGAGTATCTCTTAATTGTAAAAAAACCACATTATATGAACTCTAAGGCCTAAGCTGCATTGCACAACTATATTATAGTCCTTTTAACAAATTATTATATGGGTATGCTTGAACATTTAGCTTACGGCAACCCTCAAGGGGAACTTTAGGACACCTCAATTTCTTGTTCACTTCTTTTATATCTCTGTTGTTAACAATTTCATCCATTTCTTTCCCAAAAGCATTGTTTGTTTTTTTTTTGTACCAACATCCATGCACAGTGCCATGTATTTCCCAATATACCATGAATTGAAACTTGAGCATAATATTCAAGAAGAATAGAAGGAGGATAGTAAAACAAGTTTTATATCATCAATCTGTGGATCACATTGTCATCTAAGAATGGTAGTAGGTTGGAAGTGTCTAATTTTTGTTTGCTTATGCACTTGAAATGATGTAAGCTCTTTTGTCTCTGGTTATATCATGGGAATTGTTGGGGACGAATCTAATGCAGTCTCTATGAATTGGTTTCGAGGGTTCTTTACTTCTCTATTCTTTAAACTGTTTTCCTTTTATCTTATTAGTTTTGTAAGGATTAAGGAACATGTATTCCTTGTCTTTGTGGATTCCTAACCTTTGATCATATGCTACCTTCACATTGGAAACTTGAAATTGTAGATATGAATTGTACATTAGTTTTGACATATTTTTTAACAGGGATATTAAATGTGCCAACATATTGGTGGCCTCAAATGGAACAGTGAAGCTTGCAGATTTTGGATTGGCGAAGGTCTGCTGCTCTTTTCTTTTCAATCATTTGTGGCGTCTTTCGAATTATTTTTTACCTTCTAAATTCCAAATTCTTATGCAACTTAATGGATGCTTAAGTCTTAGTGTAAATTTTGCCTTTCAGGCAACCAGATTGAATGACTTAAAGTCTTGCAAAGGGACTGCATTCTGGATGGCTCCTGAGGTTTGTCTTTTCTCATTTTATTGATTTAAATTTGATGGCTCTCACAAAAGTGATGGAACTTGTGAGGCCTTTTGTTATCAATTAATAGCTGTGATTTAAAATATTTTTTATATTTAAATATATGAGGAATGTCTGATTATTTGGTTTTACCTATAGCAATTTATCGTTCTTTTAGGGTTGTAGGTGTAACAGGTGTTACTTGATGTTCATTGGAAACATCTCATTCAATTGATTTGTAGACCATGTGATATATCTTATGCTGAAACATGGCTCCTTTAAGAGAAAAAGCGCTGAAGTGTACGATTGGTTTCTAAGCTGTTATGTTTTGTCCAATAATAATATTTCATTGGTTTATTTGTGTTAAGATTAATGCATCTTTATGGTTGTCCCTTATGTTGTTGCTAACATCTACATACAAATTTCCATATCTTTCAGCTTCTCTTAGGTTGTGTTTGGATAGAGGAAAATGGTTGGAAAGGAGGTAGAGGGATCTAGAGGGACGAAGAAGCACTTGTTTGAATAACAAAAAGAGATGAGTAGGAATTTAAGGGGAGGAGTTTGGAGTGATTAACCGGATAATTTTTGTTAAGGATGCAATCTATCCAAAGGGGGAAAGATTTGTAAGGAAATATTCATTCCATTTCCTAGTCCTTCCCTTCCCTCTTAAGCCAAAAAGTTAGACATACCTTCATTTTCTCTTCTCTTCCTTCTCCTCCCCTTTTTTTTCTCTCTCTCTTAAGTTCTTATGATCTTATCCATGCATAGTGTTACTGCGGTTCTTTTAGTCTTGATAGTCTTAGCCATCTAGATGTTGTAATTTGATGCTTACTTTAATTGTACTTGCTAGATTGGGCCTAATTTTTCCTCTAGTTATAAGTACCATATAGCACATGCCTGGTTTATTATGAGATCAAATATTTAATTCATTGTTTTCTCTAGTTCGGTAGATTTTCTTGATTCTGGAATTTGTGTATAACTTCTTTCTACCCTTGCCTTCAATAAAGATAAAAGAATATTAAAAACATTGAAGTTTTTGGAGTGTTAAGATACTCTAGGTTTTCTTTGGCGTCCTTCAATTGGGGCCTTTTATGAAGCTGGCTTTTTCTTATGGTAGTGTTTCAAAACACATGACGTAATTTGGTCTCCTGCAAGAGTTCTTATACTGCTAATTGCAATTAGAAGACAATCTTTGTCGGCATCCTTATTATTAGGATTCTAAGCAGGAAGGGGAAGGTTTGAAAGTCTTGTGCAAATAGCAATGTCGGTGGTCAATTGAAAATTAAAATTGGAGATTGATAGGTTCTAATCTGTGTTGCACGTCAACAACATATAAAGTTTATTAAATGAAAACTAATGTATAGCTCAATGCTTGAAATAATAAATGTACAAGAGTAAACCTTACAAACGTTGGAGGACATAAATTTGGACCCAACCCAAAGCAATCTTTTAAAACAAATATACAAAAGAGATATTCCTTCCTACCAATCTAATGGTCCCATTTCTTTTTGCATGTTTGCAAATGTAATTATTCAATCCTAAATATTTCTATTTGTGTATAACTGAAGTAAAATGACTCATCAAATCATGTGCACTTATTCATGTGAGATGCACATGATGTTTGCTAGCAATGATCAATTGGAAACAATTTCTTTGTTATTCTTATCACTAACAAGGTTAAGGTTGCAAATTTTCGACCTGCAAACCCCAACCTAGGTAATAGGCACTTAATGACATTGGGTAATGGAATGTTGTCATTGTTGCTTATAAATTAAAGCTAGAAAAAGTTGATATTAATAAATTTTACATTGAAATGGATCAAACAAGATTTCACTTATCTATGTTTTAATCTATAGATTAATTATGAAATACAAATCAATAGTGACCGATGAATAATGTCATAAAATAAATGGGACTATTTGGCTGAATAAGAGGGAGTAACAAACTAAAATATAAGCAATTATGGTGATTTCTCAAACTTGTTTGTGTTTCGAAACTGTTGCACGGGCAACAACATACTGTGATGTCTACTTGATGTAAAATTTTGCATACTAATGTGCTTATTTACTTTTGAGCGTTGTAGAAGGTACTGGTCACCAGTTTTTTGTTGTTTAACGTTGCTGATGGTTATCAGGTGGTTCATAACAAGAATAAAGGTTATGGATTGGCAGCAGATATATGGAGCCTTGGATGCACTGTTTTGGAGATGTTAACTGGAAAAGTACCCTATGCTCCACTGGAATTTGTATGTGATAAATCTCATTACATTTTCTTTGCATTAGATTTTTTTTATCGCATGTATGTCTTATTTTATGTGATTTTGTTCTTTGACCATGCTTTCTTTTTCATTTCTAAAGTCGGAGAGCCTTTGACGGTTTGACCTCATGCTAATACTAGTATTTTGCTTTCTTAATTTATCTAAAGAATCTTTTTTCATTTTCTGTGGGTCTTTTTTTTTTAATTTTTTATTTTATTATTATGTTACTTGTCTCATTCTAATTCTGACATGTAATGGTGGTGGCATTACTCTAGCAGCTAAGCATCTATTGGGTTACAATTGTGCCTTTATACTATTATACCCATAGGTCTTAAGGTGAGCCACCTAGTTCAGCAGGTTTGTGCTGATTCTTGTGTTTAAAGTTGACCAAATACTGTTCAATCTGCAACTATCTACCAATACAGAAGTGAATCTCTAGTGTTGTCTTTTTAAATGGATTGGCATAAGAGTATATCTTAAGTAAAAAAGGGGTCCTTTTATATGCTTGCCCTTCTGGATGGATTCCAATTGCACCCTTCTTATGTCTCTTACATTGTTTGATGGTATCCTAAGTGTGAAGATTTGTTATTTCCCTCTTGATCATAATAAATCAATTATTCAAATGATTTTAATATGGAGTTTAGGTTTGCTTAGAAGTTAGATCACATTCTCATGAAGTGTTTCTCAATGTTTGTTAAAATTGAATGAGGACAGCTGTTTTAATGTAGACATAGGGAAAGAGACTTATGTAAACTTTTCTGGATGCTTGTATGAGCACAATGCTTTGTCAAAATGTTCAGAGTGTTGGTGAAATTTAAATCTAAGTTTTGTGATGGTAAGCCCATTGTTTGCTAACTGTTATATCCAATGATGGTACTGATTTGATCCTTTTTTGTCTTATTATTATTTGACCATGTATAGTGCTGAGCAGAGAGCTACTGTAAGAGGAAAATCAATTTACAAAAAATCAATTTAACTTCTGAGTTGGCCGATGGGTTATTTCCCATAGCACAATTCTATATCACTGACTAATTTTAGCTTTCCTATGTCCAACTGTTTCCCCACTCTTTTCTTTTTACCCTTTAGATATGATATTCAAAAGGGGGCTACAGAAGGAATAATTAGCATGGACGATTCGTTATTCTTGACGACAATGTGATTATCTGTTTGGTTGTACTAAGAAGATTAGTTTTCCAGGAATCCATCATGCTATTTTAAAATCTTCTTTAACTCCTTTTAATGTTAGTTTTACGTAGTCTAGACAGTATGCTTAGATGAGGATAATTTAAGGGAAAGGTTTTAGGAATCATTTTCTATTGTTTAAATAGATGGGAAAGGGAAGAGTAGGAAATCTGAGGGATTGATTCTCCCATCCCTATCTATGGAACAAAACTTTTCAATGTTGCAAGCTGCTTTTATCCTTTCTGTCCTTCCTTAATCCTTCATTGATTAATTACCAACTGAATTCACTGTATTGTTATACTCTTTAATCTTTATATCCTGTTTGGTAGTTGGTAAATAGTTTTAAGAATATTGAATTTGTATGTAATGTTACAATGATAGTTTCATCTCATTATTCAAGTTAGTGAAACTTCATCAAGAAACCAAAATTTTCCCTTCAAAAAGTTTCTTCCCCACTTAATATCAGATCTAAATTTGTAATAGATGTAAAAGATGGTAGTTTTGTGAAGAGGGAAATTTGGTGTATACAATGGTTACCATTGTAAGGGAGACTTTCTACGTAAGAGTTTACTTAAAGTTGGTACTATTACCTCTATTAATTTTTGGTACCAAATGGACCATTGTACACCTACTTGCTACCGAGCTATGTTGGATACACTAATTCTTTATTGAGGCTGTCTCACCATGAGACAACTTTAATTAGGTCAGCCCAAACTATTTAAAAAAAACTCCTTCCTGTAGAAGTGTGAATTCAAATTTCATTTAATGCTTTTTTTTACTAATGGGTTGCTTATATAGGCTCGTATCACGGTGAGACGGTCTCATACCAGATTTGTTGGATGATTATTATTGTTGGTGCTGTTTCATTTTATTAAGATGTGCTGATGTGGTCAAGCAGATGAAACAATTTTGTCATTTAGTGTCTGTTGTAGCGTTCTTTGTGTTTTCCTGTTCCAACGTCTTTACTCATTGGTAATTGCAGATGCAAGCACTTTTTAGGATTGGAAAGGGTGAGCCACCAGTCATTCCTGAACATTTGTCTAATGAGGCTCGTGATTTCATACGACAATGCCTAAGAGGGAATCCACAAGATCGTCCAACAGCCGCTGAGCTCTTGGAACACTCATTTATCCGGAGATCGCTTTATACTTCATCAGGCTCAGAATCTCCTATGATACGTGGAAGATCACTTTGAGACTTTTTTCAGTGCTCTATGAAGGTGAGTGCATTCTACATTTGTTTTTTTTCAAATGAAAATGCATGCTCTGGAAATTCAATTAAACATTGTGGCATGAATGTTATCCCTTGGCAGAAATGTTTCTCATGAATACTCTTGAAGCCACAAAAACTTTCTTTATAAATGCTCGTGACTTCGATGCAAGAATACGTTTTCTTATGTTTTGTCATAGTACTGATGCTTGGGTGTTCTTTTCTATTCCTTGGATTAATAGAGATTTTATCTTGAATGGCAGATATAATTGGTTAAAGCGTGACACCTTAAGATGCTCATCTGGAGTAAAACTTCTTTACTAGAGTATCAGATACTTCGATGACATATTTGAGTCATTTGCAAGATGAACCATCTGGAAAGTAATAAATAAGAAAAAAGCAACAATAACAAAGGAGTTTTTCAGGAATCATCTTCTGGATGAACTATGAAATGGTCCCAGTCTCAGATGCCGGCCAGTTAGTTAGCATGCTTTGATTCCAACTCCTAACATTGAGGGATACCAAAATATCAGATGGCAAGCTGTAATATAATAGTGTAGGTTTATTGTTGTTGTCTGTCTTGTGTGTGTATTTGTGATCTGAAAATCAGTTAGCATATGATATTGGAATCTTGGTTTACTAACTAGTTAGAAGATGGGTTAGGCTACTGTATATAATTGTAATTTTTGTCAGAATTTGTTGGCACTCATTCATTATTCAGATCTATCTTGTGAAGTCATGATTGTCATTTGCTTTTCTCTACTTCTATCATCTACATCTAATTACTCATATTTAGCAGATCTTAATAAGACGGGTGAAATTATTCCTATTGTTTACTGCAAAATATTTTTTTTTGGGTTACAAGGTAGGATGACGGTAGAGAAAAAGCAGCACATGCTCCAATCGAAATAGATTTCATTTTTAAAATTTAACATCAACCTTTTTATGAGAAGCCAAAAGGCTAAAACGTTACAAAAATATGACGTCAACCTTTTTATGAGAAGCCAAAAGGCTAAAACGTTAGAAGTTCATTTATGTTTTGATTATTTTAAAATCCTTCTTACTCCCTCCGTTTTCATTTATTCTTCCCATTTGGAATCTGAGAAGAAACCAATATAAATTATAATTATAAAATAGATACTATGAGAGTTGAGTAAAATAATATAAAAAATAAAAGTTTTATAGATTAAAGTGTAAGTGTAATAATATCATTAAATTTCATTGGGTGTATATAAAGTAAATGCATTTGGAATTAACATGTAAATTAATTTTTATAGATTAGAGTGTAAGTGTAATAATTTCCTTGAATTCTATTGGTTATTAAAATAGAAAGATTCTAAAAGAGAAGACCTTTCAAAAATTTCCAAATGGGGAAAGTGAGAAGAACACATGAAAACTTGAATTTATTGTTAATATATTCTTAAAAAGGGTACATATTCAGATCGCATTTTTGTAAATAATATGAATTTTTTTCTTCACAAAAAATATGTACACCATATAACATAATATATACCCCGTTTGCTACAATATGTATACTTCTATCTGGTTTTTAGTTTTCATCACTTTAAGTGTTTTCGTTTGATCCTACATATATATATATATATAGGGCTAGGATCAAGTGAAAACACTTAAAGTGGTGAAAACTGAAAACCAAACAGAGGTATACATATTATAGCAAAAGGGGTACATATGATCTTATAACATGTACATATATTTTGTGAAGAAAAAAGTTTATACTATTTACAAAAATGTCATCTGATTATGTACCTTTAAGCGATATGTATCATTTTACAAATGTCTAATTATTTACGAGTGTCATCCAAATATGTGCTCATTTGAGTTTTAGTACGTTTTAGTTTTCACATTTTAATTGTAAAAAGGGAACATAAAAGCTTAAATGGAGTATATAATTATATATATATAATATATATATATATATATATATATATATATATATATATATATATATATATATATATATATATATATATATATAGGATTTGGATCATGTGAAAACCAATTAAAATGGTGAAAACTGAAAACAGGGGTACATAAAAGCTTAAATGGAGTACATATTTCGATGGCAATTCTGTAAATAATTAGACATTTGCTAAAAAGAGTGCATATACGCTTAAAAAGGGTACATAATCAGATGGCATTTTTGTAAATAGTATGAACTTTTTTCTTCACAAAATATATGTACATGTTATAAGATAATATGTACCCCTTTGCTACAATATGTATACCTGCTTTTAGTTTCACCATTTTAAGTGTTTTGATCCTACCCTATATATATATATATATATATATATATATATATATATATATATGTATATATATATATATATATATATATATATATATATATATATATATATATATATATATATATATATATATATATATATATATATATATATATATATTGATTTGGATTATGTAAACCAATTAAAATGGCTGAAACGAAAAAGTGTCATAAAAGCTCAAATGGAGTACATATTTGGGTGGTAGTTTTGTAAATAATTGGACATTTGCTAAATAATGATATATAGCTAAAGAGTGCATATTAGGATGACATTTTGTAAATAATATGAACTTTTTCTTCACAAAAATAGATACTCTATAAGATAATATGTACCTTTTGCTATAATATGTATACTCTCGACTTTCGTTCACCACTTTAATTGTTTCACTGATCCTACCTTATATATATATATATATATATATATATATATATATATATATATATATATATATATATATATATATATATATATATTAATTAGGGTTATAAGAATTTCTAAGTTGGATAACTAGTCACGAGTAATGAATGATGGTTGCGTACATATGAAGCTCATGATCTTGTTGGCAAATTCAGGAATTAGGATCTTTCGTCCTAATTTTCTGGTTTGACTATTAATTTTCTGGTTCCCCGTCCTATTAAATGAAATGTTACATATTCTTCATCTTTTTACTTTGAATTTATTTTCCGTGCTATTTTTTTGAGGAATTGAACAATATATAGAAGTTGACCATAAATTTTTTTAATTAACACTGGTATCTGTATTGACCAAGAGAAATTATCATTATTTAATTCGCACTATATAGATTATTGGGCTTTCTATTTCTTTCGAAAAGTATTGGGATTTCTATATAACTAATAACTATCGTTTTTAAATATCTTTGAAACAAACAAAACTTTAATTAACAACATTCTAAGAATTCAAAAAAAAAAAAACATTCTAAGAATTCAAATTTCTATGAAAATTATGTGTGAACAATTGAACATATGATCTCTAAATATAAAGGATTGCTTGACACCAAAGTTGTTAATATCGGGATTCTACTTAGAATCATTTATAGAGGTGGAATCGAATCGGTACGATTTTACAAATAAACTTAAATGTATTAAAATATATAATATCTTATCATTTTTAAAAGTCTAAATTTATGAATTAAAGTTTCTTTGACTTTATTTTTTAAGTATGTTAAGAAAACTTTTTAATAAATAGTTTAAATCTTCAAATCAATTAAGAAAATTAATTTTGTAAAAGTTTTCATGATGATACATTTGAAATTTATTTATATAAGTGAAAGAGATAAGTGAAAGATGACACAAAAGAAAATTAAAAATAATTATACTTAATTAGTAGAATCGAATCGTTAAATCATAGAATCATAAAATCATGTTATGATTCTATATCTAAAAATTTTATTCCAACTAGAATCGTAAGATTCTACAACTTTAAGATTCTACAAACGATTCAAACCGCTCACTTATTTTTAGATCGTACGTAGAATCGTAGATTATAATCGCAATTTTAACAACAATGCTTGAAACTAATTTAAAGATTATAATTAGTGCACCTCTTTAATCCTTGTGCAATTCGGATGTACCGAAATAAGAAATGTATGTTTTTCTTTCTTTTAGTAATAAACAACAAATAAAAATATGTCACATTCATTTTTAGATTTAGAACTAATTATAAATTTGGATTAATTTGGTACTTTGTGAATAATTTTATTTTACAATTATCTAATTGTAGTTACTTAGAGTATTAAAATGGAATGGAATAAGAAATTAGTGGAGAGAGATAGACGTAAAGCCAGGTAAGGAGGTGAATTAAAAGCAAAGGAAGGGAGGAGTTTAGGAGGAGTTAGGATTTCAAGATTACGCTAAGTATCGTGCTCTCCTCTTTTCTGGAAGAACGTGAACGAACATCGGACCTTTCTATTTCCTTCTTTTTTCTTCCCTCTTCTTCCTCTCTTTATCTCTCCCCTTCTATTTCTTTCTCCTCTTCATCTTCGATTCAGATTCATTTCAGACAGATATCAGGTACTTCTCTTCTTCATTTCCAGGTTATTCTCCATTTCGATCTCTTTGTTTTCCGCGATTTAGGGTTTTCGTGTCTTTTCATTTCTGCAATCTAGGTTTCCTATGTAATGAAGATTTCTATCTTTAGTTGTTTAATAGTTTAAATTTCTATTTAAATTTTTGAGTTTAAGTTTTTCCATGGAATAACTGCTTTTGCGTAGTCGTTTGATTTGATTTCAAAGATAGGGCTTTTGTATTTCATAATCATTTCTTCATTGAATACAATTTATTTTATATTTCTCTTTGTTGATAAGATGAAGTATTGATTGGATATTGGTAATTATGAAATAGATCTCAAGTTGTGTTGATTTTTGTGATTACTAGCGAGGAATGCTGTGAAAACTTGAATTTGAAGTTGAATTTTGTATATGACTTGATGTTGTGATTACTAACGAGGAATGCTGTGATGAGTTTGAATTTCAAAGCTGAATTTTGTTGATTAGAAGTTTTGGTAGCTATATTATGTGATAAGTTTGTGGAAGCATCATTAACTGTGTGTAGGAGTAGTTTTGTTGATGTATAGTCTGTATTTTATTCAAGATTTTCAAAGGTCGCATCATTTTTGTTGACGTGCTTTTCAGTCATCGTTATGCTTGGTATATAGTTATGTAAAAGCTGAGCTTTGACTTACATTTTTCCCATTATTTTTGATTATCTATTATTGAAAACCTCTGTTGATTGGGTACAATGACAAACAAATAATGATATGAAGACGGGCATATGGTGCATTCTTACTCTCTGAATTTCTCCTTTTTGATGATTGTATACATGATGTTTAGTGATGAGGTATGTCATTTTTGAAAGAGTTTTTCTCATATAAAGTTTTTCCATGTTTTTCACTAGTTTGTTTGATTTTTGTAAGTATTTATATTTCCATTTTCCCTTCAACCAGGACAACAATTTTGGTCTTGTGTGGCGTATTGGATATCTTCCGTTATAGTGTGCATCGTTTGTCTATTATTGTCTAGATTGGAATGGTGGTTGTCATTGATGATTAAACCCAATTTCGCCTAGTTTTTGGGTGAAGTAGTATGATTTGAAGTATATTTGCTCTTGTTGGTAGTTATTCTTGATTTTCTCCCTATAATTAGTTTTGAATTTTGCTCAGTTTGAGAATTTGGTTTTGCATTTAATGTTGGCTGACTAGTGATGTTAGGTGTGATGAGTTTTAGGAGCTTGGACTAAAGTGAAGTTTTAGTTTGAGTTGGGATGATAATATTTTAGGGAAAGGATGAGGAAATTTTTAGAGGAAAAATGAAGCCTCAATACCCCTCAAAGTCCAAATTTCTCCTGAATTGGAGGATGGTGTTTATTAAAAAGGGAAGGAAAATTGATCCCTCCCTCTCGCAACTTTTTATTTAGATTAGGAATTAGACTTAGGAAACGTACACTCCCTCTTTTTTCATCCTTTTACACTATTTCCTCTTATCCAAATGCAATATTGTGTATGCTATCCTCAACTCTACTAAATCGGTTTGATTGGAGATAGGTATCTAGGCAATTTTTTGGTTAAGAGTTAGAATCCTTGTGTTGAATTGGCAGGGTAAGCAATTAGGAGCTTGAGAATTCGTGGCCCTCATTGGTGGACTTTAACATATGAGAGAAATTATTGGTAATAAGATATTCCTACTTTGGACCTATAATGTAAGTGGCAATGCTTTCCCCTTCTAGGCCTTTGCCCTTTATTATATAGTCTTAATAATTGCTCCATCCTCTTATGGAGATTTCCAATGTTGTAGCAATTTTTTTAGTGAAGAGTGTTGCAATTTCTGGCCTTTCCTTTTTATGGGGTAGTTATGATGTTTTCACAATGACATGTTGATGATGTTCCAAAGGCTTGCACGGACTTATTATAGCTGGATATTTGATCTGGATGGTACACTTGGCACTATTCTCATTGATTAATCTGACTTTCTTGGACTCATAGGTACTTTCCTGGACTCATAGGTTTTATTAGGATACCTCTTTCTGTATATTTGATAAGATGGGCTGCCTATATGATCAAATATGGAATATTGTCCTCCTGTTTTGTGGAAAGTAGTGAGCTAACAACGCTTTTGGTGAAAGAATCATCCTTGAATTCCTTTTGTTAGGGATAAATCAACAATGAAAGTATGGTATTTGCTATCGAAAGAGCCCAATAAGAAGCCCTAGTTCAAGCATGTGTGTTGATCCATCTTATTTATTGGTATCTAAGTTTAGCTTTGATGTCTTGGCTTTTGGCGTTGAGAACATACGTACTCATCAAATTGAAGATTGTACACTCCACTTATCTAGAAAGGGTGATGTTTGGGGAAGGGCTGAATATTATTGGGTTTCGCACCGCATCCACACCATATGGGGCGGGTATGGATGAGTTTGGAGAGTAGAGTATGGATATGTATATAAAAACTTTTGCCCGTCATGTGTAGTGAGTAGATGGTTAGTATGAGGGCATACCCACCTCAAATCCACTTGCTCTGCCCTTACCCACTTGCTCCCACCAGCGTACTTGCCTGTAAAACTGGTCAAATCAATCATTTTAATCAGTATTTTAGTCGTTTGCCAAACTCCCCCATTATATGCGTAAAGCTAGCAATTTTTTCATGGGTAGGTTTTGGATTCATGTTGAGTAGGTGTAATTTTGTTGTTTATTTATAGTTTATACTTTAGAGCTTGTTTTCTATTGTTGCGTATGCCCCTAATCATAAAAAAGCACATCTTATTATGCACGGTGAGGCAAAGCCCATTACAAGCGGCATGCACCTTGGTGTACTTCAATACGTTTCATGTTTTGTGCTCCCTATGCGCTTCTTTGGTATTCTTCGTTTTCTCATTGTAATAGTTTTGTGCTTAAGTAGTGTCTTTCGCAATGATAACACATGTTTACAAGCTTGTTATTATAATATAATTTTCATGTTTTAAAATTGATTTTTAAGCTCTTTAGTGTAAAGTGGGCCTCATCAGCTAAAAGTTTGCTCCATGGAAAAAACCATGGTCGTGGATTTGTTAGCGGAACCGGATGCGATGTTGCAGAAAATGGCTATTACTTTGAAATAACGCGACTCACAACCGATGTATTTTAATTTTTGAAAAAAATTTATATGAGGGGAATTTTGAATTTATAATTGCATTTTTTTATTTTGAACTACTATTATGCAATAATATGCCTATAGGTATTGTAATTGCAATATCCGAGGTTCTTTTAGTGTTAAATTAATTAACGTATTAGTTATTAGTTAATTTTGTTTATCAACTAAAATTATGAGTAACTTTAATTTAAACGATCGTAATAATTAAAGTTAGTGGGTATTAATGAAATTTTAACACGAGAAAAAAATATTAAAAGGGTGAAATATTGTTATAACGGAAAAATAACGGCCGTTACACATTACCTAACAATCAACGCGGCGTTTTGACCTTGAATTTTCATGCACCATTATATAATAACATTTAATGTTGCTACAACTATCAAACAAGTTACATAAAGGGCATTACGTAACGAAGGGGTTTTTATTCTATGGCTTGCACCTTTCCTTGTACTTTGCGCCTCGGTGTGCCTTGTGTGCATTTTAAATTTCAGTGGATATCTTTCTACTTCACCCTAAATGAGCGTTCCACAATCATAGTTTTTACTCTTTTGCTCCTTTTTGTTATCTGTCTTCCTATGCCCTTTTAAGTTTTAACTATTCATATGTCCTTCCATGGAAGTCAACATGTCTAAAGTTGGATTTGATTGTGATCACATCTTTGCATTTTTTTCTCGATTTAGGGAAATATTCTCCTTCAATTTAAAATTCGATGCTATGAGCTGAAATATTTCTCGTGTCAGTTTCCATTTGTTAAACAGAACTTTGCATGTTCTTTGGTTTTCTTCACATTTTGTTTATTATAGTAGTCTTGCTATATTGGTTTAGGCTTAGCTGAAATGCCATAGCTTGAAGTTGTGGAAGAAGCCTCTTGCTGGGTAGGGTTTGCCTACATTACACTTTTGAGGTGGGTTCCTTCTCCGATCCTTGCTCTTTGGGGATTCTGTGCATTGGGCTACCCTTTTTCAAGTATAATCAGCACTAGTTCTCATGTCCCGGAAAAAATAATTTTAAGGGACATTGCATATTGACAACATATGTAGCTGCCCCAATGTTGTGAATTTTATTGCCTAGCTGGCTTGTGGGTTTGTGAGAACACTTTTCAGGTGATCATCGAGTTTCTGGAGATTTAAATTGTAGATCTTGAATGTACTTTAGATGTTTAGAACTAAGAATATGCCTGAGATGATTGGAATTAAGCAACAAAATATTAGGGTAGCACATGATCTCTCTGTGAGGGTAGGACATGATAATGGTATCTAATACTCGATCCAAAATTTATGAGTGCGTTTGAAGAAATAATTATTTTGATTTTTTTGTTTAAGTTCAAATGGGACTGGGGTCAACCCTACAAGTATACTGGTTAGAGTTAATTTTGAAATTTGATTGATTATTATCTGTGCTATGAGTTTATAGCCTATTGGGTTGACCTTTTGATCCAGTGATCGGAAATGTAACAAATAGATGGCACATACGTCTGATACCACCGTATTAAGATTCTCTCTTTTCTATGAATTTTGTGGTTAAGATGTCGTTTTGATGTGTGGATGAAAAATTTCTGTTTAGCTGAATTGAGATTTTGCTCTTTCAGCTTTGTTGTTGTAACTTTGTCAGCATTTGGACGTAATATGTGTTTTGTTGATTCAAGTGATCAGAATCTGGAATTGGTATTCTTTTTGCACCTGTAAAAGGATCATTCTTTACGTATAGTTTTTTCTTACATTTTCAGGTTTATCCATGGCGAAAGTTGGCAGGGTGAGACGTCTCAAATACAGATGCCGCAGTGGCAAAGAGGAACGATTGGGAATTTCGCCCTGCTCCCACAAGATCTTCAAGGACATCAAGAAACCCTCTAATTTAGAGAAGAAAGACTGGGAGGATGCGACTTGCTCGGTTTGCATGGAGTCCCCTCACAATGCTGTTCTTTTGCTCTGTTCTTCCTATAACAAAGGCTGTCGTCCGTACATGTGTGCCACTGGCTATCGTTTCTCGAATTGTCTTGAGCAGTATAAGAAAGCATACTCAAAAGCGACTTCAGGTGTGAACAGTCTTGGTCTGAATTCTGGCTTACCTGAGGAAAAAAAGGAAGTGTCTGAGCTTTTGTGTCCCCTCTGCCGTGGGCAGGTGAAGGGTTGGACCCTGGTTGAGCCAGCTCGGAAATATCTAAACAAGAAAAAACGGTCATGCATGCAGGAGAAGTGCTCCTTTGTTGGTACTTACAAACAGCTAAAGAAGCATGTCAAAAACGATCATCCTTGTGCACGGCCAAGAGAAGTAGACCCGTCCCTTGAAGAGAAATGGAAAAGCTTGGAGAGGGAACGAGAGTTGAATGATGTCATGAGCACCTTTTCACCAGGTACGATTGTTTTGGGGGACTATGTTATAGATTCGAACTTTAACCCCTTTATTAGGGATTTTGATATGGATTTAGACGACTTGTTGGGTGATGATTTGGGGACTTTTGGGGCAAATAGAATCAGGAGTGGTGGGTTTCAGTTGCACAGGACTCCTGGGAGAGGTTATGATTCTTATAGCGAAGAAGAAGAAGAAGATGATGATGTGGGAATTCGCCAAGCAGGCTTTGGTAGAGGAGACGATCTGGTTCCGCTTAGCCGTCATCATCGAAGGATGTTCTTTCTTGGAAGGTCTAGACGAAGAAGAAGACGCGAATGATAATTGTACAAAATAAGAAGCTTTTATGGCTTGCCTCCCAAACAAACCCCTATTAAGTGGTTTTTAGTGCTTAATTTATATTTACAGTGGTTTGGGGGCCGCATCTTCCAAGGCAGTGTTGATGCAAGTTGTAGTCAATCTTTTTCTTTGTTCATTAAAGATGGTCGATTTGGACATATTCTGATTTAAGATACAGGTTTACGAATTTATCTCGTGATTTCATAAAATGTAGGGATAGACCTGAACTAAAACCTTCACTTTGGTACCGGTGCTGCCATGTTTGGCGGAGCTCATTTCAATGCTTTTTGTGCATAGTAAACCTTCACCCTTTAGGATTAATCTTTCAGGTACATTTGATTCTCTCTTAACACACTCAACGCCTAATTTATCCTCACCATTCATTGTTTGTACTGGTGAAGTAGGCGTTATTGCTCGTTCTTCATGTTTATATTGTAACTGTAAATTGAATTCAGATCATATATTCTGATGCATGATTTGTTCTTAACTTGGAGGCTAAACATTTACGGAAATTCAACACTCTTTTGTTTTGGAATCCAGTTTAAAATCAAAACTTGATTGGAATAATAATTTTCTTTTCTTTGTATATATATTTCTCCAAAAGTGGAAGAAGTTAATTTTTGTACCCCTTGTCTCCTTTTTGTCTCTTATAACTTCGTAGACATAGATTTCCATCAAATCAAACAAAGAAATTTGTTATTAATTGCATTTCAATAGAAAAATATGGTTTTTTAGCAGTAATAATTTACACACTTCGATCCACAACGTAAACATAGGTAACCAATATGTACACAAATGGTTGAAGTGTAATCATTGTTTACATTATATTTGGGTAAAATTTTGAAGGGAAGGAAAAAAGAGAATGAGAAGGGAGGGAAGTGAAAGGAAGGGGAGAGAGAAATCAACAAACTTTTCCTTATTTGTTTAACAAGAAACACAAAGGAAGAGGAATTCATATTTCTTCTAAATCTTTGCATTTTTATGAAGAGATTTTGCCACTAACAAAGGCAAAGGACAATTTTAGTATTCCGCATAAGGTAGGGTACCGGATGGTGAAGTTTTCTTTTCTTGAAAAAGGCGGACATGCAATACCCTAACCCCTCAAGAAGAGAGTAAAGAGGGATGCGCACAATCATGAAGATCTATCCATTGAACCCCAAAATCAATGGAATTGATGCATTCAAATCTCTTCACTCCAAATCCCTCCTCTCCGAATTTGTTGTTCAAACAAAGAAATCACATCCCACTATGTCCTTTCCTTTTATTTTCTTTCAGTTTCTTTTTATCGAAACAAAGTGTTAATATAATGCGTGAACAAAAAATGTAATTATTATTATATTAATTAAAAGATTACACTAATAACAACCATGGATTGTACATTCATCTTTGATTTCTGTTATACAAATCTGATTCCTCATGATCAAATCCCTTGCAGCACTTGCTAACACTAGAACATTGTTTGAGTACACAGCACAAAGTCTGCATAAAACAGGATTTGCATTAAAATTCAGTATTATATTATATTAAAAATATTGTAAAAGAAATGGTGTGCCTATAATTCCAACCTTAGAGATTTTGCTCCAACTTCCCTTCCACTTCCCCGGAGGATGAGGAGGAGAAGGGCATGACTCCACCCTTTCAAATTTTGTTGCCCTTTTCTTTTCTCCTTCAAATATCCTTCCAATTGACAATTTTAGACCTTTTAGTCCACCCAATAATCTCCTTTTCTGTGCAAAACACAATAAATAATTTATTATTTTTTTCATATCTATATTTACATATCTTTGACTTTTATTTTGACATTTTCATCGAATCCGATTCAGGTAAAACTAAAGTTTATTGTCAATATTTTTTTAGTTAGATTTAAAACATTGTTTTAAATTGTTTGTATAATTTGGGACACATTTATTTTATACTATAATTTTAAATGTTCTTTTTGGACCAAGTATTATAAAAATGTTTTACTAAAATTCATGCTATTTTTAGCTAAAAAATTATAATATTATTTATAACTATTATGTAAAAGAAATACAAATTTACTTATTAAAATCTCATGATATATTCTATTTTATAACTGTTACTAAAACAAAACACGGATGACATTCACTTTTTAAAATTGCTTACGTGTCACAACCTCAACAAAAGTTATTCCTCCAAAACTCAATGATGATGATTGATGTCATTGTTATTATGACTATTATTTATATCTTTGACTTACTACTTTATAATTATGACTTTAGTATTATCCATATTGATTAATTTTTTACTTTTTAGGTTATATATTTATATTATTTAAGTTATTAGAAAACCATGTATTTTATTTTTTTTCAATTAGTATAGAATCATTTCAATTTTACTTATTAAATGATTATAAAATCTTACTTTATACAAATATTTCAGAAATTTTAATAAAGTCGTGCATTGCATGGACACTACCAAGTCACTAAATTATTTTGATAATTTTCCGATTTTAAAGGAGGTATTATTCAATTGATTAGCAAATATTTTGGAAGCCCATGAAATTATGGGCTTATAATTCAACTTCTTTAGAAGTGTTATATTAGTTAAAGAAAATTGAAGCATCTAGGTTATAAGCGGAATTATTTAATTGATTAGATTGTTTGTAATAAACCTAAAATTCAAGTGTATATGCTTCGGTGATTAACGGATTAAAAGACGAGTTTATATTTAGCTAAAATTATGTCAAGTAATGATTACAAATTCTTGTAAGAGACAATCTTTTTGAGAGACCATTTCTAATTAGGCCAGCTCATAAAAAAGAATGTAGAGTAAAAGTAGACATTAAACTTTAATAGGTTGATCCTGAGAGACGTCTCTTATTTGTTTACGCCTTATTTGTTGTTAATATAGCTAAATATACTTAATAATATTATACACTTAATTATATTGTACACTTAACTAAAATAAATAATAAACAACAATTTAAGTTGAATCAAATATTAAAGTCAATAGTTGTAAGATATTCTGAAATATTACAACTTATGTTTAATTTTATATTTTACACGAAATTTGTTATATAAACAAATTTTATGCAATGTAATAAAATTAAATCCTTTTAAATCATGGCATTTGGCAAAACTTAGTTAACTGTTTTGTTAATAATATATATATATATAAAATATATATATATATATATATATATATATATATATATATATATATATATATATATATATATATATATATATATATATATATATATATATATATATATATATATATATATATATATATATATATATATATATATATATATATATATATGATATAATTCATCCGATTTATTAGGTTAAACCATACTCAATCAATATAAGTATTACACAAATTGTTGTGAGAGACCGTCTCTCAAAGAAGGCCACATTCTTATTTTCTCTTTAACTTATATTAATTGGGCTAATTCACCTATATACCTAATGGGTCTCTACAACAATTTATAATAGAAAAACTCACATCTTTGATAGAATTATGATGATGATGAAAAATGAGAATACCTTTGGCTTACGCAGATTTGATTCAGTAGAGTTATGATGATGATGATGAATTTGTTGGGAATTTGCTTGTTGTCGAAGCTGGTGAGCATAGGCCAGGAGCTCAGCATGACGATCATAGCCGCACGATCTTTTTTTTGTGTTTGGATTTGTGGTTCTGATCTTCTTCTGATCATGAAATTGTGATCCAATTGTAGATGATGATAACTCTTCATACACTGTAACTATAACACCATTTTTACTCCATTCTTCCTTCTGTAAATTCCCCATTTTGATGCCAACTTTTTCAATTCTTGGGTTTTAACCCAAAATCAGATGAACCCTATAAAATAAATTGTTTATTAATTTTTAGGCATGATTTCTGATGGCATAAAAGTAGGATCTTACAATATTCATAATATTCTGATAATTTCCTTTTAAGCATTGATCAAAATTAATGTATAGAAAGCTTGGAAAACCCTTTTTTTTTTATTAAAAAAAAAAACAAGAAAAATGATCAACTACTCCATTAGAGAAGGAATTTATTACACTTCTATAAGGAATGTCACACTGACTCAAAAAAAGACAGGAACTAAATCCTAGTAACCATGATGTAAACATTATCATTATACCTATGTGGTTTGAGAAGGAATGAAAAACAAAAAATCATACTCATAAAGAACGCAACCATAGAGTTTTTCGATTCGCGAAAGATCAACAAAAAAAAGCAAAGTAAGACAAGATAAAACCAAAAAATATGACAAGATATTGCTAGATAAAAATTAAAACAAATAATGTTAACGAAAAATATAAAAGTAATTACAAATGCCGTAATCATAAATAAGGAAATTAATGAGTGATTTGTCTTCTTTCATTACTTCTGATAAAATAAGATAATTACATTTAAAATTAATAAGATAGTCACATTTAAACTTAAGTGGCCAATGTCAAGGTTATGTGCATGCACTTGAAAGCAAATGGATTTCTATTTAATAATTCTTCTCTTAATTGATTTATTAGGTAATTAATAATGGAAGGAAACAAGTAACTATCTGTAAATGATTTTGCAGGTAATTAAGGAGTAATTTTTTTGACATACATATCATACCCAGTGTATCCCGCTCATACAAAAATCATAAGTAGGGTCTGGGGAGGAAAAGACGACGACAACTCACACCAGCAAGGAGAGCGCGACCAAAGAGTCTTTCAACTCGAGAAAAAACAAGAAAAGTTCCTGCAACGAAAAGAGCCGGCTGAAGTTGAAGCCACCTCGACAAGCCTGCTTCCGAATAATAATAATAATAATAATAATAATAATAATAATAATATCCTGTGTCACTGGTGTTGTTCGCAAATGGATCCCAAAACCCATTCCCACACAACACAATACATATGAAGAGGGGTTTCAATTGGTCAGAACCAAAACAAAAGCCAAAGCTCCTGCTACGAAGGAAGACCATACTACCCGATTACTTAGCACGAGCAATGGTTTTGAGATGCTTGCTGATCACGACACTACAACAAAAGCGATTGAGATACAAAGTTTAAATGAAACAGCGCTGGGGCTAAACCCCATCCATCAACATGAATAACATCCTAGTCTGTAACGTAAGGGGTTGAACAATGCTAGGAAGAAGTCTACTATGGCTTAGTTCCTAGCCCAACATCATGTCCATCTTTTTGCCCTCTTAGAAACAAAAGTAAAACAAAATAAAATGGGTCTTTTGTATCAACGTTTGTGTCCAAGCTGGTGCTTCTTTAATAATCTGCATTGGGATAAGAGTGGTCGAATCATCATTGGTTGGAACCCTTTATTTGTGCAAGTTAATATTAAGACCTGTAGTAGTCAATTAATGCACTTGGAAGTGACTCCTGTTTTGGGCAGTGGTTTCCATTGTACCTTTCTATACGCTGCTACCGATAAGAAACTGAGAGTGAACTTGTTCAGTATGCTTGACTTGATTGCTAAGAATATCTCAGGTCCTTGGACGATTGCATACTTGCAAGGCGACTTCAACTGTGTTGTTAACCTCAATGAAAGACTAGGCCATGTGGTCCGACTCTCTGAAGTTAATTAGGACTTTTAGGACTTGCATGGATACTTGTGTACTTCATGATATGAAGAGTAATGGAAGGTTTTTTACCTGGAATAACGAACAATCAAGAGAAAATAGGGTCTTTAGCATGATCGATTGCACTTTATGCAACGACTTATGGGAGGATGAGTACCCTACTGCTGAAGTTTCTTTTCTTCTAGAAGGAGATCACTTTGATCACTCCCCTATGCTAATTCAGTTCTTTTCTCATCATACAAGTAAGAAACCTTTTAGATTCTTTAATTTCTGGACGAACAACCACAATTTCAATGATGTTGTTAGCAAGGTTTGGACTACTGTGATTCCAGGGCACAAGAGCTTTCAAATCCAAGAGAAGCTGAAGATGCTGAAACCCACTCTGAAGAAGTATTTCCAGCATACACCCATTTAAGTGTCTCTACTGAAAGATGCAAAGGATCTTGGAACCGCTCAGTATAACCTCCATCAGAACCCCTCTAATGAGCTTTTGGTGAATATTGAATCGTCTACGGCCAATCGCCTGAAGAAGGTGAAGTCAAACTACGCCTCTTTCATCTTGCAACGAGTCAAGATCACCTGGATCCAACATGGTGATGACAATACTAAATTGTTTCACAACAATATAAAGGAGAGAAGGAACCACAACAGGATCAATTTTCTCACTTATAATGGCAAAACTATTAGTGATCCTCATGATATTCTTAATGCTTTAATCTCTTTTTACTCTGACTTACTGTGTTGTAAATTAGAGAACAGGAGCAGAATTCAAATGCCTATTATAAGAGCAGGTCCTACGCTACAAGCTGATATATGGCCCCTCTTAGATCTTTCCTTTACTGCTGATGAGATAAAAATGCTTTATGGAGTATGGACGAGAGCAAGTCGCCTGGTCTAGATGGTTGTAACAGTAAAATCTACATGGAAGCTTGGTCTACTATGGGTCCTGATGTGATAGAAGCTCTACAATCTTTCTTTCAGAATGGTAAACTTCTCAAGACGTGGAATACTGCAACAATTACTTTGATCCCTAAAGTCTATGCCCAACTCACCTAGGAGACTTTAGGCCCATCTCCTGTTGTCATGCATTATACAAATGCATATCCAACTTGATATGCTCCCATTTGAAAAGGGTCCTTGGGAGTATTGTTAACCAAAATCAGGGTGCCTTTGTGGCAGGGAGACTTATCTCGCATAACATTCTGCTGTGCCACGATTTGGTTAAGCATTATTCGAGAAAGAACAGTTACCCCAGCTGTATGATCAAGGTTGATCTGAGAAAGGCTTATGACACTTAATTCATCAAGATTACCATGGTCTGTACCACATCCATCCAATACTCCTTGTTGATCAATGGTAGCCCCTCAGAGATCTTCAAGCCTAAAAGAAGCCTTAGCCAAGGAGACCCTCTATCACCTCTTCTCTTTGTTATAGAGGCATGGAATATCTATCAAGAATCCTTAGGATAGAAAGGGACAATCAACTTTTCAGCTTCCATCATAGATGTAAGAGCCTCAAACTAAATCATTTGTGCTTTGCCAATGATCTTATGCTTTCTGCAAGGGTGAAGCAAAATCCGCCAAGCTTCTTTGTGAGAGTCTTGATACCTTCTCAACTACTTCTGGACTCCATACTAATGCTTCTAAGTCAACCCTATACCTAGCAGGGGTCTCGGAACCTGTTCAAATTCAAATTGCCCATATGCTGGGTTTGCCTTTTGGTAAACTCCCCTTCAAATACCTGGGAGTGCCTTTCACCTCCAAACACATCACTAGTGCGGATTGTGACCTGCTCGTTGATAAGATGACAACCAAAATTCGTTCTTAGAGCTCAAAGTTTCTCGCTTATGCGGCAAGAGTTTAACTTGTATCTGTGGTATTACAAAGCATTTGTACATATTGGTGCCAAATCTTCATACTGCCAAGATCAGTCATCAAAAAGGTCAATGCTCTTTGTCGAGCGTATTTGTGGCATGCGAACCCTAACAATTCAGCCCCTGGAAATATAAATTGGAACAATGTCTGCAAACCAAAGAAAGTAGGAGGCTTGGGTATCACGAATATCGATAAACAGAATAAAGCTGCAATAGGCAAACTGGCTTGGCATGTGGCTAACCTGTCGGAATCTCTATGGGTTTGTTGGGTGCATCGTGTCTATACGAAATGAGGGAACTGAGCTATCTTCAACCCCCCCCCCCCCCCATAACTGCAAGTTGATCCTTCAAGAAGATTTGTAAAATCAAGGATAAACTAGGTGTTTGGATCCTACAAGACAAGTATATCATTAGTGATGTTTTACCAAGATAACTTCAAAGTCCCTCCCAAACTATCTTGGAGCAGATTTGCTTGGAACAGAGCTTCTACTCCTAATAGTAAGTTTATTCTTTGGTTAATCGTTTTGCGTAAACTGAAAACCAAGAATAAACTCTTTCACATGAAGCTTATAGATGATGATCAATGCCCTATGTGCCTATCCGCGACTGAAACCATTGATCATTTGTTTATCACTTTCCCCTTTAGTGCTAGATGTCTTAGGGAGCTTTGCAATTGGCTCCATCTACACAACTACCCCATGATAATTGATAGTATGATCAACTACAAATGGAAAGCAACATGCTTCCAAAGGAAGTGATCATAGCTAGCATATGCAGTTTATGCTATTATATTTGGAAAATCAGAGATAAAGCTGTCTGGCAATTCCGCATAAGCACTGTAGACAAAAACTTAGGTCATGTTCGAAATGAGATTAAGATTATATTTTCTTCTTTGTATTATATTAAAACTGAAACCAACACTTGGTTTAGAGATCTTATCTGTTGTTGTATTGTTTTCGTAGTTGAGGCCTCGCCTACTATATGTCGGGCTATTAAAAAAAAACTCGACCCGTCGACCCGCAACATAAATGGCGGGTCAATTTCAAAAAAATTTGTAAGGTACAGGTCGGGTACCCGACCTACCTTAACCGCGTCAGGTCACGGGCCACAATTTTAAAAGAGGCGGGTACCCGGTAACCCACTAAAAAGACCAAATATCCTTTTAAGGGTTTTTTCAAAGGTTGTTTTACTTTTCACTTTGGTCACTTGCTGTAAGTTACAAGGCGCTGTTTCTCAATTCTCCAGCAAATCTCACTTTCTCTTCTCCATTTCTCAATTTCTCTCTTCTCAATATCCACATCTTCTTCAGTTTTCTCCGGTCATCTTCTCAAATCTCAGGTATGTTATCATCATTCTTCATTTTAGTTTTAGTTTTTATTTTCGTTTTTGTTCTTGATTTTTCATTCGTTCTTTATTTTAATTACTTTTTATTTGGGATTTTGTTCTTTAATTCTGACTTTCACTTGTTTTTTACTCGTTTTATTTTTGTTTTTGTATTCATTTGATTTTTCATTTTGTATTCGTTTTGTTCTTTGATTCTTTGATATTTCATTTGTTCTTTAATTTCTCATATTCTGACTTTTTTTTGATTTTGGGATTTTGTATTTCATGAATTCCTCCAGTTGTTGCATTGAATCAGGGAAGAATTGACCCACGCAAAACAAAGCATCGAAGGGTCCTGAAGATTTGTTTACCTAAAATTATAACTTAGAGAAAAATGAATAAATACTTGTTTAAGTGGAAGGTGGTATGTAATGTAGGAAATATGGAAAATAATACTTAATTAACACATTTAAAAATGAATAAATACTTGTTCCATGTATTGCTATTCTACTATTATGCAACAAATGTTTTTTCATAAACCAGAAGGTCTGCTATATTAATTTCTATGCATCTCTTTGCTCTGATCTACAGAGAATTGCTAAAGTTGCTGGAGCCATAGTTTATCGGGTACCCGGTGTCTCGACCCGATTTATCCGGGTACCCGCATTAATTGGGCCGGGACACGGACCGTTAAAAAAGGTACCCGACTAACCGGGTACCCGACTTACTGGGTACCCGAAATGACAGGTACCCGCTAATGAACACCCCTAACTGTATGCACATGAAGAGTGAGTAGGTACAACCCTTACTAAAAGGTGGGTACCTTCTTCATACTGATGTAAAATTACAGTAGGTTGAGATATCTAACCATGATAAATCCTCTTGTTTTGGTGTAATGAATTCATTTTCCAATAATAATAATAATAACAACAACAACAACAACAACAACAACAAACAACAACAACAACAATAATAATAATAACCATAGTAATAATAAAAATAAACGAGAACAAGCTAGAGAACAAGAACACCAACAGGCAAGTGCAAGGGAATTAGTAGTCTAGAACATGAATGAGGCGCCTCTATCTACTCCTCTCCCTGGTCACGTCCTCAGAGAGGTGTAACTCATGAAAATCTACTTTTATTTGCTCCTCTCATGTTCTCCTAGGTCTCCCTCGACTTCTCTTACCCTCTACTTTGATGTTTTCTATCCTTCTCTCGGGGGCGTCAAAAGTCTTTCTATGCACATGTCCAAACCATTTCAATCTATTTTCGCGCATCTTTGCCGAATTAGGGGCAACCTCTAGCCTCTCTCAAATCTCGTGGCTCCTAATACGATCCATCAATGTGTGACCGCACATCCACCTCAGCATGCACATTTCCGTAACTTCCATCATACGTTCAAAAGTCTTCTTTACAGTCCAACATTCTGTTTCGTACAACAAAGCCGGCTTGATTGCCACTCTACTTGGAAACTTCTTATCGCATAGCACTCCGGTGGCTGCTCGCCACTTGAGCGAACCCGCTTGTATACGGTGGGTAATGTCTCCGTCAATCTCTCCATTACTATGAATAATTGATCCCAAATACCTGTACTTGGTTGTAGTTGTAACAACTTCTTCACCAATGGACACCTCTAGCTCTCCAACCGGCAATCTCCTACTAAAGTCACTTCGTAAATATTCAGTCTTCCTATGGCTTATGCGCACCCCTTTAGTTTCTAAAACTTCCCTCCACTCTTCCAATTTATTCCTAACCTCCTCTTTAGAGTGTGCTATCAACACGATATCGTCAGCGAATAACATGCACCACAGTACCATCTCCCAGATAGATTTAGAAATCTCTTCCATATAGTGGCTGTAAAAATAAAAGGACTTAGTGTAGATCCTTGATGTAGTCCTGCTAACTGCAAAAGGCTCTGTTATCTCCACCGAAGTCTGAATGTTAGTTGAAACTCAATCATACATATCCCGTATAGCCTCAATGTACGCTAAAGAAATACCTCTAGCCTTAAGGCTATCCCACATAATGTGTTATGGTATGCTATCATATGCTTTCTCCAAGTCGATGAACACCATATGCAAATCTTTCTTCCGCTCCCTGTATTTTTCCATCAGTCTCCTCAAAATATGAATAGCCTCAATAGTCGACCTTCCTGGCATGAAACCAAATTGGCTCTCCCTGATCCTCCTCTCTTGTCTGATCCTTCTCTATATCACTCTTTCCCACAATTTCATTGTATGGCTTAGGAGTTTGATTCCTCTATATTTCCCACATTCTTGCGCATCGCCTTTGTTTTTATACAGTAATACTAGTGTGTTATTCCTCCACTTACTGGCATCTTATGTGTTCTCAAGATAACATTGTAGAGGTTAGTTAACCAATGAATGCCATTTACTCCTAAACTTCTCCACACCTCAATGGGGATGTTATCTGGTCCAACTGTCTTTGTTCTCCCCATCTTTTTTAGAGCTTCTCCTACTTCCTTTGTGGTTATATCATTCACTAACCCATAATCATGTGGTCTTTGGACGTCGAAAGTTTGTCTATCCTCTTCATTTGGCACCCTTGTCTCATTGAGCAGTTGGGAGAAATATCCACGACATCTTTTTTTGATGTCCTCTTGTCTCAGGAGAACTCTTCCTCCCTTATCTTTGATGTATTTTACTGTCCTAAGACTTGCTGCTGTTGGGACCTAATTATTGCCAACCTAAAAATATCTTTCTCCCCCTCTTTGCTACCAAGCTTATGATAGAAGTCCTCATAGGCATGTCATTTTGCCTCTACTATTGCTTTCTTTACCGCCCGTTTTGGTTCTTTGTAGCGCTCTCTCTTTTGCATACTATCCTCCACTTACGTGCATGTCGTAAGTTCCTTAAATCTCTTATTTTTATCCTTTATCTTTCTCTGCACCTCCTCGTTCCACTCTTTGTACGCTTTTTGTTTCCCCGACGGCACCTCCAAAGTCTCTTTTGCCACTTTCCGAATGGTTTCTGTCATAGTCACCTACATTTTACTTGCATCGTTAGACTGACTTGGGTATCCCAACCAATTAATCTTGTTTGACATGGTAGTAGTAACTTCTCCTTTAAGTCTCCCTCACATGATCTTTTCCCTGAATTATGTTTTCTTTTCGACAATTTTCTTCCTCATCCAAAGTACTAGTACTAATAACCTATGTTGAGTGGGCATCTCTGTACTAACCAATAATCAACTTGGGTTGCATGTCCACCACTCTTATATGAAATCAAATGTTCATCATTCTTTCTAAAAATCGAATTTTCTATAACCAATTCCTTGGCTAGCGCAAACTCAAGAAAATTATCCTCACTCTCATTCCTAAAACCAAAACCAACCCTCCATGGACCGAGTTATAGTTGTCTATGTGTGGATTGAAAGCTAGATTAGATTCTAAATTTAATACACAAACACTAACATTACTAAGATCGTAGGTATGAAGTAACTTGATGAATAAATTATACTTTCAATGAATTAAGAGTTTATGATGGAAATTAAAATGTAAACATGAACACAAGTGTTGATGAGGTGTGTTGTATATTTGTTTGTTTATAGTAAAACAATTGAATTCTAAGATTTCTTACAAAGAGGTATTACAATTGAGAATAAAAAATATTAAGACTATGTGTTTAGGCTTAGTTTTTTTTAGATGATTACAATGAGCATATGAGCTCTCTACTTATAGAGGCTAATTACATTAATGAGTATCCATGCTTAAAGCTATGAATAAATAACATATAATAGCTCCAACAATACAAAATGTTCCCAAAACAACATCCAAAACCAATTGGTTAGCCTGCATATTCGGGCCAACACAGTGCTCATTCGAGCAGGTTCATTTGAGACCTTATGTCCAAAAGTACTTCCCTAATTTTGCTTGGTTTAGGATGCAAGCCCTCTCAAACAATGTTTTATTCATCCGCTCCGTAATACCATTTTGTTGTTGTCTTCTCGCTCAAGTTCTATACCGCATAATACTTTTTCTAAGATTAATATTGAAGAAATTTACCATCACCAAATTCAAGACAATTATCGGTTTGCAAGGTCTTGATTCTTCTACATGTCTTTTTCTCTATCATTTTTTTAAATTTAAGAAAACATAAGATATTTAATTTTTATGTTTAATGAAGTAACACCAAATTTTTCTTGAGTAGTCATCTAAAAGTCAACAAATAATTACAATCACTAAGTGAAGACTTTCTTAAATGCCCTCACAAATCAAAATGTATATTCAAGATTTCCTTAGTTAGTGTGTATGGTGGATTTGAAACTCACTTTCTTGTGTTTTCCATAAATAAATTGTTTACAAAACCCAAGATTTTCAAAGTTTTTTCCATCAAATAAACCTTGTTTAGAAAGTTCATACATACCTCTTTCACCCATGTGACCAAGTTTATCTGCCAAAGTTTTGTATCATGACCGGACATTGTATTTGGGCAAACATTCGCCGATCGGAGATAGTTGAACCTTCTTCAAGAGCAAACAAACTCCCATTTATCTTCCCCTTTATACCCACTAGTGATCCTCTAGCAACCTTCATAACTACACCTTTACAAGTAATTCTATACCCGTTCTAATCTAAGGTACCCAATGAAATAAGATTTTTTTTAAACCTAGAACATGCCTCACATCGGACAACGTTCTCATCAATCCATCAAACATCCTTATTTTCACACTCCCAACCCCCGACCATCTTACAAGTTGTATTGTTTCCTACGGTCGTATTTCCTTAGATAGACTCTCATATGTAAGGGAGAAAACTCTTGTTGTGTGTCATAAGGAATGAACAACCCGAGTTAAGAATCCATTTCATACTTGCTCCTATGTGTGACTGCCAAGACACCACCATCATCACTATCATTCACGTAACTAGCATCGACATTCCTATTTTCATCTTTAGACCCCTCATCACTCACTTCTTTGCACTTTGTTGGAAAGACATAGTTGAATTGCCGATAGTGCCTTTGCATTAATTTTTTGTCATCTCATTACACTCATACCCTCGGGCATTTTCTCCACACTACTTATAGCCTTTTGCACACAATATTTTGGACCAAAATGGCTTTCATGTTTAGTTTCATTGTACACATGTTCCACCAGCAAATGACTTTTAAATCAACATAACAACGACTTGGCTCTGATACCAATTGCAATGAGAGCTAGATAAGAGTCTAAGTTCAACATTCAAACTCTAATATCACCAATCAAAGTTATGAAGTACCTTGATAAAAAAATTGTACTTTCAACGAATTGCTAATGTTTGAAGGAAAATAAAATGCAAACAATAAACACAAGTGTTAACGAGGCTCGACTAATTTAAGCTACGTCCTCGGAAGTGAGTATTATCTTTATTTTTACTTAAATAATGGATTATCAAGAAGTCTTACAAAAAAGTATTATAATCAAGAATTAGAGAGACCAAGGCTATGTGTTTAGGCTTAGGGGTTTTTTGTGAATGATTTTCATGACCATATGAGCTCACTATTTATAAAGGCTAAATACATTAATGGGTATCCATACTTCATGCAATGAATAAATAGCACATAGCAGCTTTAAGTATAAAAAATGGTCCTAAAGCTACATCTAAAGCCCACTGGTCAACCTGCTCGTTCGAGCTAACATAGTGCTCATTTGAGCATGTTCATTTGACAGCTTCCGATGTAGTAAACTAAAGTGCTCGTTTGATTCGTTAGGCGCTTGTTCAAGCATAACACACCTGATGCTTCTGATCTTCATGTTCGTTTAAGGCATTACTCTTCTTTGGATGCCTTGTTCAAGCCTCTCGTGAAGAATATAATTCTTGGTCTTCAAAACTTCTCACTAAAGTACATTCATCATGCCATGAACATCACTCTTACAACACATGTTTAAGACTAAACTAAATGCACTCATAACTTCATGCATTTACATACACACTTAAACACCACTTTAACTTTACACTTAACTCACATTTTTATGCACACATCAATGTGCATCATAATTAGTGCACTCAAGTATTCTCTATTGTTGTTATATGTGCAATTGTAATTGTTGTTCTAGGCTTGGTATATTGCTCGTGTGTGAACTGGTATTGGCGTGGTCGTAACCATTGGTGTCTCTGTAACACCCGGCTCAACGGACCACCGGTGACTACTCATGGAGACTATAGACTAGCCCCACAAACCAACACAAGTCTTTCCAGCGCACTTTGGCCTCACTCGTGCGCACCCAGGAAAACTTCTCAGGAGGTCACCCATCCTAAAATTGCTACACACCAAGCACGCTTAACTGTGGAGTTCTTAACGAATGGGCTCCCTAGAAAAGAAGATGCACCTTGTTGATATGAGTAGTCTATCAATCCCTTTTCAAGCTAAATCTGAGGTATCACAGTCTCCTAGCATTATTATTCAACTAACTTTTCTATTGTGTGAACTGTAGTATAATTGATGTTTTAAGATGATTCTGTTGATTTTTTCATAGTTTGTTTTGTTGTTACTCCTAATTCTTGATATATAGCAAATTTTCTTTCTTGAATCGATTATTCTTTGTATAACTTTAGATTATGAACTTGTCGGGGTCACTACAAAAAAACACGGAGGTTTTCGACGGGAAAACATTGGTTTTTTTGACGCTTTTAAGCGTCGCAAAATCTCAATATTTTAGACGCTTTTAAGTGTTTGATGTTGCAAAAGGCAAAATATATATTCATATACATTCATTGAAGTTAAATACATCAAAATATATAGTGTTAAATGTTTGTCAAAAGTTAAAGGCCTCCAAATATGTTGTCATTTTGTTGCATCATCCACTTTAGTGTCGAGACCTTTGCAAAAATGATTTGTTAGTCAAAGTATAAATATCAGCAGCAAAAATCTGCAAGAAATCAAACAAACGCACAAATTTTAGCCAAAATACATACACACTTTGTGATTCAAGTCCAACAAATATTTTCATGTATGAAATTACCTTACCAAACTCCCCATGAATATACAAAAGTTTATATTAGTGATCATCATATCTATCATCCAACTGCAAACAAAATTATACATTTACATTACATGAAAATATTAGTAACTATGCTTCTACCATAAGAACTAATAAGTAATATTTAAAGATTCAATTGATGATAAAATCGATAATGATTCTTACTTGTCTTTTGATTTTGTTGTAGTTGATCTAAGACTAATGCAAGTTGAGAAAGAATTTTTTGATTTTGAGCTCTTAGTTCTTCAACTTCTTCATCTTTTTTTCTCATAACCTCATCATTTCTTCTCATAAGCTCATCATTTTGTCTCATAACCTCATCATTTCTTCTCATAAGCTCATCATTTTTTCTCTCAATAGACAATAGGTAGGATTTAAGCCCCATAACATCACTTGAAGAACCACCACAATCACCTATCTTGTCTTTTCGTAATTGAGCTTCAATACCAAACACGTGAGATCTATTAACCCCAAGACCATAACCAACCACACGTTTATTAGGTTTGTCTTCTTGATGCATTATCTCGTTAAAAACTTCCGTCTCAATCACTTCACGAGGTTGGTCCGAATCACGTAAACGTTCATTAACCCTACTTTCGGCAATGTCCTATTACAATACAAAAGTATAAATGAAATATGCAATAACAATTGTTATAATGATAAGTATTTCCAATTCAATACTTTAATATACCATGAGTTCTTGAGTGCATGTACCCTCAACATAACCACTACTTTTTGTAGTGTGTGTGCGTTTCCACATTTCTAACCCGCTAGGTTCTCTTTGATTCAACTTTGCCTATATAAAAGCAACGCAATACCACAAAGAACCAAACTTAACACAATACCACAAATATACGCAATACCACAAAGAAACAAACTTAACACAATGCTACAAATATACGCAATAACACATAACTAATTTGGTAAATTCAAATGCAATTGTATTCATACTTACAAATTCAATTTTCCATTGAGCATAACTCTTTGACCCCGTGGTGTGTACCTGAGTATGCATTTCTCGAGCTCTTTTTCCCAGTGTCGATAATTTCTATCAATGTTAAATTATTAGTTTCTAACTTAGTAAATATAAAACTTAAATTTATGATAAATTTATTATAATACACTATTACAAATACCTTGAATTTTTCTGAGGCCCAGTAAGAAACCAAGCTAATCCATTGCTCTTTTATCACATTTTTGGGCATATTCTCAATAATCTTCTCTTTTGACACATTAGGCTGATAATAGCGTTTTTGAAGCTCCCACTTGTATTGTTTCCACTTCATATTTATATGTGACAATACCATTCGATGTATCTCTTTCGTATCAGGTAACACAAATTTATCCTATATATATGGTAAGAATCTCCTTTGTCAAATAAGCATATAGTAAGAGTATTCATACAAAATTATAATAATAAAGAAAGTTATATGCATACCCAAACCGTTTTAATGATCCTTTGCTTGTAATGATCATCAACACGCTTCCAATTTTGTGCTCCAAGTGGACAAAAGGTTCCATCCTTTGACAATTCAGACAAAAAATGAACAAGTACAAGTCCCCCCCTTCTAATTGGTTGACCATATTCATTAAAATGAACAATGATCCTTCTTCCTGATGGTAAGCACCAAACATGCTTAGAAACTATTGTCCCCTCCATTATTCCTAATTTTGGAGGTTCATTCTCTGTTATCTCTGATCAATCAAAAAAGCAATTAATTAAAAATACACAATTCATATGATATATGCATATTATGATCGTTCAAGTAAGTATACCTTCTACTTGGACAACCTCATCTGGATCCTCATCTATATTCTCTTTCCAATGAACATTACCCCCTGGCTTCCACACTTGTTTTCTTTTTCCGGGAAGTTTTATCTCCATTTCCTTTGTAGGCTCATCTTGCTCTTTTGGATCTTCATTTCCCTTACATGTCTCTTCAACAACATCTTTGCTCTTTGAAGGCTCCTCTTGCTCTTTGGGACCATGTTCCTTGGTAACTGTAGCGGAATCTTGTGCTGGAGTATTAAATGAAGTCGTTAAGGTTCGAGACATAATCCTCTTATCATGAGGTAGAGCTTTGGGATCATGTTTCTTGGTAACTGTAGGTACCAAGCTAGTAGCGGGATCTTGTGCTGGAGTATTAAGTGAAGTCTTGATGGTTCGAGACAAGATCCTCTTATCAAGAGGTAGAGCTTTGGGACCATGCTTCTTGGTAACTGTAGGTACCAAGCTAGTATTGGGATCTTTTGTTGGAGTATCAATAAACTTTTTGGGTTGAAAAGGTCCGAAATTAGTATTATGAGCTTGGTTTGCATAAGCCTCTTGTTTGACTTGAGCATAATTTTCAGCATTGATCGTTGTAGCTTTACCTCGAAAAGCCTTCATTTCACGATGATGAAACCTGTAATGACAACGAAAAGATGAGAATATATAATTATCAGAAATTTAAAACAAGGCATTCAAATAAAACATGGTAAATATATCATGATCATAAATTAAAAATAAGATAGGAGAGCAAACACTAAGAAAGATCAAATAGATTAAGATCAAATAGATTATCACATCTGATAATACACATAAATAGTTGATTACATCAAACTTCAAACAAGTCCCTAGGCTTAATTTCAACTACATAATGCCAACCATTTTTTGATTTATCCTTAACATAAAATACTTGTGTTGCTTGACTAGAAATAATAAACGGCTCATCCGTTAGATATCGGCCAGTGTGAATCAACTTTGAAAAGCTCACTCGAGTTCTAGAACCACTATATTCTATCCCTGTTACTATGTCTATCCAATCACAACGATAAACCACGACTTTATAAGATCCATGGTAGTCAACTTCGAGTATATCTGTTAATCGTCCATAGTATTTATTTCCATCGGCTTCCACCATGACACCACTATTTTGAGTTCTACGACTTCTTTCACTAGCAAATGTTTTGAACTTAAAACCATTCATCATATGGCCCTTCATTCTTTTAGCATATGGGCTTGGACCACAAGCCAATGCTATCAACAATCTTCCTTCGGGATCGGCCTCATCGATATTTGGTACCTACGTAAAATATATTGTTTTAAGTGAATGAATCAATAAAATGTATAATCTGCAAATCGTTTAGTTGATAAAATTTGTAAATCAATAACCTGCAACTTAAGCCAATCTGGAAATTCCTCCAACTTCCATTTAATCAACAAATCATTAGTAACAACAATTCTATGATTTTCCCTTTGCTTTTGAGATAAGAATTCTCTGCGATTAAATAAAAATAATATACAAGTGTTACCATAATTCTAAATAGTTCAAATTTGTTCAATAATATAATATGATACCTAAGCTACGCACTTACCTTTCAAATGGTTGAAGCAACTCTTGAAATTGTGTTAGCACATAACGATGTATTTGCATCTTGCTTTTATGGTTCAAATTAATCACTTTCACCTCCCCAATTGATCGACCACAAGAATTGAACAAATAACTAGATGCATTTTCATTATCATCATCGTTGCGACGTGGTCGATTAAAAAGTGTTTCTACACCTTCTAAATATCTTGAGCAAAAGGTAATTGTTTCCTCAAGAATATAACCCTCAGCAATAGAACCTTCTGGCTGAGCTCTATTTCTCACAAATGTTTTAAGATGGGCTAAGTACCTTTAAAAAAGAGAACATTGTTATTAATAAAAGTAATAAGTTCTAAAAAAATTAAGGAGTGCAATGTCAAATTATCTATACCTTTCAATTGGATACATCCATCTATAGTGAACAGGTCCTCCGAGTTTTACCTCCTTGACAAGATGAATTAACAAATGAACCATGATAGTGAAAAACGGAGGAAGGAATTCAATCTCCATTCGACACAAGACGTCTATTATCTTGGATTGTAAAGCATCAAGATAATTAGGATCAATTTCCTTGGCACAAAGAGACTTAAAAAATAATGACAGATCATCAACAAGATCAATAACTGTGGAGGCTTGAGATGATTTCAATGCTATTGGAAGGATATCTTGCATTAATATGTGGTTGTCATGACTCTTAAGATTCATTAGCTTCTTGTTTTTCAAGTTCACACATCTTGAAAGGTTTGAGCCATATCCATCAGGAAATTTAATACTTGCCAAAACATGTAGAAATGACTCTTTACCTGCCCCAGTCATACAATAGGGTGCGAGTGGCATGATGAATTCATTGTCACTATGACGTTGTAGCCAAAAATGTGGCTTCACGTTTCTATTTTCAAAAAAGATGCGAGCAAATTCATCATCTTTACTTTTTCCATCCATGTTCATCAAAGTTCCAAGTAGATTATCACACACATTTTTCTCTATATGCATGACATCTAAGTTGTGACGAAGAATATTGTGCTCCCAATAAGGAAGGTAAAAAAATATACTCCTCTTAGTCCAAAGAATCTTAGGATCATTGACATCAATATCACCTATGAATTGTCGTTTTTTTCTTTTACATGACTTTTGAATTTTCCCATACTCATGCTCTAAAGTTTGTTGCTCTCTTAAAACATTAGAGCCAGTCATAGGTGAAGGAGCACTACCATGTTCTTCAGTCCCATCAAACAAACTAGTTTGAAATCTAAAAGGATGATCTCTAGGTAACCATTTACGATGTCCTATAAAACATATCTTATTTCCGACTCGGGTAGAGGGTGTTGCATAATTACACTCTGGACAAGCATTATAACCCTTAGTACTCCATGCTGATAACATGGCGTAAGCTGGAAAGTCGTTAATTGTCCACATTAAAGCTGCTTGAAGTTTGAAATTCACATTAGTGTACGAATCAAAAGCATTGACACCTTTCCACAACAAATTCAACTCATGTATCAATGGACGCATATAAATGTCAATATTATTTCCTGGCCCTTCTTTGCCAGGAATGAGCATCGACAAAATAAATGAAGATGGTTTCATACACGACCATGGAGGTAAGTTATAAGGAATTAAAATTATTGGCCATGTACTATAGGTTGTATTCATTAGACGATAAGGATTGAACCCATCACTAGCAAGTCCAAGTCTAACGCTACGAGCATCATTGGAAAACCCTGGATATCGAACATCAAATTCCTTCCATGCTTGTCCATCAGCCGGGTGTCTAAGAACTCCATCGTTATTTCTACATTCATCATGCCATCTCATGTCCTTAGATATCTTAGATGACATATACATCCTTCGTAATCTAGGTATCAAAGGAAAATATCTCATCACCTTTGCTGGAACCTTACCCTTATCTGTTTCACTCTTCCATCTTGAACAAGAACATTTAGGGCAAGAATCCATCCCCGCCATCTCACTCCAATATAATGTGCAATCATTAGGGCACGCATGGATCTTTTCATATCCCAAACCTAAATCCATGATCAATTTCTTGGCTTGGTAGTATGAAGAAGGAAAATTTTTTATTTGGGGAAATGCATCAAGTAAAAGATCAATCAACATTGAAAATGATTTATCCGGCCACTTAAACAAGCACTTAAGGTGAAAAAGGTGCAAGAGGAATGATAGTTTTGAAAAGGAAGTACAACCTTCATAAAGAGGTTCATTGGAAGCTTCATAAAGCTTGCTAAATTTGACTTCTTCAAAAGAAGAATTCACATCAGGTTGTTGTGTAGGAAATTCATCAGATTCATATTGAAATTTAGGTTCCTCTATTGTCTCATTAACTAACCCCTCATCATTATGTTCACCACCAAACTCAGGACCACCTAAAATATTTGACCCAAAAGCATCTCGAAGTAATCCTGATATATCATCTTGACCTAAGTTTTCTGATCCATTGGAAGCTATAAATGGAATCCCTATTTGATTACACACATTCTCTGCAACAGTCATAGGTCCATGAAATATCCAATCCTTGTTTTCTTTATAAAACCCTTTAAACAAAATGTGTCGTTCAACCTCCTCTAGTGGTAAGATTTTTTTTCTATCAATTTGACACTTGCAACAAGGGCATCTAATGAAACCATTTTGTGTCCCTTTCTTTGCAAATTCCATAAAGTCACTAACCCCCTTCATATAAGCTTCTGAATTTCTTGGTTTATTTATCCAACTCTTATCAATATATTGAGACATCCTATGCATTATATATAATAGTAAGTTTAAAAAGTTCCATATGCATACAATTAACAAATAATGGAATTAGGGATTACAGGATATAAAACACTAGTTTAATAGATAGTGCAACAAAAATAACTAAGATCAGATGTCCTAATCACATTACCTACTCTTCCAACTCTACTAACATTACAAACAAATGCATAAAAACATATGAAACTCATTAAAAAAATGCTGAAATTTAAGTATCATATGAACACAAATTTCCCAACAAGAACAAAAAAATAGATAAAGAATGTTTTTTTACTTCTTTCATGTTCTAAGAAGTTGGATTCAACTTTCATGCTTAAAATACCCACAAAAGAAAATTAAATACCCACATTAACACCTAACAGATTAATACCCATCAATTAAATAAGAAATTCTAAAAAGATGATAATTTGTTATTCAAAGCTTAAATTACAAATTGGGGGAAACTGAAATTCGACCAAAACTAAACAACACTAACAAATTACATATACATATACATGATAATTTAAGATGTGGGAATTATCCTTGAACCTCAGAAATTCGACCAAAACTACTTCTAACAGATTAATACATGATAATTTGTTATTCAAAGCTTAAATTACATATACATGAAGCATAAAACCCACTAACAAAACAAATTTTTACATTCACTCCCCTCTTAGAAATGCCCAATACCCATCAATTTAAAAAACAAGATAACAAAAAATGCAATCTTTAGTAAAACCCAACAAGCTTAATCACTTTCAATTTCAATTTCAAGGATAATTCCCACATCAAGCTTTGAATAAAACTAAACTGAAATTCGACCAACACTAAACAACAGTAACCACAACTCCATGAATTTCTGAGGTTCAAGGATAATTCCCACATCCTAAATTAGAAGTAGATAAAGCTTAATCACTTTTAAACAACTCTAAGCAACAAAAAATGCAATCTTTTGGTAAATCCCAACAAATAAATGAAGCATAAAACACACCCACATCCACAATCCCATGAATTAGTGTTCTTAAATGAAGGGAAACAAAAAAAAGACCAAGAAAATGATCCGCACATGTTTATACTGAAATTCAGAAATTTTTTTTGATAATCTCCAAAAAAATACTAGAAAGAGTGAATCAAATGTTAAGCTTTTGTGCTTTAATAAATAGGAGGTCTAAATGCAGAAAATCTATTCAATCAAAGTATTGAACTTTTCAAGAAAAAAAAAAGAAAAAAAAAGCAAATTCAAAAACGTACCTGATGCAGTACAATACAGCGAAGGTTCCAGAAAGCCGCCGGTACTGTCTGTGTCCTGTGCCGGCCGCCGGTGGAGGGGGAGGTGACAAGCGCCGCCGGTGGGAGAAGCTGTGCCGGTAATCTTACAGGAGTGTGCGGTGGGAGTTAGGGTTTAGAGAGGAGAGCAGTTTGAGGGAGAGGGAGAAGGAGAAGCCTTGTTTGGTTTTTTTTATGCGGGTTTTCAGTTTTGAAAATTTTGGGTAATCTAATAGGCGGTAAGATTTTACATTTTTTTTTTATTTTTTTCGACGCTTTGTATCAGTAGTTTAGACGCATTATACTGTCGAAAATTAAGCGTCTAAAAGCTCCGTTTTTTTTTTAGACGGTTAGTCAAGCGTCTAAAATAAAGCGTCAAGAAACTCCATGTTTTTTAGTAGTGGGTATCCCTTAATTCATTCGTTAACATGAAGAGTGGTGCAGGGAAACCTTTTCCTAGAAAGTGGGCCTAATTTCCATAGTGACGCGATTATGGTGTGTTTGGCTGGTTTCTGGGTTTCATGTCAAATTGTATTGTTTGGCTTTTTCTAGCGTTTGATAAAAAATTATTCCCCACCAAAAAAAAATTACAATATTACTAATATTGATAGTTTCAATGACGACAAATATGAATAACAATGACGACAAAACAGTAATTATAAATCAAAATTAGTAGTGACAAGGCCGACCCTAAGGATGGGCAAGAGAGGTCGTCGCCCAGGGCCTCATGTCACAAAAGCAAAATTAGTGGTTGTAAAAGGTCCATATAAGTTAGAAATTGCAAAGAAAAAGGGCCCCAATGTGCTATTTCGCCTAGGGCCTCCAAATATCTAGGGTCGGCCCTGGTAAGTGAAGAGATGTTCTATCACTTATAAGTGTAGTTGGAGGTACATTTTTCCATGCTTATAAGCGTAATTCAAGTCAAAATTAGCCAAATATTAAGCGTGGCTAATATTTTCTCACACTTTTCTAGACCAAGCTTATTAAAGTGTGGAGAAGTATTTTAGTGACACATATAAGCAATGGCAGATGCATTTTTAAGCATGGCTACATGCAATATGTTTTATACTGAGATGCACCCTTACACATTTCCTTGGCCTTTCGTATCCACTGTTAGGTTTTGTAGTACCATAATTCACTGTTAGGTAGGGGTGTTTAAAAAAACCCGACTCGGAATATCCGGTATCCGGTTTGGAAAACCGGGTATTTCGGGCCGGATACCCGGTTTATGAACCTGGTATTCGGGTTGGATTCAGGTAGCAATTTTGATGGAACCGGGTACCTGGTATCCGGTTTATTAATTTTTTTTAAAAAAAATATGCGTGTGTAGTAGTGTTAGGCAGTAGGCAGCCTTCACTTCACTAAAAAATATGCGTGTGTATTAGTTTGGTATTTTTGTGAAAGATGGTTTGAGAGTGAGGAGGGCGTGGGATGGGATTATTAATTTATTATATACTTTGCTTCTGTACATACATATTTTTTATATTAATAATTTTGAGTGACTTTGTTTAACTTATTTATTATTAATTTATTATATACTTTGCTTCGAGATAGTGATTAGTGACTTTGTTTTTCATTTGTATGTTTCAATTGTCATAAATTGGTACCTTTAAGAATTGAGAATTTTGGTATTTTTCATTTTTTAGCAAATAAAAACAAAGTTAAAAGGAATAAAAAAACTTGTTTTAGCAAATAAACAAAACCGGGTTGCAATTTTAGATATCCGAAAAAGCGGGTGCCCGGATTTCCGGATCCGGGTCGACACGGTACCCGGTTTTGAACACCCCTACTGTTAGGTAATCTATTTTGGCGTCAAATATATTATTTAGGTCGTAAGATTCTAAATTTAAGTTTTCAACTGAAATTTTAGAAAAAGCTCTTACGATCTGGGAGAAATAATTGTTTAATTATGACCATGCTTTTTCTCTTCTTGAGATTTTGTTTTTTTGTTTTTTTTTAATTTTTTTTGGTCGTCTTGTTCAACTTAAAAGTTTTCATGATTTTAAGCTCAATTTCAAGTCAAATCCATTTAATGTACTCATGGATCCTAAATTAAGTAAGTATTATATTTTGATAAAAAAAAACCATATATATATATATATATATATATATATATATATATATATATATATATATATATATATATATATATATATATATATATATTCATGACAGTCTCTGACATTGTAAGGGCCTTAAGCATAATAAAAATAAGGGCCATCTAAAATATTTTTAAAAAATATACTTATACTTTTTGAATTACATTTCCTTTTATATGAGATTTTCTCACTGTGAGATGAGTTCACATAAAAGGTCCATTATGCTAAAGTTTTTGTTATTGAGTTATTTAATTCAAGTACGAGACACGACTCATAGTGAAACTGTCTCATATACGAATTTGTGTTTGAACTAAATAAATACAATTTGACTTTGATTCAACTCACTAAAATCACCTAGATTTAAATTTCTAATTTATACATAGGGAAAAGATGACTTGTCATAACATACTTTCATAAAATATACTTTTTACAATTTTTAGGTATCAATATTTCAAGATATTTATCATTTAAATTGTTCATTAGCATTTTAGATAGTTATTGATTCTCCCAATAAGGAAACCATCAAAAAAACATACTAATTAGATAAGATTTAAATTCGAATTAATAACCTCACTAGTATAATGACTCATTCATGCACAGATTTTTTTAAATTAAAATATACTCGCTCTTATTCTCTTTACTTGTCCCATTTTCTTATTGGGTAAGTTTAACTTAGTTTTCTCATTTCTTTTTTTGGCATTAATTTTGTTTTTTTTACTAAATTATCCTCATTTCTCGAGTGTAATTAAGAAACTACCGTTACTTACCTAACTAATCTAACCTAATCAACCTTCACTAACTCTAACTACCCCATTAACATTTCCCTCCCTTTTAAATCTAACCCCCTCCCCTCACTCCCGATCTAATCGAAAAACCATAGCATTTCGTTAGTTGTTCATTTTCCCCTTGAGTTTCCTGCATCTTCATCCTTGAAGATGAACATGTTTGTCTTCCTTTTGATTTCCCTTCATCTTCTTCCTGATTTCCCTTCATCCTCGTTATGGTTCTTTGATCTTCATCATCATTTCCTCTCTTTCTCTCTCTCTCTCTCTAATTTGGGTTCTTTTGGGTTTGATTTTAGATCTGGGTACGTTCTTTGTTCCATAAGTACCAGTTTCCCTCCTTTTTCTTCTTTGATCTTTCTTTATAGATCTGGGGAGTGGGGACAATGATTTTGTGTGTCCACTTAATCCTTTGTTTGACTACTACAACTATGTCCTACATCCCTACTATTTCTGTGGAAACGGATCCTAACTGGGGTAGAGAATTAAATTCCAAGGAAGAAAATATTGAGAGTTTGTTCTATTTACAACAAGATCTACTAGCTAGATCTTTGACTTGAAGACCTTTTCCCTTCTTCAGATGAAGAAACACTCGATGATGATGATTGGAAGTCTGATGATGTTTGTGGTCCGTGATGATGTTGAGACCCTGCTGTGTCTGAGTTTGCCCTATGATTTTTTGTGAGAGTAAAGATATGATTTTTAATTAGCTACAACAAACCCTAATAAGTATAAATAACAATAATATAAGTATAAATAACAATTTATTTGAAATAAGCAATAAATATTTTTTAACAATAATAATAATCGTTCAAAGGATTGAAAACATAGTGGCATCACAAACATCACTAATTTTATGAAATATTAATTATCTTCAACAATTGTAAAAATTACTCAAGTACTTATAGTCGATAATAAAACGTATTGTTAATCACAAAGTAGCTATATTTATTCCTTTTAATTGCAAAAAAAAAATAAAGTAACTATATTTATTTATAGAACTATAACATAATCTTATTATTATTCTTACTTTTTTTTCTCTTATTCTTATATGATTAATATCTATGAATATTATTATATAGTACCTATGTTTTCTAAAATTAAGCAAACAATGTAAAACTAATTTATTATGAGATAAAATATGGTAATCAACTAACTCACAGCAAATACAATTGAGTTAGACGACAAAATATGCGACGTGATGTATTTGTCGCATGCTGGCGACAAAGCTATTTAGTTGCTAGTTTTGATGCCTTACTTCTCTCCTCAGATTTGCGTTTTGTCTCCAAATGAAGATGTTTTTGTAGTGACTGAAGGATTAATTATATTATATTCAAACTAATTAGTGTTTTAATAATTAATAAATATTTTTTTTTTCTTTTAGAAATTGACAACTTGCTTAAGTGTATGCATGTAGGTGGAATTTGATCAATAGATTTTTTCAATCCTCAAACCTTCTCTTAAATTGTCACTTGCCAAGAAGATTTAGAGAAATTAGATTGAATTTTACCTTTTCCTAGAGTGAAATTGTGATATAGGAGAGAGGCGGATTAATCTTTAAGGTACAAAATTAAAACTCAATAAACTTTTCAATAAGAGGAATGGAGATAGTCATTGGATTTTCCAATGAGAAATTCAGATCAGCGTAACAATGGTACTCCCTCCGTTCCTTTTTGATGTTTCTATTTGGGTTTTTTACCAAGATTAAGAAAAATGGAATCTTTGGTGGTAGTGGGTATTATTTTAATTATATAGTAGTGGGAAGTAATAATTGTATTAGAAGTATGAGAGAAAAAATAATTAAATAATAGTGTAATGTAATGATTGTATTGGAAGTATGAGAGAGAAAATAATTAAATAGTAGTGTGAAGTAAGGAAAGTGGGGTTTTAAGGGGTAAAAGTGGGATGAAAACTTTCCAAAAATGGTAAGTATTCTAAAGCGAAAAAACTTATGGAACTACCCGTTTTAGTAAGGTGGAAAAACAAAAAGGAACGGAGGGAGTATTATTTCACTTAACTTCCTAAGGTTTCTTTAATTTCTCTTTTAACATATTTTACGTTTTGTTTGCAGGATTAATTCTAGGCCCTTTTATTGATGGTTACTGTTATGTGGGGCCCTTTCCACACTTAATTTCCGAATTTTAAAATTGGGCCCGTATCTTACCTGCCTAGGCCGGGTCTGTAATATATTTAATAGATGGGCTAAAATTCCTATTATACATAACTCAAAGTAAAAAACTACTCTTAAGTATAAAATAATACACATTAATGTTTAACAAGAATATTTTAGATTAGCGGATGTTCCAAGATCTAGTAGATGTAAGGTGATAGCGAATTTTATTTTTACCACAAGTGTACACATTATATGTGTAGATATCGCGTAGATAACATGTCCAACACAAACAAACTTAGAATAATGTAGTTTACTCTATTCTAATAGATAGGACGTGGAGATAAAATAAATATTAGGGGAAATTTAAGATGTAAACCATTAATGATTGAAATCAATTGGTTATAAACGATAATAATAATAAAACCCTAGGGTATAGAAAATCACATAATTAATTCTATTTTATTCATAGATTATGGATCAAGAACATAATTAAATGTGATCGTATTAACCTCATACTGCTGTCTTATTGACTAACTATTAAATTAAGACCCTATTAATTCAATTCTCATAATGTAGCCGAATTCACTAAATTATACAATTTAAATTTATTGTACACTAAATCATTCTTAAGATAAAAATAAACATTATTTTTTAGGAAAAATTACGTAGAATAATCTAATTTTTTGATGATTTTCCAACAATAATTTCACCTATTGATTAACCATAAATAATCCCAACTTTAGGGGTATTTTCCTAGAGTAAACATGGTAATTCTGCGAAGAAACTTGTAAACATGATTCGAGAGGGGAAGGTTTGTTGATGAAAGGGATTCGGCTACTTGGAGTCCGAATGGAAATAAACGAGTTCTGCTACAGACCTGAAAAACGAACAAAGTTACTAGTCCGAGGCTGTTTTCCGGAAAGCCCCTTCGACGCTCAAGTCAGTACTCAGAAATACGGAATATGAAGTAAATGTGAGTAGTTGAGAGGATTATAGATAGAAAAGTTTACCTGATTTGGTAATAAATGAGGGTGTTTATAGTGCAATAAATGACCTGAGTTGGTTGTTATAGGGGTATTTTGGTATTTTTAACCTTAAGATGGGCCTTTTGAGGCTTTTACTGACTTTTATGGTTATTGGACCTGTTGACCTGGCCCGTCTTGATTGGGGCCCTTTGAGCCTATAACACCCAGTAATCGGATGACATGCTATAACAAGTTTTATTTAAAAGTAAAGATAAATTAATATAAAATATCAAAAAAATATTAAAATTTTTAATCTAATTTTATTATTATTCTGAAATTTTTATGTAAATTCTCAAAGTTTTTCCATAATTTTCCATAATTTTTCAGTTTAAGTTTTTTGGTAAATTACTTACTATAGCATGTCATCCGGTTACCCAAATTTACTTTAGGCAAATACTCTTTAAAGTTGAAATTATTTATAGTTAATCAATATGTGAGTTTATTATATAAAAATCAACTAAATATTTGATTATTGAAAGTAATTTTTTTTAATGCTTTTTTTTATCAAATTTTTTTAACCTACCTTAAATATTGATGATCTATAAGAAATAGTTTGATTCAAATAGTTGAACACTAACTACTATTTTTATTAGTCAATTTAACAACCCACTAAATTGATCGAATTAAAATTTCCAATTTGGAATTTGAGTAAAATCATTGGTTTATGTTGTTTAGTGGAGAATTTAATGCAAATTATATTATTGACGAATATTCTGCGTGATTCCATTCTAAGGTGTATCTAATCTAATCAAGAAAAGTAGATCCTAGGATTAGAAATTTAATTAAATAAATAAATAGTGCTTGTAGAATATACTAAGAAAGTAAGAATCCCCCACAAGCCAAGGCAACTTTTGGTAAAATTTAAATGGTTGTTCAAATTAAAACTATGAAAACTTTTTAGGCAATGTTCCAATTTGTGTATAGTTCAAATTAAGTTAATGTGGACAATTTTTGTGCTAATTTTTCTGGATTTCCATCATAAAGCTGGAATCTTTGAAATACCATTAATGCTTTTGACTAAATTTTTTTTTCCTATGCATGTAAGTGGACTTTTAAATTTGAAACTTGTGGGAATTTGAAGAAAAACATCTTTTATTGGAATGCACGATTAGAGATACTTTATACTATATTTGGATAACAAATTAGGAGAGAAAAGAAAAGAAAGGAAGGGGAAGGAAAGGAAGGAAATATTCCATTGTTTGTATAGGAAGGAAGAGAAGGGGAGAGAAAGAAATTTCATTTTCCTTCCAAATCTTTCCTTTTATGGAGAGATTTGAATGTTAACAAAATGAAGGGACTTGATCTCTCCAAATCCCTCCCCTCCAAATCCTCTCCCTCCCTTTTTGCTATCCAAACAAGAGATTTTCCATCCCTGCAAATCCTTTCTTTTCTTTTCCCTCTATTTCCCTCAACCCAAACAAAGCCTTAGTCACTATATTTAAAAGTCGTGGCCAAGTCCCTTATTTGATACGAAAAAGAACACAATTTTAGCTTAAAGATTGTTAATCTGTATTTTTTCAATTCAATAACTGATACAATGGTTTGTATATATACAACAATGATAATCTAGGGTTGCCTAAAATAAATATTACACAATATATGAACTTCCATAATAATAATATTCTATGAATATCTATTGCTTGATTTTATATGTTTTCATATTTTAACACTCCCCCTCAAGTTGGGTTGTAGGGTCACCAACACCCAACTTGCACAATACTTCTTCGAACGGTATAGTTCCCATTGTTTTCGTAAGAATATCTGCTAATTGATCTTTGGATTTTACATGAGGGAGTTTGATCACATTGGCCTCCAAGTTCTTTATGAAGTGTTTGTCAACTTCAATATGTTTCGTATGATCATGTTGTACATGATTCTCTGATATATCGATAGCACCTTGGTTATCATAGAAGAGTTTGCAACTTTTGTTTGGAGTATGGCCAAGTTCAGATAGGAGCTTTCTTATCCATAAAACTTTAGTAACTCCCTTTGTTACCTCTCGAAACTCCGCTTCAGCACTGGATAGCGCAACTAGTTTCTGTTTCTTTCTTCTCCATGTCACAAGGTTTCCCCCCACTAGAGTGAAGTACCCTTATTTCGGTTTTTTATTATCTCTATCGCCTGCCCAATCTGCATTTGTGTAGGCAACTAGATCAAAGTGACCGTTTTCCCGATACAAGACACATGACCCTAGGGTTCCTTTTAGATACCTCAAAATCCTGAATACTGCTTCCATATGTGGGACTTTAGGTTTATGCATGAAACGACTCACGACTCCTACTGCATATGCGATATCTCGTCTCGTATGTGCCAGATAAATTAGTTTTCCCACCAACCGTTGGTATTGAGCACGATCAGTGGGTTCTCCATCTTGTTTCGTATGCAACCCATGGTTTATCGTTATCGGTGTATCAATAGGTTTGCAATCTAGCATCACTGTGTCGAATAGTATGTCTAAAACATATTTCCTCTGGGATATGAATATCCCTCTGTGGGATCGCAGAACTTCTATTCCCAAGAAGTATTTAAGCCTTCCGAGATCTTTCATCTCAAATTCTTGGAATAATCTGTCTTTGAGATTTTCAATTTCTCCTATATCGCCTCCTGTGATAATCATGTCATCCACATAGATCAGGAGGCAAGTTATCTTACTTTCTCTTTTCTTTAGGAATAGGGTGTGGTCTGAGTTGCTCTAATGATACCCGAACCTCTTCATTGTTGAAGTAAATCTCCCAAACCATGCCCTAGGAGACTGTTTTAGCCCATATAAAGCTTTCTTCAATCTACACATATACTTCTTCTTGAAGTTCTCCATGAAGGAAAGCATTCTTTACGTTGAACTGACGAAGGGGCCAATCTAAGTTTGTTGCTATGAAGAATAGAACTCGGATTGTATCAATTTTTGCCACTGAAGAGAAGGTTTGTAATTAGTCAAGTCCGTAGGTTTGGGTATACCCCTTTGCTTGCATTTGAGATTTGTGTCCCTCTATAGTCCCATCATCTTTGTATTTGATTGTAAACACCCATTTGCATCACACAACCTTGTTCTTATTCGGGAGAGCACATTTTTCCCATGTGTCGTTCTTCTGGAGAGCATCGATCTCTTCCTCTATAGCTTTACGCCAGTAACCACTCTTTAGAGCTTCATCTACGGTGCTTGGAATCTTTGCTGAGTACAAGGTTGCATTAAAGGCTAAGGCACTTTGTGACATGTTTTCCCTTTCAGGAGTATCAACTGGATATCTCGATCGTCTCGTCTCGTACTCCGGATCGTATCTATTTGGAGGAATGCCTCTCGTGGATCGAGGAGGCAAAGATATCTCCCACTACTCTGATGGTTCTGACAATCTGTTTCCCCACTTTCTCCTGCAAATCACATTCTCAGTAGCAATCTCAATCTCAACAGGGTTAGTATCCAGAGCTACGTCTTTCATTACCTGACTCACCTAATGATCACACAGAACTGATGGGGGCACAGGAGATGTAGATTGCACAGCTTGAATGGACAATTCAGTGACATCGCCTACTTGCTTTGTGAGGTCTAGGTCAGACGCCCATGGACTTGTCAACCATTTGAGATCGTCACTCTGCTTCTCCCTCCCGACATTGAAGATGGCTATAGTAGAACTCTATATCCATGAAGTCACAATCCATAGTGGCGTACATCTTCTTAGCTAGAGGGTCAAAACACCGATATCATTTCTGATTTCTCCCATATCCGACAAACACACATTTAATGTCCATGAGCTTAAGCTTGTTTTTCATTCTCTTAGGGCCATGAAAATAGACAGTGCATCCAAAGATTCTGGGGGGTAAGGAATGGGATGATGGTATGGTTAGGTAGGATTGAAAGGTTTCCATAGGGGTTTTGTGATTAAGGCTTTGAGTAGGGAGTTTGTTGGTTAAGTAGTTAGTTGTGGCAACAGCTTAAGGCTAGAGGTATGTGAGGACGTGGGATTCAATCATTATAACACGAGTAATTTCCAGTGAAGTTCTTTTTTTTGTTCTGCAATGCCATTTTGTTGGGGTGTATCAGGACAAATGGTATAATGAATGAGCCTTTTATTAGTTATGAAGCGATGCATGTCTGAATTAACATATTCCCCACCATTATCCGTTCTCAAAATTCGGGTCTAGGTTTGGAATTGGGTACAAATCATATGATAAAATTTAGTAAATGTATCAAATATTCAGATTTTGCTTGAGAAAATATATCTAACTCATTCGGTTGCAATCATCAATGAAAATAACATAATATGAGAAACCATGTATTCCAATTTCATCAGAATGAATAAGTATAAATGGCAAATCAGTTTTATTCAAACTACTAGAGTACGAATGTTTTTTGACTTTTTGCACGAATACATGTTTCACATTTAAAACTTGATCTAAACCCAATTAATGAAGGAAAAACTTTCTCTAGATACCTTATGGAAGGATGTCCAAGACGTTGGTGCCAAGTCCATAGTTGTTTTTCTTTGGACCCGTGAGCAAGAACTGCTTTGCCTTGTTGAACCGTCCCTTCTAAGTAGTATAGTCCACCTCTCTCAATATCATGCCTAATAGTTTGTCGTTTCTGAGCATCCTGCACAATACAATAACCAAGTTTCATGAGAACAGTGCAATTAAGGTCTCTTGTAAGTTGACTCGCTAACAAGGGTTTATGAGAAAAAGCTGGATCAAACAATCATTTATATAAAGTGAGATCTCGCAAAAACGATATAGTCTCGACTCCTTCTACTTTACTTCCTTCCCCATTAGCAGTTTTAATTATGGATTTTGTTAGGCCTCTCATATGTTAAAAAATCATTCGGGTCATATGACATAGTGTCCGTGGCCCCATAATAAAAAATCTAACTATTATTAGAAACAGACAAAGCATGATGAGATAAGGGGTTAAAAGCAAAACACTCCTTCCCCCTTGCACTCGACACGTGTCCCTCCTTTTGACTTGAGGAGTCACTTGTCTTTTCTGTTAAGGGTGAGTCATTTCTCCTATTAAGAGCCACGACTCCTTATCTCCCCTTTAAGTTTTTTGAGAAAAAAAAAAATCCTTTCTCGTTCTTTACTACTCGTGACGCCAAGGGAGCCATGACTGAGTTCCGTTTCATTAATTTTTTCATTGCTGCCAATGGAATCATTTGTCATACTAAGTGCCACTGCTGCTTTTCCTTCTCTGTTCTGATCTACGGATCTGACCGCCGATTTGCTTGATTTTTTCTTTGAATCCGACCACCATTCTGGATAACCCACGAGCTTGAAGCACTCGTTACTGGTGTGTCGTGTGCCACCACAATGACACTACAACAAATTTAGCTTTTTGCGACATTGGATTTAGTGGCATTAAAAAAATGTCACTGATTCATATTTTTAATATAATAATTATTGGTTTTTATTTTAAGTTCCACCATAAAGTGATTTAGCGACACTTAATTTGGTCTTTAGTGACATATGTATTTGTCACTATAGTCTATTATGGCATTTGTGAGAAATGTCACTAGATCCTATGTCGCTAAAAGCTTTAGTGTGACTTTTTAATATGCTGCTAAAGGATCTAATAAATGTCACTAAATCGTCTATATACACTATAAAAAATTTGAAATAGCGATATTTAAATTAAATGTCGCTAAATATATCCCACTAAAAGTAATTTATGTTGTAGTGTGAGTACACTTTAGGTGGCTTTTATTATCATCCCTCCGGTAAGATCTTTCTGTTTTTCTTACTATCTAGTCGCCTCCTATGCCCGATGAGACAAGATCTGACGAGGGCTCTTGTTTCATGATTCCACGACGCATTGTTTCTCGCATAATACTAGCGTAGGCTTCCTCCACAGTGGGTAATGGGTCTTGGAGAAGTAGATCTCTCCTATCCTTGTCAAATGAGTCATTAATCCGTGCTAGGAACTAATATAGCCGATTTTGTTGGGTTAATCGGTTATAAATGATATCTTCTGGATCTTTCATGGGGTTTGGTTGCCGTCTATCGATTTCCTTCCACAATGCTATCAATTTACTATAATAATTTTCGACTGACTCATTTCCTTGTTGTATTTTGTTGGCCTTGACTGTCAGATCAAAGATCTGCAATCCATCCCTCTCACTACTGAATAAAGTCTCAATCTCATGCCATAAGGTCTTTGTTGTTGGAAAATCAAGAAATTGATTCACCAAGTTTGGATCTTTATTTTCAATTATCCATGAAATGACAATTGAATCATATCGGGCCCTCACGACCACTAATGGCCAGGTGCATCAACCTGGACCACTTGGTATAGTTTTGATTTGTCAAATTCTCGGAGATTGAGAGGGGTGTGCTAGTAATGATTTCTGTGGGTTCTGGATTGGTGTTTAACTGTTTGATCAGTTGCAATAACTGACCCATGGTTACTGGTTGGTTTGGAACAATAATGTTTTTGGAATCGTCTTCCATTTTTTTGGTCAGGTAAGGTAAGGTATATGATGTAGCCGCTTGAACGATTTTTGGTTGAAGATTGTTATTCTGTATTTCTTCAATTCAATAATTAGTACAATGGTTTGTATATCTACAACAATGATAATCTAGGGTTGCCTAAAATAATAATAATATTCAATGAATACCTACTGCTTGATTTTATATGTTTTCATATTTTAACAATATTAAGTCGAATATTTAAGTTAGGGAGGATCAAAAATCAAATTATACTTACATATTCAAAAAAAAGTTATCAAATGACGGTGTTTTTAAGACAAGAAGGTAAGATAATAAAGAAAAATATTGTTATTGTATTGTTATGTATATTTGAGAGAATATGAGCAGATGGATAAATAATGAACTTCTATATTACATACTAATATCATTCTTCAAAAGGACACGTGTCGTCTTCATATTAATTGATTTTCTTCAAAAATACATTCAATTCTATAAATCAAATTCACGCACAAGTCCATCATTGAATAGGAATTTTAAATTATTTTAGTATGTAATAAAAATTTTTTATTTATGGCAATAAAAAATTGGGTAGATAAAATTTGACCCATTAAATTTTAATCACGAATATCAAGGGTAAGTAAAATTGAGTAAGTAAAATTTGGCAATGAAAAATTGGGTAAGTAAAATTGGGTAAGTAAAAATTGGGTAAATAAAATTATGATATTAACAATTAATTATGTAATAAATGGGACAATTGTCTAATGTCAAAATTATAAAAATGTTATATGGATAATCTTAAAAAAACAAAGAAGAAGAAAATCGTTATATTATACTTCTATAAATAAAGTAAAAAAAGAACAATATAATAAGATTATTCTTCACAAAATCTCTTATTTCTCTATTAATGCTTCATAAGAAATCATAAACATGTAAATAATATCTATTATTTTGAAATAGAATCCATAAAATAAACTTATAATCTATAAATTTTTTCAATAAGTGATTCAAATAAAAAAAATGGATTTTTACTTATAAAAAACATGAGCCCTGTAAATTAAAACATGGGCACTATAAAAGCGAATGCGTGTCCATATTTTCTATTTTAAATTGTTAGGTTTATTGCTTAAATATTGTTTTCATTCTTAATTTATAGTGGTAAATATTGATCATTCTACAAGTTCATTAAAAATAAATCAATCCCAAAGTTTGATTTTAGAGTTTTAACATTTGAAAGAATTAATGTAATGCAAAAACTAATTTTCTCTTACACATTAAATATTATTTTCTCTATATTTATTATGTTTACCAAATATCGGAATAATTTAAACTAATTTTATTTATATTTAAGAGATCATTTAAATATTTTTTAATTATCCGTGCTTGGCATGAGATTCAAGCTAGTTTAATCACTAATAGTATTACATCTCTACTATACATTTCCTTTGATCCTATCCATAAAACAAGAAATTGTCTTTCGTTGTACACTTGTATTGTTTCATAGCATTCCGAGTCATATTATCATTTGGTTTTTTAAAGTTACTCGTTGTTGTATCAAGTTAGTTACATTTGCTTTTTGCATAATTTTAAAATTGAAATTCAAGTCTCAATATCTACAACACGTTTTAAAATAATAAAATATTTATTAAAATTCTTTACATTAAGACGAGTCTAACAAGATACCACATAGATTTATTTTAACTTATATGTAGATATGTATCTGCGATAAATCATATATAAAATTTTATCTCCTTAAATTAAATATTCCAAATGTAATCAACTTAACGAAGTAGAGAGTGTTATTTTTATACTAATTTTGCCATATTTACTTTCCTTTTCTCTCAAAAAGTTTATAACACTTCTATCAAACATGACTAGAAATAGAGGGAAAGGTTGACAAGCTTACTTTAGTTTTGTAGAAATTTGGATGGGGGTATACAATTGGGGAAAGATTAGGGAAGGGGCTAGAAATGGGGGACGATGGGGGGTGGGGTTTTGTCTAGGCGTAAGAGTTTTTGTTTTTATCTTTTGTTCAAAAACAAAAAAGAAATTTAGAATTAGAAGTTAATGAAATATTTTCTTTTTTTAAAGCAATGTGCTATGATGTTTATAATCGTGAAATATTGTTACAACCATGTGAAAAAAAAGTGTTATCAATGATATTTTTGCCAAACCTAAATGTTATCATGTAGAATAGTATTTTCTAAAAATAATTTAAATTTGAGCACATATTAAACTATTTATGATTAATTTGTTCTCTTAACGATCGGAAGGAAAATATTTACATTACTATGGGCTAAATGGATATTGACTTAACATTAAGATTAGAGTAACTTCCTTCACTTACATTGTCTAGCACTCTAAAAACGAAAGAATATTTGGAGAAGTGAGATTATTCGAATCTCTTAACTCTTTTGAACATATAGAAGGACATTTCGAAACTTTTAGGGGTTAAAAATTTTACAATTCTACTATTATAGTTCCTTTTAAGACGACAACTATTTTATTCTTTGACGATATTGCGTTTTGGGGAGAAATATAGTTTCAAAAATTGTTTTTCAGAGTGATAAATTACAATTTTCAGACCAATTCATATATATGTTCCTCAAGAGATATAGTTTGTTCTTTTAATCAAATTCAATAACCTCAACACCAAGTACAATTGCGTCGATCCATAAGAGAAAATAAAAGTATAATTCCAGATGATTACATTATCTTTTATCAGTAATGTGTGACGAACAAAGAAACAATAAATGATGTTCTAGTATTTCTCAAAGTACATTAGGAAAGTAGTAGTATATTGAAAGATGAACATAACCTTCAATCTATCAATGAAAATATTCAATTTTGAAACAGTGAAAAAGTGGATTGCTGCAATGAATGAAGAGTATAAATTTGTGTAAGACAACATGTATAACTTGTTCCGTTACCGGAAGTGTAAACAGAAAATGCATATTTATTTTTAAAAGGAATATGCAAGGTAAAGTGATAAGGTTTAACACCTATCTTATAGTAAATTGTTATATTCGAAAGTAAGGAATTGATTACAAGGAGACCTTTTTCCTGAAATCATCAAAGAACTCTTTTGTGATAATTATGGAACTTGTTGCATATTTTGATTTGAAGCACACATCTAATGAATTAAGACAACATTCCTTAATGGTGACTAAAGAAATTTTCTTTCTGGTGCAACCAAATAACTTCATTTCAAGAGATCCAAATAAAATGATTTGCATATTAAGAAAATTAATCTAAAGGCTTTAAACAAGTATCTCGTCATTGGTACCACAAATTTTCACGGCGGAATTACATTAGATTTCCCATCAAAATGGCGAAAACTAAAGTAGAAAAACTCGCGGGTTCTTCTGTTGATGTGGATTCCAAATCTTAGCGTGTTGAGCAGCATGATAAAACCATTATTATATTCTCTTTAGGCTTATGTTCAAGGATTGTTCTTAGAAAATAGACCATTATTCTTGTAAATTACTCTCGTAAAGGTTCTTCCTCTTGTGAAATCTTTAACCATTCATTACTTATCATGAGTTCATGACCATTAGTCCCTAGGGCTGTGTTTGGAAATCTATGGTCAAGTTTGGAGTTCATGACCCAGTACTTATGGTCAAGTTTTCGATTTTCATCAATGAGTTGCACATTCTATTATTAATGTTAATAAATGACTTCCACTTTGGCCGTATTTATATCTAGTGAATGTCTTTTCTTATACTTTATCTAATTTTTTACTTTAGAATGTTAATATTCTTTTAATATTAGTGAGTGAAGTTGTGTATGAATATGATACTGTATCTAATTTTTTCATTGTGTTTATAGACATGTTACCCCAGTTAATTTGACGTTTTCAATATCAGAGATTCAGAAGGAAGCCAGTTGGTCCTTTATATTGATCAGTCCTCCTATACAATACCCAATACCGATAGGTCATGCCAGTGTGTTTCACGGTTAAAACTCTCACTACTTGTTCTACGGTGATTTTGTAAAAACTTTTCGGGTCTGATGTATATGTTTGTTTTTTAAGGTGTTTTTAATCAGTACTATGCGGTCTCATTACAAGATGGTGATGGTTAATTTGATACATTAATGATAGTGTGGTGTTAAGAACTTCTTAGAGCTTTTTGTTGGTTGTTTTTTAATTAATGTATACTTTTCTTATACTTTAGGGAAGTAAAGTATATGTTCATGTATATAGTTTGATAGGGGAAGTAACTTTTCTATTGAGTTGTAGCTTTTTTTCTTAGGAATTTGTAATACTTAAATTGCTAGAAATATTTCTATTATTGTTCATTATAGTTTTAATCTTTGGTGTTGGTTCTTGATAATTTAATATATTACAAGATTATCAAAAGCAAGTATGATATGGAATACCCATTATTGGAGACATTTACTTTTTCCTGTGGGCCACAAATAAAAGCATTGTCCAAACCCTTGATAACAATGTTTTAGAATCTTTGGACACAAAAAATGACGCCCAAGGTACTGATTGGGTGACAAAATCAATTTCGGGCGAAATTAAAATGAACCTTGGACACTAGAGGTTGACGGACAAGTTACAATATGGGCGACAAATTAATCATTTCTCCCATGGTCAAACGCCTTGGGCGACAAACACATATTTGACGCCCCCATTCATTTTTATGGGCAACATCGATAGGGCAATAAATATAGTGACAAAAAAATATTTGTCGCCCAACGTACACTTTTTAATACTTTGTGCCACACTTTTGGTTGTCACCCAATATCACTTTTCTTGTAGTGTGGCTAGGGTACAACATGTCCTAGGGAAGAATCTTATTTCATTGGGTACCTTGGATGATTTGGGGTACAATAGAGTGTTTTCGGATGGGAGCTGTCCGTTTATAGAGGTTCGAAAATGGTACTCAAGGGTATCAACAGGAAAACCCTCTATGTGTTTGAGGGCGTTACACTGTCTAGTTTTACGGTTCATGCATTGATGTTTCATTAGGAGATGACCAAGATTTGACACATGAGGCTTGGTCATATGGGGGAGAAGGGGATGTAGCTATTGTCTAAAAGGTGTCTACTATCCGGGATCAAGGTTGCCAACCTTGAATTTTTTTAGTATTCTATGTTTGTGAAGTCACAGGTCAAAGTTCAGCGAGGGTGCTCACAATACTGATGATGTGCTCGATTATATCCATTCAGATTGTTAGGGTCCATCTAGGGTTGAAGGTATGGGAGGTTTTTCGCTATTTTGTGTTATTTGGAGATGACAAGTCTCGATACGCATGGCTTAGGTTGCTTAAGTCAAAGGATAAGACTTTCAAAGCTTTTAAGCAATGGGAAACTTTGGTGGAGAATCGACAGGGGAGGAAGGTCAAGAAGCTACGAATAGACAATGGGCTAGAGTTTTGCAAAGAGGAGTTTAATCACTTCTGTGCAGATGATAGTATTGGTCGGCATCATACCGTCAGGATAACACCACAGCAGAACGGTGTTACAAAGCGGGTTAATCAGGCACTGCTTGGGAGAGTTCAATACATGCTCTCTAATGTAGGGTTAGGGAGGACGTATTTGAGGCAAGAAGTGATGATAGCTTTTTATATCATCAATAGGGGTCCTCATTCGGGAATTGACTTTAAAATCCCGTTTGAGATCTGGAGTGGTTAGTTACCTAGTTTCTCTAATTTGAAGATCTTTGGTTGTGTTGCTTATTATCATGTTTGTGAGGGAAAGCTAGATCTATGAGCCAAAGTGGGGTGTTTTGTCGGGTACGGTGATGGTGTGAAGGGGTTTTACGATTTATTCACCTTCGGAGGGTCGGGTCATTCTTAGTAGGGATATTACTTTTGATGAGAGCACCATGTATTCCAAGAAGAACTCGTAGTCTTCTGATTTGGGGAAGGAAAGGAGAACTTGCTACAGACGGATGATGTACTTGAGATACGTCAATCATCCATTGCTGATTCACCTCAAGTGCAATTTATTGATGATGATGCTTAGTTTTCAATGTCGGGTACTCTTGAACCTGAGGTTGTTCCATCTTTTCCTAACTCTGGGGTGGAGGTGAAACAGTCTAATTAGGGGTCATCTAGTTAATCTGACACCATTCTTGAGCGACTTAAACGAGTTATCAAGAAGCCTGTTAGGTTGATTGAGCGACCTAAACGAGTCATATGAACCAGCCATGTATAAACAAGTAATTAGTTGTAGTGAGTCCGCGCAATGACTTTCTGCGATGGGTGAAGATATGCAGTCTCTTTATAAGAACAAAGTGTGGGAACTTGTGAAGTTACCAGAGGGGAGGAAGCTTGTAGGGTGCAAGTGGATTTTTAAGAAGAAGAAGGGTCATCTGAATCTGAGAAAGTTCATTTTAAGGCTAGGGTAGTTGCAAAGAGGTTCAGTCACGTAGAAGGGGTTGTTTTTGTCGAGGTATTCTCACTGGTGGTTAGACATGCTTCTAACGTGTGCTATTGTCAATAGTGGCACGCTATGACCTTGAGCTAGAGCAGCTGGATGTTAAGACGAATTTCCTTCATGGTGATTTGGAGGAGAAGATTTTGATGAAGCAGCCCGAGGTATTCGTGATTCCAAGGAAAGAACGTTATGCATGCCGATTGCTAAAGTCGTTGTATGGTCTTAAGCAATCCCCTCGGTAGTGGTATAAGAGGTTTGATTCTTTTATGGTTTCACATGGTTTTGATATGAACTCAAATTATTGTTCTATGTAGCATAGTAAGCCGGATGATGATTCCATGATTTACCCGTTGTTATATGTTGATGACATGCTTGTTGCCACAAAGAATAAATTTGACGTTGCTAGACTTAAAGAGTTGCATAGCTCAAAACTTGACATGAAAGATTTGGGTCCAACTAAGAAGATTTTAGGTATTGAGATCTATAGCGATCGGGCTAGACTCAGAAAAGATATTTGAAAAGATTTAGTCTCGGTTTGAGATGGAGAAATCAAAGCCTATAAGTACACCAACCTCTATGAGTTGCAAATTGTCTTTGTCTATGTCACCTCAAACTGAGGAGTTGACATATATGTCTAGGGCCCTTATGCCAATACGGTTGGTTGTTTGATGAAAGGTATGGTCTGTACTAGATTGGATATTGGGTACGCTGTTAGTGTTTTAACTAGGTTCATGGCTCGACCTGGGAGATAGTACTGGCAGGGGGTGAAAAGGATTTTTCGCTACTTGAGAGAGACAACTGATATTAGTCTTGTGTATTGGATTGGTAAGGAGTGTTTGGTAGCTAGGTATAGTAATTCCGATTATGCAGCTGATTTGGATACCAGGAGTTCAATGACCAGCTATGTGTTTACTTTGGGTTGTTTTGTGGTTAGTTCGAAGTCTACATTGCAGTCTTCGATTACGTTGTCTAATATTAAAGCTGAGTACATGGCTTTAACTTATGCAGCTAAGGAGTCTATATGGCTCAAAGGCCTTGTGAGTGAACTGAGTATTGCACAGGATTTTGCTACGATGTATTGTTATAGTCTATGTGCCATTTGCTTAGCTAAAGATCAAGTACACCATTATCGGACCAAGCACATTGATGTCATGTATCATTTCTTGCGTACTGACACGAGGGTGAAGGTAAAGAAGATCGGGATCGCTGACAACCCAGCTGATTTCTTTTCTACGTCTGTTCTATTTAGTAAGTTTAAACATTACTTAAGCTTGCAAAATATTGATTACTATGCGATGTCGTAGGCCCTTAGGGTGCGGTGTTGGGAAGCTTCTGTTGTAGTTATGTTGGCCTTAAGGTGGAGCTTGCCCGGGGCTTGAGATGCAGGAGGAGCATTTTGAGTTTTCATACTTGGGGACGAGTATGTGATGAGTCTTGGTTGAAGATTTGTTGGGATAGATCTTGGTTAAAGACTTATCAAGATGTATGACTAATGCATGAGTCTTACATCGGGTTTTGACTTGAGATATGTTTACTATGTATTGATGAGATCGTTTGTTGACTACAAGTTCTCGTCAAGGTGGAGATTGTTGATAATATTGACTCGAATCGAGTCTTTATCATGTATAAGGTGAATCATGAGGTCACAGATCGCAAATGAACTCATGGGGCACGAGTACTTGAAGAAAAGTTTCTGTTTTGTGGTTTTGTCCAGTGACGGCTCGCGACTAGTACGACCCGCTACCCGGCTGTGCGATTTTTGCGGATTTTTGTTTTTCATGGCTTTTTTTACGGTTACCATTATTTGTAGCCGGTTATTTGTGAATACTTGGAGCCCAAGTTTTCTTTTAAGTTGGTTTTATTATATATACCCCCTCTTATTAGTGTTAGGGTTTTATCATCCACAAACTGAGAGAGAGATCACGAAAGAGCCATTATTATTTGTGAGTGTTATTGTGATTCATCTTGTAATTTCTTTGTGATATAGTAAAACTATTTGATCTCGGTGCTGGTGGACGTAGCTATCACATTGATAGTGAACGACGTTAAATCTCTTGTGTCATTTTCTTATTGTTTGCATTGAATTTATTTATTGTTTCATTATTATTCATCAGTCTTGCTTCTGCAGTCGAACAACAAGCGTCCATTGGACGACGTCTACTGCTATCACTACATGTCCGTATTTTTGTAGTTTATCATATCAACCCCTTTTATTATTCGTTGTAAAAAACATAAATAACCAATTGGTGAACACATCTCTCATCAAAAATTAGAAATATTGTAGAAAAGAAAATTAAAAAAGATAATGGGACGAAGCTGAGTATCTACCAAGCTGTGCCGACCCTAGGCAAGGGCAAGCTGATTCTACGCCCAAGGCCCATAAAAAACTTTCCATAATGCTTTTGCCATTGCCATATGCCATTAGGCCGCTTCAAATGTTGCTATTGTTCATTGTTTAACATAATTAAACCTTGAGTCACTGTTGTAATAAGCAGAGTACGCGCACATACATTAATTATTATTTAACAATTATAATACTTTTAATATTATTCAAAAATTATAGTAATGTTTTAAATATTATTTACAATTATTATATTTTTAATTTTCTTATGGTTTACTTGTATTACTAAAAATCCAAATTTTATGATTTTTTTATATTTAATTCCTTCTATTATAATTCGTTGTTTTTGTGTTTATTAGAATAATTTTATATTTATTGATTTTTCCTAAACTTGTGAATGTTTAATATTTTTTCTTTGCTATTTGATAATAAATGGAATTGTGAATTTGTTACATGGACTTTTATGTGGTCATTTAAAGTTGTACTATTTTGATTGATCGCAAAGATAAGTGGATTTTAAGTTGTACAACCTCGTTTTTCAAATCACATTTTTTGGCTAGTCTCTGTCAATATAATGCAGATTCATTTAACTATTGCTTTGCAATAATTAGTATATGAAAACTTATCTTGATTTAGACATTGCTATATTATATATATCTCTATTTGATTTTATATTATGTATTGATGCATGCTTTATTTTTCTCTTCCAACATTATAGATTTAAATTCTCTTATCAATTTTTCATATTTCCTTCGTTCTATTTTAATTCTATCTGATAGCGACATGTTAATTGAAGAAATAAAATTATCAATTGCAAGTAATATAAAATGAAGATATGATATAGTTAGGGCCCGTAAATTATTTTCCGCCCTGAGCTCCTATTATCTCAGGACCGGCCCTGCCACCAAGAATACCTTAGCTGTTGCTTCCCTACAAACAGAAATGAAAGCTGTATATACAAAATGAGTAAATGGGCCACTAAATCATCCAATTGAATGAAAACTACTTTGAGTATGTTGGGGATTCAATCCCTTCTTTGGTGACAAAGGTATCTCATATTCCCATCACTACATCATGTTGGGTAACTATTGCCTGTAGTCTAGTCACATTAAATTCCAATTTTCCTTAAATTTCCGAAAAATTTAATTACAAAATAGTTCTTTTAATTTTGGAAAATTATAGAATTAGTTAAGACTTTATACCAAAGGCTAGAATAGCATTATCGTAATTTAAAGAAGATGAATTAATTTTATGTAATCTCACTTTTACTAATTAACTTCTCTTCAGATAATTTAAACATTGATTGTCATATAAAAGGTGATATATGTCATGTCATGCTCTTATTAGTAAAAATTAAAGGTGTTCGAAATATTCGATATTTCAAATTTGTCATACCTTGTACTATCGAACCAAATATTAATGACATGACATTAAAAATGGTTTCTTATGATGAATATAAACCAATAAGGACAACACCGATTTAAACATAATTCAAAATTTATCTAATGATCAAATAAACATTTTGGATAACGATGATATAATGACATACGTGTTTGTTTATCACCATATCCATCTTCTTTTAAATTTCCATAACCTCCACCTACCTATCTATATATATGGTGATTAACTTCTCACATAGGTACATATAGAATCATCTCACCCACTATTTAACTAAGTATATCTTCACAACCACAACCATCTTGTATACGCCTTTCCCCATCCCCATCCTACAATCAGTTTATACCCACATTATCGTTAGCCATGTTGTGCCATTCTAATTAACTAACTCATAAAATGTCAATAAGAGAAATCATAACTTCAATTTGTGGTCAACAATTCACCATAATATTTATTGGTAAACTCAAATATTGCATTATCCTTAATTAAAAAAAAAATAATTAAAAAAAAAAACTCGACTGGAACTAAACGCTATATACAGTACTTTTATTTTGGCTATATAGACCTTTTTATTTCTTCACAAATTTACTAATGTCACCCTGTAAAAAGTATTTCTACGTGTAATTTACGATCATGAGCTTTCATTTGCGGGTCTTTTTCATCCTTTCTAAATTCTTATCATAACTTTTATGAGCATAATTCACTATAATGATTATGAATTACGGTTATGAAGCACTAGAATATGGACAAGGGGTAAGTCCCTATAACAACATCTATCCCTAATTCATATAAGATAAGACTTTATAATTAAGACGGATGCGAAGCAAAACTCCCATAATTTTACACTTATGTATCCTTTTTCTTAATCTAAAATTCTATTGTTTTTAACTTTTTCAAAATGAAAGAAGAAAATGTAAATAATGAAAAAACAATTGAAATCAAACTTTTTCCTTACTTTCTTTTTGTTGGTTCCTTAATTTATACCCTCTAGGGTACATATAAGTCTTGAACCCATGGGTGTAGACCCAGATTTGACTTCAATTTAAGTGGAATATTTCTTGTAAGAACTTTATTAAGGAACTGAGTGAGTATTCTTTTGACATTAAATGAGGAAGAATAAGGTTAATTTTGTTTAAAATTTGTGATATAAATATATAAAAAGAATCTTTATGTGAAAAGCAAATGAAAGCAAATAGATCTTCTTTAAAGAACGGAGAGAGTATTAAATAAATGATTGTACACCTTATTTATTTATTATTTAATATATTTGCAGTATATAGTTTTTTAAAGATTATATATTTTTAGTTTATGTAATAATATTTACGTGTATATCGTGATAATTGTTTCACGCTAATCGGGTCAATTTGAAAGCCTGACCTACGTATGTCGCTCATGCCCAGCTCGTACTATGCTATTTGTTCATATTTTGCATGTAGCCTACCCACAACCCATATCTTCGATTCTTTCTTGTATCGCGTCATGGTAATTTTTTGATTGGGCAATCCGGCCAAGTCTTGCCATGTGTCAATCCGACACGCTTCCATCTAACTCAGCATATAGCCTCACAAACTTTTTGATAATTTTTTAATTTCTCAAAAATAATATTGACATTTTTGTCCAAGGAAGCTTAAAATTAAAAAAAAAGGAAACTATTTAGTTGTCTTTTAAAATCCAATATTGCCAAGCTGGCACAATGGCATGATTTAGACACACAAAGGCCTATAAGTTTGATAGGGACTATGGATGAAATGAAGCCAAAATTTACAGTCCATACTTGCCAAGTATAATCTTTTATTTGTCCATTTCAACGTTTCATTAAAGGTCCAAATTAATTTGGAATACCTTACCAAAGTCTCCGATGCAGGAGAATCAATCAATATAACAATACAATTAAAGGTATGTATCAATTAAACCTAAGGTATACCAAACAAAGAATTTATAGATGTAACTTGCTATACACAAAAGCTTGGCTGCAATGAAGTTTCCTCCCAAAATAAGAAATTTCCTCAATTTATATTATTTTTGTGGACATCTAACACCATCATATAGATATAGGGTTTATAAACTTTTTACTAAAAGCTCTAATAAATACTTCCTATGTTCCTATGAGATATTATCATTCGGCCAAATAATATGAGAGCATTTTTAATCAAATCGTGTTAATTCAGAAGGATGGAGAGAGTATATATCACTTAATTCACCCCATATATATATATATATATATATATATATATATATATATATATATATATATATATATATATATAATATTAGAAATATAATATAATTAGAAATATAAAATAGTGATATTTTGAACTAAATGTCACTAAATGCGTCCATAGTGATATTTTGAACTAAATGTCACTAAATGCGTCCCATTAAAGTATATTATGTTATAGCCACATTTCTTATCTATAAACTAAAGTGCAAAATATTATTTGCATTATTGTATCGAGACAAGGGATGGGCATGATGAGTTGGATTTGGGTCGGGTCCAAAATAATCTTATTTCCTGAAAATATTATAAAAAGTATTTAGGATCTTCTAATACTTTATACTAAATGAACGAATAAATATTTGAAGTTTTCCAACATTCAAGTTATAAAGAAATATTTATCAACTCTTTTAATTTTAAAGTATAGATACAACGACCATATTTCAAATTATCCGACAAATAAAGTTTAAAATCATGTAATGTTCAGAAACATAACAAAATTTCAAATCAAACAATTAAATATACATGATAGCTAATATATAATTAAAAAAATATGTAAATTGGTCCATGGGTCGGATATGGATTTCAAACATGTGTACCTGAACTTGGACCCTATGGTTATGGATCCAAATCCGACCAGGATCCATAGAATCCAAAAAAGTAGATTTAAACCCTTCAACTAGGGTCGAGTCGGGTCTAAACCCTTAAAGTCTAAAATCGATACCCATCCCTAATTTAGACTAAAGTATAGGCCGATTCAACAGCAAAACAACTTTTGTGGTACCATTTACCTTGACCACAAAAGCATATTGTATCTGATCTACACTATAGCCTACAAAGACAGCCCCTTTCAATTTCTGGATAATAAGATTGCTTAATCAAAAAAATTATCTAATGGTAATATGGATTTTAATTTCAAATAATTGAATAATTTCACATTAATATTATTAATATGATTAAAATTGATCTTTATCTATTTTATGTGACCGCTTAAGATTATACATTTGACTTTATTTAGTCTAATCATATTAGTCCAAAACAAACTAAATGTACAATTTATTTTCCATATTAATTATCCTATATGTATTTAATATGTATTGTTAGATTGTTCTTCTGACATAATTCTATAAATCATACTTTTACACTATAGTGTAGAAAGATAGCCCATTACTTTCATTGTTTGAATAATAAGATCGCTAAATCATAAAATTATGTAATGGAAATATGATTTCGATTGTTTTTTTAGCATGACTAGATTTAAGTCGATCAAATAGATATTTTGGGTACATACGAAGGACACACCCTAAAGTACCAAAAATGTGAAGTGGTAGGAGTGTGGTATAAAGGTGTAAGAGCTATAGCCATTCGAATCTCTGAAAGCCAATTTAGTATTGTTGTCTCATTTTCTATGTCTTATATTTTTCTTTTTCTATGAAAGTGCCCAATTTCTTTGGAAAAGTTATGCCCTTTTTTTAAAAAAAATTATTTGGGCAGGATATAATTTTTTATTTAGCACCATCCCAAAAAGCACTCCTTTTAGGTTAAAGGTTGGACCCCATTAAAATATATTAATAGTTCAAGTAGGTTTTTTCTTCCTTTCTTTTTCTTTCTGATATTATGGTTTAATATATACATTTTCATCCAATTTAAGTGATATTTTCAAAAGAATATAAATATTTTAACATTGAAAAATTATATTTCAAAAGAAAGTTTTATAGATCTATAAAAAGCTTAAATTTCAAAATAAAGTAGAATGGAGATCACTCTATACCATTCAAGATTATAAAACTTTTTATAAATTCTATGGTATATAAAGAAAGTAGGATTTTATGTTAATATTCAAAGTGATTATTATGTCTTTTAATTAAGCATATGAGTGGGGTGCAGGAGATGATACAAGGATAACACTTGTGTGTGATAAGATACAGATTTGCGGAGATCGCTTTATCCGCTCTCGATCTCATCAGCTGCAGAATCAAAATCTTATCTTATTCTTTCTTGAGTCGGGTATGAGTTCTCGGCGTCCTTCCCTCCTAGTCTCTGGCCATAGTTTTCTATGGGCGGGATATTCTGAGCATGATGATGTTGTAGAATTGGTAGATATAATAAAATAATCACAAGCAAAAAAAAAAAAGAAATATACAAGTGAAAAATAATATGGTGCATAAACAGGGTCGGCCCTAAATATTTGAAGGCTCTGGGCGAAATAACATATTGGGACCCTTTTCCTTTGCAATTTATAACTAATATGGACCTTTTAGAACCATTAATTTTGCTTTTTTGACATGAGGCGCTAGGCGACAGCCCCTCTTGCCCACCCTTAGGGCCGGCCCTGTACATGAAAACCATCTTGTGTTTGGAAACTAAAATTTTATTTCAAAACTTAGATTTCATACAATTCCTTTGTATGGATATTCAAAGCATTTTAATTTGGACTTGGTTTAATTTCATGTTTGTTGCACCAAAGGTAAAATGAGATATTTTGAAAGTCTCTCGATCACACATTGTCACTTAGATTTCACACTTTTTTCCCTGTTCCAACTCAAATCTTTACATTTGTTTTTCTCTCTTATGATCTTCGATTTTTCATTAAATGCGTCATATTCATGTTTTAGATCATTGAATTTCTCTTACATTACTTATCGGTGTTCTTGTTCTCTTGCTTTTTCTAATTTCTATTATTATTTTTATTATTTTTAGTAGTAGAATCATTTTTCTCACTTTTATTTTATTTTTTTAATTGTTTCTTACTTATTTTTGTCTATATGCATTTTATGTATCTTCCTCGTTGCAGAAACTTCTCTTTATCTTTCTCGAACCGAGGGACTCCTTTTGTCGCGCAAAAACATTCAAGGTATGAGTCGCCGCCATCCTTCCCTCCCCGTACCCTGTCATAGTTTTCTATGAGCGAGAAATACTGGGTAGGATGATGATGATGATGGACTTTTACTGTTGGCAAACATTAGATTTTGAATTTTAAAAATTTAATAATTTATGATTCTAGAATTGAAATCTAATCTTCTATACCTATAACTAAAACAAAAGACGCTGACATTATTATACCTTCAAACTTATGAAGTGTCACCTTGGGGAGTAAAGTTTTCCCTCCAATATAGGATGATGATGTCACATCATATCATACAATACTATAAAAATGTTGGAAAATTCCAAGTGTCATCCTCTAAAGAGGTATCATATCATACAATATCATACAATCATACATCATATCATATCATATCGTACAATACTATAAAAATGTTGGAAAATTCCAAGTGGCATCCTCTAAAGAGGCATGACATCATACAATACTATAAAAATGTTGGAAAATTCCAAGTGTCATCCTCTAAAGAGGTATCATATCATACAATATCATACAATCATACATCATATCATATCATATCGTACAATACTATAAAAATGTTGGAAAATTCCAAGTGTCATCCTCTAAAGAGGCATGACAAATGTAATTATTTTAGTGGATTGTAGTTGATTACATATTTACCTAATTTAGAATTTGATTTTTTTTTTAAATGAGAGCTAAATTAGGTATAGTATGAAGTATAATTTATTATAGCAATTCTATGTAACTAACCTAAACTTTGATTTTTTTTAATTAAATGAACATTTTCCAAAAAAAAGTGAATTATACAAATACATAATTTAAAATAAAATGAGTATTTAATTTTTACTTTAAAAAAAATCATGTTTTCGATTAATTTAATCACGATAATATTTACTAGCACGAGTTTCTATACTAGTTATCATATAATGGAATTGGATTTCCAATGGTGTTCATTAATATTGATTATCATAATAAATACTATCATAATCAATACATTGAAATTGGTTAATTTTCTCAATAATGCCTAAATGCATTTGACATTGGTTTATTTAGTCAAAATATGTAAATGCACTATTGGAATTGGTCAATGCAATCAACCTTACAAAGTATTTTTAATTCTTTATTTGTATAATTATTCAAATTATTTCTTATACATAAATGTTTCATCATTCAAAATGGTTCGGTTAATTTAATATTGTAATATATGTTCAAAATAATTTATTTAATATTAGAATTTATTTTTAACATTGTTTGTTATGATTAGTTAGTAAAATATAAATATCAAAATAAAATTGTTTAACATCATACATAACATATAAAATAGTATTTTTAAAATTAAAAATAAATTAAATATTAGTTATTATATGCAATTATTAATTCATTGAAAATCAATAACCAATAATTTACAATTTATTTTCTTTTTAAAATAATCAAAAATAATAAAATGAAAAAACCGTGCATCGCACGAGGATTATCTAGTATTTAAAATAAAATATTAGGTCACAAACACAACCTCAAGAAATTTCGTAATCTAATGGTAAAAAGCGTGAAAGTTGAAAAATATTTTTTATCGTTTTTAGCTTGGATGTTGATAGAATTTAGAAAATGGGTCTGGGCAACCCAAACAAGGAGGAGAAGAAATAGTCCACTCATAAATCCAAATAAGGTTCGCTACTAAAATCAATTGGTGATAGCAGGAGTTACTCCTTGAGTTTATAAAATGATGCATACTCTTCTCTTTCTCCGATGTGGGACAACTCACATGTGGGTAACACATGGGTACTTCAACAGATGTTATCTCTATTTCACCTAATATTTCAATTTAATTAATTTTCGGTATATCATGACCTTTAAAATAAATTAAAATTAAGTATTATCATTAGAGGTGTTCATTCGGGTGATCGGGCCGGTTTCGGACGAGTGTCTTTCGGTTCGGTGGTATTCCGAATCGGCTATTTTTCGGTTGCGTGTTACGACGGGTCGCACTCGGGTCGGGTCGGTTAGTCGCGGTTCGGTTGAAGATCGGTTATTCGAGCTATCGGGTTAGCAACGGTTCGGTGTCTGTTGAAGTTCGTGTCGAGTGTTAATCGGTGTCGGGTTGTCATCGGTTAATAATTGGTTCGGTTTTGTCGAGTACAGATTGGGTTCGGGTTTTAATTACTATCGGCTACGTACTACTTATTACTATCGATCGAATCAATATTAAATTAAGTTGTTAGTCATTTTTTAATTGATGACAAGATTTCCTTCACTTAAAGCAAAAATACTTAAAATGTAAAATCAACTAGTGATCATTATTACTTTGTTACTTTTACTTGTTTAACCGGAAATTAGAATTATAAAGTTCTATCAATTTTCATCTAATACGGTTATATACATTGACCATTGATTATTAACTCTAAATATATGAAACCATGTATTTATAAAATTTAATTTATTAAAATATCTATTACTTGATTAGATTAAATAATAAGATGATTGAATATGAGTCTATCATACTTCTATGTTAAAAATTGGTTCAGGTTTAAAGCAATTCGATCTAAAATTTATTCGGGTTTAGTCGGTTTTTGCCGGATCGAGTTCGGTTTCGAGCATGATTCGGGTCGGATATGACTCGGGTCGGTCATTTTTTGTTCGGGTAATCTCGGTTAACGGTTATGTGTCGGTTACAAAAATCAGTTACAGTTCGGGTTCAGCTTTCTCATTTTCGATTGTCAATCGGTTCGGGTACAACTTCGATTCGGGTATTGTCGGTTCGATAAACCTTAAAAAGGAACACATTTTCGGGTCGGTTTACTTTCGGTTTCAAGTCGGGTCACTTTTGAACAGCTCTAATTATCATGTTATTGCATCCTGTTAGAGTATATAACATATTTTGGGGCCTCAAACATTAGCTTAAGCTTTTGGCTGAGTTGATTCTTTGACATGGTATCAAAAGCCAGTGTGACAAGAAGTCACAGGTTTGAATCTCAACCACCCCTCCTTTAAAAGAGGAGTATTTAGCACCAGGTATGAGGAGGGCCTGTGTTGCATCCACACTTCTAGCCCGAAGGGTTCTCGTGTGAGGGGACGTGTTAAAGTATATAACATATCTTAGGACCTCAACTATTAGCTTAAGCTTTTAGTTGAGTTGGTTCTTTCACACGTCTAAATTCAAAAATCATAAGTTCACCAATTCAAAAATCATGTTATTGCATCCAAATTAAATTAAGAATACAAGTTGATCTAAAATACTTGTAGCCAAATTAATAGGATACTCTTGTCCATAGAGTTTGGCATGTGAATGGGCCAAAAGGTGGTAATTTAAATATATACTAGCTATGGAAACTAGAAACATAAAATCTTTCTTTATGCTAGGTGAGATATTAATCTATTATACATATATATATATATATATATGAGTAAATAAAAAAATACGAGAAGTGGAATGCTCTTTTTTGACTAAAAAGCAAACATGTTGAAATGAATAATAAACACTTTTTTTTTTATCTATCTATACATCTATAAATGCAGATGTAAATTGCAACAGAGCTGGGACGTTAGATCACTAGAATCCCATTATTCTTATTACATACAAGTATAATTTTGGACGAGACTGTCTTACTATATCTTCAAAAAAAAAAAAAGACCGTCTTATTATTAGATAAAATTATATAATTTGTTTGTTTTTCTAATTGCTCATTTTAAGTTGGTAAGTGATCAATTTAGAATTATATGTGATCATTTTAAATTATTAGCGATCATTTTAAGATTATAAGTAATCACTTTAATATAATAAATATACATGCCCAATAAATATGATCTCATCATGAGATTTTCTTTTTGAAACCTTGTGTAATTTCTTTGTTTCTTGTAAGTATAAAGATAATGTCCATTCCAACTGTTTAGGATATAATTTAATAGCTTGCATTGTGTGTTTTTCATTTTGTACCCAATCAATATGAAGTCGAACATAATATAATCATGAAATTCTAACAATAAATAACCTAGCATAAAATATGATAACCACCTAAAATCAGAATCTGTCTTAATATTTTATGGGCCTAGGCCAAATAAAAAGACTCCTAGTTATAAAAAAATTTCTAAAATGCAAGAATAAATTTCAATATAAGAGTAATTACAAGTTATATATCAATTAAAATTACAATAGAAATTTTTCTCATATAACATCAACAAATTACATCATCCAATATATAACATCACTAAATCTAACATACAACATCATTAGAAACCCAAAAATAATATAGGACATTATTAAATTCATCATATAACATCGTAAACGTTTCTCTTTTTTTAAGTAAAATATTCATTTACGATTAGAATTATGAAAAAGTGAAAGTCATCCACTTATCTGACACTAAGTTTTACAACATTACCGCTTCTTAAATACTTCTTTATTATTTTTTTGTGTTTTTTTCCTTAAAGTGTTTGGAAACATGTATTTTAATTTCAAATTTTTAATGTCAATTATGGAATCGTAAATGAGATATTTGAGAATGACAATGTTTAGCAAGTCATTCTATAATTCTTAACTTTAATTACTTTGAAAACAAAGATGGAATTGACTCAAATTCAAATTTAAAGTTTTTTATTTGCCAAAAACTAAATTTGATTTGATGTTAGATTTGCAAATAAAATCATTATTCCTGAATATAGGATAATGGGAATTCCAAATAGAGAGCATTAGCCTATATTCAATTTGTAGTTTAAAAGAAAAAAATGTAGAAAACACAAAATAGGTGGAAAGAGACATGAAGAAGCCGTCCCCAAGTCTATGGACGTTATTGAATTAAAGTTTTGACAGAACTTAATATTAGTGTCATAAAAAAACAAAGGAAAGCAATGAAATAAATATAGAAGTACAAAAAAATCAAAAATTATTAAATGATATGGTGTTATGTTGAAATTAATTTTATTGAACTGACTTAATATATATTTATTATTTTATTGATCACTTATAAGTTTAAAGTGATTAATTTTTAAAGTCTTAGAGTGATCAATTATAAATTTGGAGTAATTATTTAGTAAAATAAACTAGTTATATGAGTCTGTCTTAAAATAAGACGGTCTTATGAAAAAAAGTTAATACAAAGCAACGAATGAAAGGCAGGAACTGGGGACGGCCAAAATAGGAAGAGGCGAAACGAGAGTCCCCCCTTAAAAGGAGTCATTTGGCCTTTGATGCTGCTTCGGAGTCGCCCTTTTCCAACCAATTTTCTATTGCCCTCTTTACTTGTTATTTTTATTTTATTCATAGGATCCAATTCTTTGCATGATCCAATATCATTATATGTGCATTTTTTTCTTGGGACTTTTTATTACTACTTTCTATTTTGGCTATTTCCATATTACTAAATTCATCATGTATTTTTGAATCTATTAATATGTTTTTAAGCATTAACATCCCATATCAAGTGCATCTAACAGAACTTTATTTCCATCTTTTTTCTTGTGTGATGCACGGAAATCATAGATAATAATATGGTGAAACATGCACGCGTTTAGACGCAAAAAGTTAAATTTAAAAAATAATTTTTTAACATCTAAAAGAAGATCTCATATGTATAATTATACAAAAGACGTATATGCAAAAATCATACTCTTGTAGCGTGATTTCTTCAATGCAAAAAAAAGGGTATGATTAATTCCAATTGAAAGATCAGAACGTCAAATGTTGTTCCTCTAGTATCAATCCACAAGTACCAAAAGGATCACCACGTATGATAATACAAAATAAAAAATAGATACTTCTTCCTTATTATATTAAAGGTGGAGATGTATAGATAATTAAGCTTACCAATATATATATATATATATATATATATATATATATATATATATATATATATATATATATATATATATATATATATATATATATATATATATATATATATATATATATATATATATATATATATATATATATATATATATATATATATATATATATATATATATATATTTTTATAGATTTTAATTGTAACAAACATGGTGAATTAGTAGGTGTTTTAATTCTCAATAAAAAATTTCATCATCAGTCTATGCTCTTAACACTAAGTATTCTAATGAGCATCTTATGTTATATGTATATGTATTATATTATCAAATTTGTAATTTATTTGTGTGATGATTACAATAGTAGTAAACTAATCTTATTAATATACAAATCAAAGTTGGTTTCTACAAAACAATATGACTAATTAATATAATCGAATGCATTTATATTCATAACTTATCCTACTTATATTTTTGTTGTTACACTTGTTTATTAAAACACTTTAATCCTTTAAGCTCCCACTTGAATTCTTTAATTCATCTGATGAGAAAATCTAATAGCATAATGACTACTCATATCATCTACACGTTGACCAAATTTAATTCTTACAATCAAAGCTCAAACTATTAAAACAAATAATTTACTCTTTAATTCATTTAACCTTTGTTCTTATTCTTCATGAGGCCATAAACACTGATCTGTATCAATCTGACTTATTCAATCTTTTATAACCAAAACTTCCACTTAACATTTAGCAAACCTGAGCAGTCCCTTTATAACCTCCTTTTAAAACAGTATGTTTGAGAATATCAAAGCATAATGATCATTAAATATGAATACTGTAATGATCATGTTTAAGAATTTAATATCCCTATGCCCTGTGGAGCTCAACTTTCTATCAAATTACAAAGTAGTCCTCAAAAAATCATTTATATCCAACTTCATGATTCTAACTAAGGACATATATTATTTGATATAACTTAAGCTCACTCATTCACTACAACAAATTTAGCTTTTGGCGACATTGGATTTAGTGGCATTAAAAAAATATCACTGATTCATATTTTTAGTGTAATAATTATTAGTTTTTATTTTAAGTTTCACCATAAAGTGATTTAGCGACGCTTAATTTGGTCTTTAGTGGCATATGTAATTGTCACTATAGTCTATAGTGACATTTGTGAGAAATGTCACTAGATCATATGTCGCTAAAAGCTTTAGTGTGACTTTTTAATATGCTGCTAAAGACTCTAATAAATGTCACTAAGTCATGTATATACACTATAAGAAATTTGAAATAGCGACATTTAAATTAAATGTCGCTAAATATATCCCACTAAAAGCAAATTATGTTGTAGTGATGGATTTCACTAATCAAATCACATATTTGACAAATCTATAGAACGTTAAAAAATACTTTAGACATTTTATTTAACACAAAACCATTATTAAATATGTACAATCAAATTTATTTATAAACATAAACAAACATATCCAAATTTATGTACATTTCTGATAAACTTTTAGAAAATTAGTACACAATTATAGTCACTCTTCTATGCTTCATCCATAATTCTCTAATGCTATGTTTGGGAATAAGGATTTCATTTGAAAATATAGATTTGATTCAAAATTAGTGTTTGGAAAATACTAGAATTTCAAATTCGGATTTGAGTCGAATCCACAATTGTAATCAAAATGGTTTAAAGATGAGGATTTGAGAATGACCTCTCAAACCTTGTCATCCTCAAATTCTACATTCATGAATTCATAATTGAAATCATTAATTTGAAATGAAATGTTAGTTCCCAAACACAACCTAATATAATTTTCATGCTTTGTTTTAGGCAAAGGTTTAGTTAATTCACTACAACAAATTTAACTTTTGGCGACATTGGATTTATTGGCATTAAAAAATGTCACTAATTCATATTTTTAATGTAATAATTATTGGTTTTAAATTTAAAGTTTCACTATAAAGTGATTTAGTGACACTTTATTTGGTCTTTAGTGGCATATGTAATTAAATATGTTGTTAAAAGGTCTAATACACTACAAAAAAATAATAAAATGGCGACCACTGATTCCATCGTCATTTGGAAGCTAAATGGTCAAAAAGTGGGGTCAGCGACGGGATGAGATTCGACATCAAAATATTGGACACTAAACTAAAATATCGACGCCAATTGGACGCCATTTTTTGTTGACAATTAGGCGACGACCTGGCGACAAAACTTCTCGTCGCCACTGCTAGAACCCATAGGCGACCAAACAGGGACCGTATTATGATCGCCACTTCTAGAACCCAAAGGCGACCAACCAGCGACCATATTCTCGTCGCCACTTCGAAACACAAAGGCTACCACTCTGCGACCACTTCCCTCGTCGCCATTTCTCAAACATTAGTGTCCACATTCTCGTCGCCCCCTCCTTGTCGCCTTAAATATAAATATTAATATAATATATTTCGTATACGTATTATAATTTATTTATATAATATACATATTATATAATATAAATATAAATATATATATATATATATTTTTTGATATGATATGATATATATATATATATATATATATATATATATAAAATATATATATATATATATATATATATATATATATATATATATATATATATATATATATATATATAGGATAGAGATCCAATAAGAAGGGTTGTGAAAATAGAAGGATAGGAAGGAGTAGTCACCGTTGATTGATTGGATCTAACTGTCTAAAAAAATTTGTCAAAGCAGTAGATATAGTAGCACAGCTTTTATAAAGAAAGAATAACACATTAAATTTAAAAACCATCACACTTTCTAAGTGACACTGTTTATCACGAAAAGTATGACATATTAATTAAGAAAGCATCACAATTTTTTTCTTTTTTAAACGTGCAAAATGGATCATTGATCTAAGATCTAATGGATGAAATTCCTTCCTATCCTTCTTATTTTCAAATCCTTCCTATTAGATCCTAAATCTATATATATATATATATATATATATATATATATATATATATATATATATATGTATATATATATATTATATATATATATATATATATATATATAATATATATATATATATATATATATATATATATATATATATATATATATATATATATATTATATATATATATATATATATATATAATATATATATATATAAAATACATTCACTGATTAGCGGGTAGGGGGAAAGGGTATATAAATATTATGATCATGAAGAAATTTTCTGAAAGTTTATAAAATTCAAAAGTCAGTTAAATAAATACATTCACTGATTAGCGGGTAGGGGGAAAGGGTATATAAATATTATGATCATGAAGAAATTTTCTGAAAGTTTCTCGTTCAACTAAAATTTGGTTGGACAACGTGCGGTAAATCTCATACGCGTTGAGTGAGTTTCTCGAACGCACCGCTTCCTCTAACCGATTGTTAAATGCCTATTGCCTTGCTTCTAATTCTTTAAATTTTTCTTCAATGGCAGCCTTTAATTCAGACTCACAAGACGAAAAATTGGACGACTCTGATGGATAAATAATTTGGGAAGTGGACCCAACCCCATATATAATCTTGCTTTTTTTCTTTTTTTCCCGCATCAACATTATTAACGGCAGCCAACCACATTTGATTTGGATCGCGTGTTGGATGCTCTTCGAGCAAGGCACGATATTCAGCCTAAAACAAAAAAATGAATTAGAAATTAAAAAGTATTTAATTGAAAATAAAAGTAAAATAAAAATTACATATGAATATAAAAGTATTATATGAACTTTTTGAGATTTTGTGTTGGTCCACTGGGAATTCCCAGATTCAGCATCAAACACCCCATGAATTTTTGTAAAAATTTCATAGGGTGTGGGTTTTTGACCCATGGATTTTTCCTAAAATAAAAAAAGATTAATATTTACTGATAAATAATAACCAATTCAATATAATGTTACAAAAATTACTAAATATTTACCAAATCCCACATTGTTTTTGCATGCGGGACTGAGCCTCCAATATGGGTGACTTCAGCTTTGTCACGTCCTCCACGTCGATTGGAGGAGTTCCTTGCGGAAAGGGCCTTGTTTCCTACCTGTGTATTTTGATGATATTCCTACTCATAGTAATTTTCAATGAACCCCTTTCTCATTAAATATTCTCTTATTTCATTTGGTTCTTTAAAACAAAAATTCTTACATTTTTTACAAGGACATCTAATCTCAGAACTCATGCAATTTCCACGAGCAAAATCTAAAAACTCTTCCAACACTCTCATAAATCTTAAACTAAACTTTCCATTTTTTCGTTGGTTGTACATCCAACTTCTTTCTTCCCTAACATTCATTTATAACACCTATATATAATATAATGATTATTAAAATATATAAAACAATTCATGAGAATAAAAATACATGATAATAATAACATTATTCTAATATAAATAAAAAAGTAACTAACCTCTCTTAATGTTTTCAATACTTGCTCTCTTAATGCTTTCAATCGTTTCACAAATACAAAATGCCGTAACAAAGAAACGTTTATTAATACAATTCATGGCGACAACACGACGACCATAACACTCTCGCCAAATTCAAATTTAAATTTCAAACAAACGGACCTAATTGGCGACCAAATGGCTACCATGATTCCTGTCGCCAGACTTAAAAAAAAACAAAAATACTTTAAATCTGGCGACTAGCCAGCCACCGAAAATCCGGTCGCCAGCTTTTAAAAAATAAATTTTTGACCGTTGACAATCTTGGCGTCCATTTATCTCGTCACTAGTTCGTCGTCGTACACTTTAGTGCATTAGGTGAGGCTTTTCTCATAGCCAGCTCGTCGCCATTGGTGATAAATTCAATCCGGTCGCTTTTTCCCGACGTTATTTCAACACTTATTTGTAGTGATAAATGTCACTAAATCCTCTATACATGCTATTAAAAATTTGAAATAACTACATTTAAATTAAATATCGTTAAATATATCCCACTAAAAGAAAATTATGTTGTAGTGATTGATCAACAATATTGTTATCCGTACGAATTTTACAAATACGCACATTCTTTTGATAAACAATCTAACGAATGGTATGAAACTTCTTGAGCACATGTTTGGAATTTGAATGTGATCTTAGTTCCTTACTTTAACTAATGACACCATGACAATCACAATGCAAGACAATCCAAACACTAGGTTGTACTTGAAGATTATAAATGAAATTTTCATCCATAATACCTATTTTGATGCATCAGCCACAAGCCTACAACAATATATTCTTACTCTACTATAGAATAAGCTATGATGCTTTACTTTGAACTTTTCGAGCTCAAAGCCCCCCAAACAAACAAAAGACGAAACCTTATTCATATCGAAAGTCATTTTTGTCTGTTTGGAAGCTCGCATCAGCGTATAATAAGTGCAATTATTTGCGTTTATTTGTATTATTTTATGCTTCTTATATCTAATTTTAGTGGGTTATAGTTGTATTACTGATTTGTGATAACTTTGTCTAATGTACCTTATGTTGTGTTTTGTGCGATTTTTAAGGCAAAATCGAAGTTTTGTTAGGTCCTGGGGTGATAAGAGGGTGAAGGTTTTCATAAATAGCCTAAGACCCCTACAATAAGTGAAAAGATCGTTGCTCATTTGAAGATGGGCAAAAGAGTAGAAAAGTGCTTAAAAGACAAAAGTATTGAGGTGAAATTTGATACATGCTCACTCTTTTGGCCATAACTTTTGATAGAAAAATCCAATTGATGCAAAATTTACGGCATTGGAAAGTAGACTTCAAGAGCTTTCCAAAGGTATATTATATGTCCAAGTCTAATAACTAAGCAAGAAATGACGAATGTTTGAAGTTTGCTGAAACTGTCAGCCAAAAAAGCCAACTCGGCTTTCATGGATTTTTTGGTGCAACCGACTCGGCCTTTTCTTTTGGAAATCATTTTTTGGGCAGTCTATGAAGCCGACTTGGATTCCCTCTAAAGACAACCCACAGCCTACTCGGCTGTGGGCCCTGGCTGGCGGTTTTTCCTAATGTTTGGAGCCACTATTTAAAGTGGCGGTTACTTTTGTCTTAGTAGTTTGGTTTTCATTTTTATTTTTTCTGTAATTTTCCTTAGATTTTGTTGGTTTTTCATTGAAGCTTCATTGTAGAACTCCTTTGTTACGCTTTGAAATGTCGTGATTTTCATTTATGTTATTCTCAGGATTTGTAAGTTTTCTTGTTTTATTGCTTTGTCCTTCATTTTTGTTCATCATTTGCTACATGTTCTTCATCAATATGCATAGCGAGTAGTTTTCTTATCTAGGATTAGGGCACAATCCCTAGTTCGAAGCATGGAATGATATTGTATCGATTGATTGTTTGAGATTTGAGTCTATAATCGAACCTACCCTTAATGAATCTCGATTTAAACATCTTTATTAACCTTTTCAATAAAACAGAAGTTTTAGATTAGGATTAATTTAGGATTGAGATATATTTAAATTAAATTTCTTCCAGTTTAACCAATAGAACGAAAGTTTGAGGATTAACACTAGTTAGTCTTAAATCGATATTAATCAATAGAGTGAAAGCTTGAGATTAATTAGATCACGTTTGATCATAGCGATGACTCAATCTCATACAATCATGGGAGTGATTGAATCCCATGTTAGAATCAGGCGACGCCCGACGCCCTAGTGGTTGCCATATCAATGTTATTACATTATTCTTATTGTTTGCTTTAGCTTAGTTGCATCTTAGAACAAGCTTTCGACCACATATTTTGTTTAACCCGTGTCTTATTAATCATAAAGCATACAATTTGAATTATCTTGCCTCCTTGTGTTCGACCCGCGACTACACGTACACCGTGCGCATGCGGTATATAAAATTTGCTCGATCTGCGTAACCTTCAACCTCTGGTTTACTTTTGCCTCTATACACTAAGAAATGATCCTTAGTTCTTAAATATTTTAGGACATTCTTAGCTGCATTCAAGTGTGCATCACCTGAATTTGATTGATATGTGTTGCACATACTCAAAGCATATAAGACATCTTACCGAGTACAAATCATGACATACATAATGGAACATGTTGCCTAAGAATAAAACCCACTAGTCATTCACTTAGTCCTATTGATGTCTAAAGGACATTATATCTTTATTAGGAACAAACCATGTTGCATAGGGATAAAACCACTTTTTGAGTTTTCATCTTGAACTTTGTATGAACCTTATCAATATAAGTTCTTTGACTAAGTCCAATCAATTTTCTAAACCTATCTATATGGATTGTGATCCCTAAAATATACTTAGCTTTCTCCAAGGTTTTCATAGAGATTCAACTCTTTATTCATTCTTTGTCTGAAATCAATCATGAGAATATTGTTTTGTTTGTGCAATATGCCATCACTATATAAAATTAAGAAGACAATGTTACAAGGTAAATAAGTACTTGTTTCAACCGGATTTCCGAAAGAGTTATTCCATAAAAGTAATTGTGGCGTCCGTTTTTGAAAAAAATATCGTTATGATGGATAAAAAGGACGTTAAATATCTTTTACGGTCTATGTATTAGGAAATAGTCAAATAAGTACTTGTTTCGACCATATTTCCAAAAGAGTTACCCAACAAGGGTAATCGCGACGTCCGTTTTTTGAATAATATGATGAGTAAAAACGACGTTTAAGTGCTAAGACATAGGGGTACTATTGGTAATTAGGAAAGTCAAAGGTGATTATGGATGGTCAACAAAAATCAAAGGTGATTAGTGATAGTTAACGGTCATTTAGGCTGGACAAAGGTCATTTGGGTTGGTCAACGGTCACTTGGCATAAATGGTGTAAACTTTAAAAGCTTCAAAGTAATTCGCTAAAAACTAACTTTAAGGTAGTAATTCACTAAAACCCTAAACTTAAAGGCATTTACTTACAAGTTACTCTACTAATTTTATGTACAATTATGCATTTCCCTTTCAAGGCCGGCTCTCCAAAGCATGGGGAACATCTTTGTTTGAGAAAAAGCCTTGTATGCTTCACATTACTAATTTATTAGTAAACATTAATTAGATAATTTCTTTCTTTTACTTCGTACCCTTCATAGCTAATATTTGAAAATAGGGAATAGCACAATCAAAGACAAATTAAAAAATTTATTAGGACCCTTTCAAATTATTATTAAATGTTTACAAAAATCGTTACAAGTTTCGCACTATGTACACAATTCCATTTCTATGAGCAAGTAGACAAGTACTTATTACAAGTTGAATGTGGTTTCGGTTACGAAAATGTCCTACAAGGGGGGTATAGAAAATCAACCGTTCTATAGTGAAGAAAATCAAACCTTTATTACTAGGGTGAAAGATAAAGTCTTTATTCTTTAATAACTAAGGAACGAAAGAACTCAAACACCCGTAATTGTCAACTATTTACGTTTATTTAAAAATGAGTTGAAAGTGTCCCTACAATGCAAGAATTTATTAAATTTTCTAATGTATTTATATAGACTAAGAAATTAAATCTTAAGAAATAAATTTTACAATATAGTTATGTTTCATTTCATTATAAATAATTGTATACATTGAATATATTGTACGATTTATATCGTACTCCCAACCTATTCAACCTATTAGTCTCATTTACTTTTAGCACATTTGTCGAGACAACATTTTAACCCTAAATATCTTTGATTATGCTTAATTAAAAATTATGAAAATTTGATATTAATAATCCATGCATTGAGACGAATCAAACAAGATCCCACTTGACCATGTTTAAACTTATAGATTAAGAATAAAATATATATTAAGAGTGATAAGTGAATAGTAATCCAAAAGTAAATGGGACTAATAGAAAGAATAGGAGCGAGTATTTTATATTGTGTGCGCAAATGATTATGAAAATTTAGTTCATGACAAATAAATCACAACAAAAGATATATATATATATATATATATATATATAATATATATATATATATATATATGTAAAATTATTTCTTAAAAATTTAAACGAAAAATAATATTTTTTGTCATAAAAATATAGGTGATTTACATAAAGATAGTCACAATCTAATAGTATTATGCATTGCAGTTAAATAATCAATTGTATAAATAATTAAAAAAAAAACCCTAATAAAAGTTATATTTTAACCATCTCACAATATCCATTACACTAAATAATATTCCCTCCGTTCTTTTATGTTTGTCCACCTTACTATAACGGGTATTTCAAATATTTGTCCACTTTAGAATACTTTCCATTTTTGGAAATCTTTTTTTTCCAAATATACCCTCATAATCCCTCCAATTTTTCACAAATATACTCTTTCTACAGTAATGACAATGATAATTTTTTTTTCTTTATTTTATCTTTAATTTAACCTTTTCTCTCTCGTAATACCAATACATTCATTAGTTCACATTACTATTTATATTAAAATAATACCCACTTACTTCAAAGATTCCACTTTTCTTAATATATGTGAAAAATCCAAATAGGACAAACTTTTAAGAACAGAAGACTCATTTATTAAATATAATAAAAAAAATTTAAAAATAATTGAATATATATATATATATATATATATATATATATATATATATATATAATATATATATATATATATATATATATATATATATATATATATATATATATATATATATATATATATATATATATATATAATATATATATATATATATATATATATATATATATATATATATATATATATATATATATATATATATATATATATATATATATATATATATATATATATATGATGTTCTAATAGTCCACATTAAATGAAGTGACATAAAAAATCTAGAATCTATCTATCTATCTATAATAACTAAAAGTATAAAAATAAAAGGTTTTAGTTTTGAATATAAAAAAATTTAAATTTAAATAACAATAATAAAAAAATTTAGTAAAGATGATGTCATTGCATTAGAATGACTATAATAAGAATGACTATATAATCTTACATGTCAACTGTGTTTTGTTTTAGTAATAGTTAAGATAGGTTTGGTAGTCAGATAGAAATAATTGACCAAAAAGAGAGAAAATAGAAAAAGAAAAATTATTTCTTCTTTTATTGTTTTTCCTGGTGCTAGAACACTATTAATCAAGATCTAAGTAGACCAATTAGACGTATCGAATTTGATACTAATTTTCGAGTCAATAATACTTTACAATACTGAATCCTACATTTTCGTACAAGTCACATATCAAATATTGTTAATTCTTAACTCACTTCATGGACAATATTGTTATTCGGTATTTTGCCATTTATGAGTTCTTACAATTATCATTATTAATCAATATAAAAATAAAAAGTGAATACACGTAAAACCCCAAAAGTAAAATAGAAAAGTGAGGCCAAAACAATTGAAGTAGGCTAGGAAGATGTTTAGAAACACCTGTAAAACGCCTCTTGTTGAGGCGGATAACAACTGGGAGAGTTCTTATCTGGGGTTATACATTTACTTTTTGATTTTAGTACTTTTGGAAAATGTTCTCTTAATCATCCACTTTTTTCTCTAATTACTCCCTCATGTATTCTTAAAATACGTGTTATTGAAACACCCAAGTAACAACAAACACACCCAATATGTTCATGCATGCAAAAGTCAAACACATATTGCTTATTGCAATTACTTCATAAAAATCAACGTTTTAATTTAATTTAGTAATCCCTCCGTTCCCTATTGATGTTCCCATTAGGAATATTCACGGGAATTAAGAAAAGTAGAATCTTTTAGATAGTGGATATATTATTTTATTGAATAATAAATTTGATTGAGGAAAAGTGGGGACTACAAATATTAAAAGAGTATTTAAAGAAAGTTAGTGAAAAAAATATAGGACCACAACTAAGTACAAAATGTTTTTATGAAGTTAGTCGGAAACATGTGGGGATTATAAGAAATATAAAAAATGTTAAAATGAAATTAGTGAAAGATATGTGGGGACTATAATCATTATTAAAATATTAAAATGAGAATGGGTGAGGTTATTTTTGTCTAAAATTTATGATATAAATGGAAAGATTCCTTATGGGAACAACAATTAAAACACCCAAAATGGAAAGTAGAAACTTTTTTAAAAAACGGAGGGAGTATATTACTTTTATAATTTAATATATTTATATGGGTTAGAATTGTCTAGATTAAAGTCAATAATACGTTGCATTAGTGGATGCTTTTCTTGATTTGTTTACAGCTACTGCGAGGTTTGTGTCTGCTTAATTACTAATTATATTCACCAACACATATTCACATTTCACTTATTGTTGAAATAATTATACTTCTACTTCTTGTTGAAATAAAATGAAAGTAAAATGAAGAACTATGTAGACTTGATCGAGGTAAATATAAGGAGAGGACTATCAAAAGTCGGTGACACGGATTCGATACCTCCATCGTTAGGTCCTCAAAAGGTGTAGTTCACACAAGTCGATTTTTATTGCTTCTCTCATGTTCTCTTAGGTCTAATTCGACTTCTCTCAACCTTCACTATAAGGATTTCCACCATTCTTACGAGTATGTCATCAGTCTTTCTCTTCACATGACCAAACAACCTCAACATGTTTTCACATAACTTCGCAATAATGGGGAAACCGCTAACTCTGTTACTTCTTGATTCCCAATCTTGTCTATCCTCATAAACTCACACATTCACCTCAACATATGCATTTCCCTATATCCATCAAGGAATTCTTAAAGAGGCTAGTATTCCATCATAGCAAAGCCGAACCGATTGCAAGTCGAGAAAAATTACCTTTTAATCTAATGGAAAACTCCCTAACACACAAAACCCTAGTAGCAGTTCTCCGCTTAGTTATTCAAACTTTGTTGGTCTTCTCATTGCTACGTTTTACGAATCTTAGTTATTCAAACTTTGCCGTATAAGTGACTACATCTTATCCAATGGTTACCACTTGGTCACTATCATGCTCTATTCCACTAAAATTTCATTTCTAATATTCTATTTTAGTATGATTTATACATAACCATTTGGTTTCTATGAATGCCCTCTACTCCTCTAATTTTGTGCTAGCTTCCTCACAAGATTCTGCTACTAGCACTATATAGTCAGCATAAAGCATATACCATGACACAGTTTCCTTGATAGATTTGGAAAGTCCGTCTATAGGTGGAAAAAACGAATGGGATTAGTGTCAAATCTTGACTATTGGTGTATGGATTTTGGTGGTGGCTCTATCATACGTGTCTCATATTGCCTATTTTCCATAATATACATCGGTGAAATACCCTTAGCCTCCAAGCTATTCCAAATGATGTTATGTGATACACTATCATGATCCTTCTCGAGATCAATAACCCTAGAATGCAATTCTTTTTTTACTCTCTCTACACTTCTCCATCAACCTCCTTAATATATGAATAGCTTAAGTAGAAGATCTCCTAAGCATAAAACCAAGTTGGTTCTCCCTTATCACCATATATCACCGTCTCTTGTCTGATTCCTTCTTTATTAATCTTTCCCATAATTTCATTATGTGGCTGAGAAGTTTGATCCCTCTATAATCTTCTTTATCACCATGCACATGTCCCCTTTCATTCTTCTGCATATTGTGTGTCCTTAGAATGACGTTGAAAAGGTTTATCAACCATCAAATCCCCACTTCCAATTAACACTTTCACACCACAATAGGAATGTTATCAAGTCCTACTACCAGCTATCCCTATTTTTTGAGCATCTTTCCTACTGCCTCTATAGTACTCTCACTACCTAAACCATATTCATGTCAACTTTGGGCAACAAGAGTCTCGCTTTCCAGTCCCCTGGTTTCATTAAGGAATTGGGAGAAATATTTTTGCCACCTCAATTTGATGTCCTCCTTTCTTAGCAAAACTCGTTCATCCTCATCCTTAATGTATTTGATTGTCTTAATGTCCTGCTTCCTTTCGAACCTAACTTTTTCAATCTTAAAGATTTACATTTCCCCCCTCTTTTTGTATTTATGTTTATGTACAGGTCCTCATATGCTCTACTTTTAGCCTCTACTACCTCCTTCTTGGCCACTCGCTTGGCTTCCTAATATCTCTCTCTTTACTTACCCGATCTTTATAATTTGTGCATGCCATGAGCTATTTATATCTTTTAATTTTATCCTTTATGTTCTTCTACACATCTTTTTTTCACCACTATGACTTCTTATACACCATTGTTTTGTTTGTTGGTTGCCCTAAGGTCTCTTTTGCAACTTGTCAAATTGTTTTGGCCAAATTTTCCTAGATTTGATTTGCATCATCAGATAGTTTAACGTTGAGGTCACTCTCCCTTTAGTCCACCCCACATAAACCTTCGCTTGACCTTTATTTCTTCTCCACAACTTTCTTCTTCGTTCTAAAAACCAACACTAACAACCCATGTCGGGTTGGCATCTCCGTTCTGAAAACCAACACTAACAATCCAAGCACGAGGCCCGATCTCCCCTGCGTACTAAATGGTAGCCAATTTGAGTTGCATGTCTTGCGCTCTTATATGTGATCAATTGTTAATCCTTCTTTCGAAAGATAGTGTTAGTTATCACTAACTCCTGGGCCGAGAGAAATTCGAGTAGTTGTTGTCTGCACTCATCCGTTTCACCAAAACCACATCCTCCATTGACCAAATTAAAGTCGTCTGCTTCCATTCCTATGTGTTCATTGAAGTCTTTGTCTAGGAATACATTCTCATAACTCGCACTTCTCTTTCAACCCAGTTTGGGACCCAGTTGCACTTATGATCGATGCGACCTACTTACCGGTTACTATTCTAACTAACACAATCATTTCACTACATCTTTTTGCTTGATCTACCACATTTTAAGGACCTTGTTTGACACTAGGATCATAACTTCGTTGTGTCTTCTTTTCGAACCTACATACCACAACTTATATATACCTTTTAAAATCATCCGCCTTATGTCGCTTTCACCTTGTCTCCTGAACACACGCCCTGTCTATGCTATACTTACTAGCTTATAAGCTAGCTCCAACGACTTGACTTCTAGCATACCTATGTTCCAAGTCCCAACTCTTAATTCAAAGTCCTGATTGCGCTTACCCCTAGCACCCCCCGGACCTGAGCTGATCTAACCTTGTCTCCTTGGGCATAATTGCGTTATACAATATACTATATGTTTCTCCCAATAATCTAGCACGACATATATTAGATTATTAGTTTAGGTCAAAAATCATCTATCTATATATTTAAAGTAAGATTTTTTGAGTTTAACCATTAGATTAAGCTAGGGTTATTCATATATAAAAATGAAATTTATTTTGCAGTTTTTTAAATGACGCAAAAAAATATTGAAAATATGATCCCCAATTCAATTTTTTTAAATGTAAGACTCAATAATAAATGCAAATTTAATGAAAAAAAAAATGTAAATTTCTTGTATTTTTTGAAGCCATTTAAGAGTTTCTTTAAACCAACATAGACCATAAGTTCTGAAATATTTGTAATTTTCCACTAGTGGGTACCAAATTGGTTTGTGCTTCACAATAAATTTAAATAAAATATCATTAAATATCATGAATAGTCAGTCTATATCTTCCTATATATACATACCCTCCGCTACACCAAGTATTTTCCATCGCAACACAAATACATAAACACTGGGAAAACTTAAACCAGCTAAGCCCAAACCAAGGAAGAAGACCCTTCTTCTTCTTCTTCTTCTATTTTTAGTTTTTCATTTTTCACTTTTTCAAAAAACATATATAAATACATTCATTTCTGAAACAAATGGCTGCATCTGTTGATCGCCAATACCATCCCACCATGAACGGTGTAACTCACCCTCAATTTGTGACTCACCGTTCTGACTCACCGATTCGTGGGTACACTTTTAATAATAATAATAATAATTCTTTTGTTAAGCAACCTGAAATAAAGCTTAATAATGGCTATGTTAGTGATAGTGATGAAGATGATGACGAAAATGTAATCAACGGTCTGAATGAGTTGATCAAAAAGGGTATAAGTGAATTAGAACCGTCCAGTGTTGATTCACGTGATGAAGGGACGGCGGATCATTGGATTGAAAGAAACCCTTCCTTGATCCGTTTAACAGGGAAGCATCCGTTTAATTCGGAGCCTCCATTAACCCGGTTGATGAACCATGGGTTTATTACCCCTGCACCTCTCCATTATGTTCGGAATCATGGTCCAGTCCCCAAGGGTAAATGGGAGGATTGGACCATTGAGGTAACCGGGTTAGTGAAAAGACCGACCCGGATAAGTATGGATCAATTAGTGAATGAGTTTAAGAGTAGAGAATTTCCTGTTACACTTGTTTGTGCAGGAAACAGAAGAAAGGAACAGAATATGGTTAAACAATCAATTGGGTTTAATTGGGGTGCAGCCGCCATTTCTACCTCTGTTTGGAGGGGTGTCTTACTCCGTGATGTTTTAAAACGGTGTGGGATTATGACGGCAAATAAAGGTGCCCTAAATGTGTGTTTTGAAGGGGCAGAGGATCTTCCTGGAGGGGGTGGATCCAAATATGGTACAAGTATTAAAAGAGAGTTTGCAATGGATCCGGCCCGTGATATTATATTGGCTTATATGCAAAACGGTGAGAACTTAAGCCCGGATCATGGGTTTCCGGTTCGGATGATTATACCCGGGTTTATTGGTGGGCGTATGGTTAAGTGGTTGAAGAGGATTATTGTTACTACTGCTGAAACTGATAATTATTATCATTACAAAGATAACAGAGTTCTTCCTTCTCATGTTGATGCTGAACTTGCCAATTCTGAAGGTACATACCATCTAAATATTACAAATGTGACAAGTATAACAATTGTTTTCTTTTAGTTTTTGTTTTTCTCGGTGTTAGAGTATATAACATATTATGATTGAGGCAACGTATGTTATATACTCTAATACGCTCTATACTACAAGAGTCTTATAGGCTAAAAGTCTAAATGCAGTACATTAGCCCTCCTTATATCTAGTGCGAAATATTATGATTAAAATTTCGTAATATATTATATTCTCTAATAATGAGATTATATGATCATATCACGTTGCAATTTAAGTTTAATATCAATAGTGTATATATTAATAATTGTTATGAATTAAAAATGGCAGCTTGGTGGTACAAGCCGGAGTACATCATAAATGAGCTTAACATAAACTCAGTGATAACAACGCCTTGCCATGAAGAGATTTTGCCCATCAACGCTTGGACTACTCAACGTCCTTACACAATTAGGGGTTACGCTTATTCTGGTATGTGTTTCTCTTTTTATTAATAAATAATTATTTTAAATTGGTTTACTTTTAGCTAGATGTCGGCAATAGAACCAAGATGCAACTTATTATAATAGAATAGAAGTACTAAAAAAATAAAATTTCTTGCTAATTGAATTTGGGTCCTAAAAGTTAAATGAAGAGTAATAATATGTTGGAGAAAAAGACAGGTTAATATTCGTACATAAAATGAATGAATCTGCGTGTGGGAATCTAAAAAGGCGCCTCTAAAGAGTCAATTGCCACGACCTGGGAGGAAAATTTTGAATACTTAGTACATGATTTCGTCATCAACAAACACCATACTCCTACTAGGTTAATTACCTCTATTATAAAATTAAAAAAATACAAAATTAAGTATAATTTGGGTAGTTTCCTTGAGTTTGCAACTTAAAATTTAAATATATGAGAGCTATTAAAGTTTTAGGGTGTAAAGTAAGATGGATAGATTGAATATGATTTTTTTAATAGTGAGAATTTGAGTTGTTTATTTGAGTTATCTGGTTGATTTCGGGTTAGTGTTTCGGATCTTTTTGACATTGGATTTTGTGTCCATATTATTTTTTTTATAACTGTACATTATCTTTGAAATCGAGTCAAATCGAGTTGGATTACAAAGTCGGATAATTTTTTATCATCGTATTTGTTTTGAATACCTCTAGATTGATAATGAAATGGGTACGGTTACCCTTCACGTGCTTTTTGGATTCTTTTGAACATTGTCATCCTCCAAAACTAGCTGTTAACTTTTAAAAAGGGCATAGTGAAACTGAAATGTAACTTCGTCCTAACCAAGGGTCATATATTGTTTATACCCTCTTATTGGAGGTCGCATAGTACTTATTTTTAGGAGAATTAATCCTGTTACGCCTAACGAAAATGTCTATCTTGCCTAGGGTTAAGAACGACATTGCCAATGATTATTGAGAATTTGAAATATGTTATATCGAGTATATTTAATTGTATTTGAATGTGGTAAATAAAGTAAAAATAAAATTTGAAACAGGAGGAGGAAAGAAAGTGACACGAGTAGAGGTGACAATGGACGGAGGAGAAACATGGCAAGTATGTGAATTGGACCACCAAGAGAAGCCAACCAAGTATGGTAAATACTGGTGTTGGTGTTTCTGGTCATTAGAGGTGGAAGTTCTCGACTTGCTTGGTGCTAAAGAGATTGCTGTTCGTGCTTGGGATGAAAGTCTCAACACCCAACCTGAGAAACTCATTTGGAATGTCATGGTAATTACTCAATATTCATTTTACTTAATTAATTATTAAGATTATTTATTTAATTATTAACCTTAATTAAAATCAACAATATTGTAAAATAAATTTGTTTTCATGTAGAATAATTTAGTATAGACAGAAATATTAATTAGGATAATAACATATAGGGTGGTCCTACTCCTAGATAGTATTCTTTCATGGGTAGCAGTACCACATATTGCTAATCCAAGTTGGGCTTAAGTATATTTGCATGAATGGAAGTTACTTAAAAAGAATTGAAGGGTCTATAATGAATAGCCTTGCTTGTGCCTTTCACGTCAATTTAGTGGTCCTATTGGCTTTTCATTAAGGTGAAGGGTGTTCATTTGTTTATGAAATCGGCCCTACACCCCTCCTATTGCATAGCAGTTAGCAACTGCATGGTTGTCTCACAACTTCAACTTGAATCACAACACGATCAAAAATGAAAAAACAAAACAACTTTGCTTAATGTTTTACTTCTAATGTATAATTACACTTGTTGGCACTTGTCATTCTCTCAGTTCACCATGAGTTATGGTCATGGTTATCAGTCTATTGTCCCACACAAAATAAGTAAGAGGAGAAGTAACACACAAATCATACTCGTACCCTCTTGAAGGGGAAGGCATGAAAAATGCTGGCAATCAATTTAAACCTTTGGATAAATAAAGTCTTGCAAGATGATTGATGAGTAGCACTAAGATAACATAGGAGAAGTTACGTTAAAAAAAACATTACATCCTCAGTAAAACATGAATATTGAGAAATTAATATTATAATACCTAGGTAACATTAAGTACTTGGAATATACATAAATCTACTCTTAGATTGTAAGAGTAAAAAATGTAATTTATGGGACTTTTAGCCGATCTCTAAGTACTTTCCTTTTCTAAAGACGTAGCCTAGTGGAAAATTGATGAATGAGGGAGTTTTAGCCGCCTGATTTTACTCTTTGAATTGGCTTCACATGTTGTGCCTTCCACCCACCTTAAGATTCTTTAGTTTATTCATGTGTTTTGTCCTCCATATTCTTACCCTTTGCAAGTGGGCGTAGAATCTAAATATACTTGATCTATGGAAAACTAATTAAGACTAATTAAATCACAAAACCATTGGACTAGCAAACAGATTTGTTAGCTAAGAGAATTATTAGTGAAAGTGATGTATAATTAAATATATGTGGATACTTTTATATTTCTATTGTAGTGGTTTGTGTTTATAGCTGTAGAATCTTGACTTTCCATGATGTCACTTGATTCGTAAACCATTGCATCTTTGACCTTATTCCCCCTTTTCCCTCTAACCTTGGAATAAAATATTGCAATAAAGCATTTACTTTATTGTGATCATAGTGTGCAGATTTTATAAGTCATTGGAGCCCTTTTTCGATTGTTATACTCCCTCCAACACAATTTAATTGTCCCATTTCTTTATTTGAACAATTCACTTTAATTGTCTCATTTTCTTTTTTATTTATCGTTTTTTACCTAAATACCCCCACTTTTCCAATTCCCAATACCCAACTACCACCTTTACAATTAATTTAATAAATTAAAATACCCAACTACCACCTTTTTGGTGGACCCCATTCCACTCTTAATATCCGTGCCCAACTCAAATGGGACAATTGAATTGTGTTGGAGGGAGTGTGATTTTAGAATGATATCTTCTTAGTTTATGGATTACATGTGCCTCGTATTTTCCCGATAATATGTCGGTCTTTCTTCTATCGTCATATGATTTTGGGATGATATTTTCTTGGTTTATGAGCAGTGCACCTCATAGTTCCCCAATAATATGCCGATGCCGGTATTCATATTAAGTCCAGCCTAATTTAACACAATAATTAAAGTGAAATTGTTCATTTCTCAAATTAAATCTATGTAATTAATTATGGTTTGTAAAATGCAGGGTATGATGAACAACTGTTGGTTCCGAGTGAAGACCAATGTGTGCAAGCCACACAAAGGAGAGATTGGTATCGTATTCGAGCATCCAACCCAACCCGGAAACAAATCGGGTGGATGGATGGCTCGTGAACGTCATCTGGAAATCTCTGACGCTGGTCAAACCACACTAAAGAGAACAGCATCAACCCCATTCTTCAACACAACCAACTCAAAAACATTCTCAATGTCCGATGTCAAAAAACACAACTCGGCCGACTCAGCTTGGATCGTTGTCCATGGACATGTTTATGACGCAACTCGCTTCCTCAAAGATCACCCTGGTGGGCCCGACAGTATCCTAATCAATGCCGGAACTGACTGTACTGAAGAATTCGATGCAATTCACTCAGACAAAGCTAAGAGACTCTTAGAGGATTTCAGGATTGGTGAGTTGATCACAACGGGTTACACTTCTGACTCGTCTTCACCCGGTAACTCGGTCCATGGTGGATCCATTTATTCCAGTTTAGCACCAATCAAAGAAGCAGCCCCACTACGTAACGTGGCACTTGTACCCAGAGAAAAAATCCCTTGTAAACTTATTGAAAAAGTCTCTCTTTCACATGATACTAGAAGATTCCGATTTGGGTTACCTTCTAAAGATCAAGTGCTGGGATTACCTGTGGGGAAGCACATATTTGTATGTGCAAATGTTGATGATAAGCTTTGTATGAGAGCTTACACACCATCAAGCACCGTTGATGAAGTTGGGTTTTTTGATCTTGTGGTTAAGATTTACTTTAAGGGTGTACATCCTAGGTTCCCTAATGGTGGGATGATGTCACAGTATTTAGATTCTCTTGAGTTGGGCTCACTTATTGAAGTGAAAGGCCCATTGGGCCATATTGAATATCTTGGAAAGGGTAACTTTACAGTCCATGGAAAGCCCAAGTTTGCTACAAAGTTAGCTATGATTGCTGGTGGGACCGGGATAACACCCATTTATCAGGTAATGCAGGCTATACTGAAAGATCCTGAGGACGAGACTGAGATGTATGTAGTGTATGCTAATCGGACGGAGGAGGATATATTGTTGAGAGAAGAGCTTGATAAATTTGCTGACGAATTTAGAGATAGAGTGAAGGTGTGGTATGTGGTTGAGAAAGGAAGTGATGGGTGGCAATACGACACCGGATTTGTCACTGAGAAGATATTGAGAGAGCATGTACCGGAAGTTGGTGAAGATGTTTTGGCACTTACTTGTGGGCCTCCTCCTATGATCCAATTTGCAGTCCAGCCCAATTTGGAGAAGATGGGTTATGACATCAAGGAACAATTATTAATTTTTTAAATTAAAGTGGTCGTATGTACACGTGGAGTACGGAGTGCATGTGACGTGTAGCTCAATCGCTTTGACACGTCATATGTATGCCCATTTTAATTTGCTCCACCGTGGATGTGCATTCGAGTGTATAGTAGAAATTGGTTATTAAGTGAAAAGTGTAAACAGTACTAGTACGTTATATTTTTGTATCTGTACTATAATTCTGTGTGGAGCTTTTTTTCTTAATTTTTTTTCTACAAAATTGTGTGTAAATATAAGTCGTATGTTAAATTGTTTGTTAAAAGGCTCTTTAAAATTGGAGTATAGTGGGTAGGATGTTTAAGGGGAAAAGTTGTTGAGGTTTTTCCTTTTGTGTTTGTTTAGGGGAAGATTACTTCATTGTAGTCTCCAAATGTGTCATGTACTCATGTGTATTTGCCCAAGAATAAAGAGGGTAGTAGATTATTGTATAAATTCTTCAAATTTGTTCAATTTCAAATATTTTGTCCAAGTTCCTTTTTTTTTCCTTTTATATTGTTTAATCTCATTTCTATTTCAATTTATTTGAGTTCACATCAACATTTATAGAAGCTCTTACATACATAACACAAGTGAATGAAGCAAGCTTTACTTGATGAATTTAATCAAGTAGCTATTCTATTAAGTTTTTGGTAAAAGGGCATATGTAGCTTATTTTAGGTTCAAATTAAGTGTTTAAATTGTTTAATAATCAGAACAAATATTATAAGATGCATGATAAATTGTGATATGTTCCTTGTTTGAGAGATTTGTAAAATTTAAAAACTAAAATAAAGAAGAAATTTGAAAAAAAGAACGAAATGAATTCAGGATGAAAACTTTTAATATTGAGAATTAGAAATAAGAATTTCACCTTTAATTTCAGAAAATTTTAATCATCACTAAAAGACTTCATTTTGAATAAGCAACAACTCTACACACTTCCTACCCGATCCTCTCATGCATTCCGCTAGAAATTTAAAACTCCAATAATAAACATTAAAGTCAAAATACAACTCAAAAATTAACGTCACAAAAACAAAAGGTTAGAGATCATATACAGCAAAGTCAAAATACCAATTGATTAAACCAACTAATTTCTTATACGGAAGATCATATCGTACAATAGCCAAGATGAAAGAAGTTGGCCATGGAAAATATAATGTCCAGAAAATAAATGTGTGTAAAATTCTTCAGTGTATTATATGAGTTAGAGTCAGAGTCAGATTCGCACAAGTCAGGGTCTGGGAAGGAGGAAGGCAGTGGATCATACCCATGCCGCCTTAATAGAGAAGGCAAAAAGAAATGTGTGCACTTAATTTATCTCCTAAATCGAAAGGTCCTGCAAAAGGGAAGGATGAGTGACACAACATGTCTAGGAAGAAACCTATGATGAGTTACACAGCGCACCTGGGAAAGACCCTACAACTTACAATACACTAATAAACTGTAATGAGAGGCACAAAAACTGAATAAAACAATAAAAAAGTAAAGTAGAAAAAACTATCAAACGTCTAAAACATAGATATTCCTAGTTTTTACAGGCAATTTTTTGTTAAGTCCTTAGAGAGGCGCAATTCCTGCAAGTCAATTTTTATTGGCTCCTCCCATATTCTTTTAGGTCTACAACGACTTCTCTTATCCTTCACAATAAGGTTTTATGCCATTCTCACTGAGACATCTCTAGTGTTGCTCTTCACATGTCCAAACAATCTCAACATGTTTTTACTCAATTGTACCAACAAAAAGGCAATTCCTAGTTTCTAATTTATGTATCTTTATATGCCCACACAATCACCACCTAAGCACTCATATCTCTGCTACATTTATCTTTTGTTAAAAGGTTTTCTTTACATGCTGACGTGTTATTTCATACAACTGTGCAAGACTAATCACAACTCGATAGAATTTAGTGGAAAACTTCTTGGATGTAATCTTCAAATGAAAAAAAAATCGTTACTTTTTAATTATTTGGGAAATTCCACGTGGTAACCTTAAGGTTTTGGGTTTTCCAGGTGGTAACCAAAACTTTTAAAAAAATTCACGCGGTAACCCTGAGGTTTACAAATTGTTCCACCGTGACGTTTTTGCACATAAAACATTAGAAAAACGTTAGCAAACGTTAATTTTCGAAACTTTAAGACTGTTGTACGACTATTTATGCGACTCACCATTTGAAATGCCATCAGTTTCAACATTTTCCCCCAAAATATACACCTTGAATCTACCATTTTTGGATTTGGGGGAAAAATATGATTTGGATGAAAGAGGGTAGAGTTAGGGTTTATGTCTTGGGGGAAAAAATTAAAACTGATGACATTTGTAATGGTGAGTCATATACATAGGCATAAATCAACCTTAAAGTTTCAAAATTAACGTTTGCTAACGTTTTTATATGCAAAAAGGTCACGGTGGAACAATTATACAAATTTCAGGGTTACCATATGGATTTTATAAAAGTTTTGGTTACCAAGTGGAAAATCTAAAACCTCAGGGTTACCACGTGGAATTTACCTAATTATTTTTTATAATAAATTCCTTATATAAATTTTAGATATAAAAAAGTATTTTACTTAAAAATAAATTATTACAACATTCTTTTTTTTTAAATGAATTTTATTCCAGCAATATATATTAAAAGAAAAGATTTGGCTTAATAAAAAATTGTATAATTTGTAAATTGTAATTTAGGATCTTCTTAATTAATCAAATTAAGATAGAATGATTCCATCAGTAATATCCTATTACGTACGTGTACTTATTTTAAATTTTGTCGAATACAATCTCCCTAATTTTCAGAATCTTATGTTGGAAAAGATTTTCTAAATCATTATGATAGTGATTTTTACAACATAGGTAGTGTTGGACGAAACTTTTAAAACAACTTTTGCAGTAGAAAAGTTAAAACTTGATCAAATACTGTGTTTTTGAGGAGTTGGAACAAATTTGAAAAAAGCTAAAAACATATTTTACAAGGGCCAAGAGGAAAAGCTACAAATTGTAACTTCTCCTCCCAACTTTTCAAAAAGAGCTTCATACTTCTCTCATTTTATGTTCAAAAAAATTTTATATTTTCTCCAACTAACTATGTTTTTTGTTTTCATTCACCAAATTGTCCTTTAAAATTCAAAATTTTTTAGTTCATAGCATAATTATTCATTTGTTATCACAACCATCATCCAATATTTTAAGTAATTTTACGCTTATAGAATATCATGCTATCAAATTACATCAAAATTTCATATATGTTTTATCTTTAAATTTATTAACACGTTTAAATATGTTTTTCTAGATAGTAAATTGTCAAAATTAGGATTTATTTTTATATTTAATTGCTTTAGTGTATTTGAATTTTTTTAACAGTATAGTGATTATTTTTTAGTGTATGCTATATGTTTTTGGGTGTTTCTTTTAAAATCGATGCTTTGTGACTAGCTCGACTATTTTTTAGTGTATGTTATATGTTTTTCCATCATATAACAACATTAACTTTAAGTAAACATGGGAAAAAAGTTCAAACACACAAAATCGTTTTTGTTTCCCAAAAACTCTTTTTAAAAATATGAGGCCAAATACATCTGTTTCTAAAAAATGTTTCTCTAAAAACAGTGTCTACATAATTACTTTTAAGTAGAGGTGTTCATTCGGGTGATCGGGTCGGTTTTTGAAGGGTGTCATTCGGTTCGGTTGTATTTCGGATCGGTTATGTTTCGGCTGTTTGTTATGCCGGGTCACACTCGGGTCGGTTCGGTTAGTCACGGTTCGGTTAAAGATCTGTTATTCGAGCTATCGGGTTAGCATCAGTTCGGTGTCGGTTGAAGTTCGGGTCGAGTGTCAATCGGTGTCGGGTTGTCATCGGTTAATAATTGGTTTGGTTTTGTCGGGTACAGATCGGGTTCGGTTTTTTAGAAAACAGAATTCGGCTACGTATTACTAATTACTATCGATCGAAAATAGTTAAAATGCAAATCAATTAGTGATAATTATTACTTTGTTACTTTTACATGTTTGACCGAAAATTAAAAATATAAAATTCTATTAATTTTCATCTAATACGATTAAAAGTAGTTAAATAAACACTGACCATTAATTATTAGCTCTAAATATATGAAATCATGTATTTATTAGATTAACTAATAAAATGATTGAAATATAAGTATATCATACTTCTATGTTAAAAATTGGTTCAAATTTAAAGCAATTCTATCTAAAATTCGTTCGGCTTAAGTCGGTTTTAGCCAAATCGAGTTCGATTTCGAGCATGTTCGGGTTGGATATGACTCGGGTCGGTCATTTTTAGGTTCGGGTAATCTCGGTTAACGGTTATGTATCGGTTACAAAACTCGGTTACAGTTCGGGTTCAGCTTTCCCATTTTCGGTTGTCAACCGGTTCGGGTACAACATCGGTTCGGGTATTGTCGGTTCGATAAACCTAAACGGAAGATATTTTCGGGTCGGTTTACTTTCAGTTTCGGTTCGGGCCTATTTTGAACAGCTCTACTTTTAAGAAACAAAAATTGACTTCCAAAAGTTAGACCAAACATACCCTTGTGTTTATTGCGGTTAATAAAACCTTTAAAATAACTTTCAAAAACTCACCTCTTCGGTCAGTAATACTTAAATAACAATAAAAACCTTAAATTACACGAATTTTATATACTAACAAACATTATTTTAAAAAAAAAACTAACAAACATAGTTATTAAAATTCCCATTCTAATCTACGATTCTACGATCTAACGATGCAAAATTAGGCGATCGATCCAGATCGTAGGTAGGATCTTAATGCGGTAGAATCGCGCGATCCTACTTAGCTCAAGAATTTAGGTGGTGAATCATAACACGATTCTACGATCTTACGATCCGAAGCTCCGATCCTACATGGGTAGTTTCATTGTAAAATATGTCAAATAATACATATTTCACTTAAGTATAAGCATATATATAAAATAATTATATCAATTCAAATTTTTTCTTGATTTACAATTTAAAAATGATTATCAAAAGTATTTTTTTATCAAAACTTAATAGATTAAGTCAAATAAGTTTTTATTTGCACCTTAAAACTGAAAAAGAGAAAAATTACGAATAATAATCAGTAATCTAAAGCACATTGATGTATATTTATAGAATCAGACGATCCAATTTTACCGATTTCGATCCTAATCCTAGATAGAATCTCGATTCTAATATTTTGCTAACAAGTCTTTGTATTACACAGGTATTATACTAGTTACTTGAATAAAACCAATGAGTGTCGCCTTCTATAATAAGGTTATGCTATCAAATAAAGTTGTTACAGAAACAAACTTTATACAGGAACAGGATTATAAATCAAGTCGCATTCAAACTGAAATAAACAAATCTTTATTGGTTATGAAAATTTAGTACTTGTCAAGCAGATAATGCCTTTGTATTTAGGGACCTTTTTTGATCATTCAGAACTCAAGCAGGCATAAACCCTTCGACTGAACTTTTCTTCAAGGGTCACTTTTGAAATTACCTTCCTCACTTTAACTTGGATACATATATTCATGCTTTGACACATCTTTTTGGAAATATTATACCAAAATTTTAATTATTTTCATAATTAGGTTGTGCGTCGAGAGGAAAAAGAATATTCATTTCCCATAGGTTTATAATCATTCAGGTGGGCTAAAATTAAAAATTTTAAGGGCACTCACATGTGAGGGGGAGTGTGTAAGTGTCCATGTGTTACCCACATGTGACTTGAGAGAAGAGTATGCATCACTTTATAAACTCAAGGAGTAACTCCTACTATCACCAATTGGTTTTTTAGTAGTGAACCTTTTTCGGCTTTATGAGTGGATTACTTCTTCTCTTCTTTGTTTGGGTTGCCCAAGCCCATTTTCTAAATTTTATTACCTTTACATAGCTAGTAATTACATAGGTTTGTTTTTTCATCTTATAATTATTATTATAATTAAATGTACTGGCTTAATGAGGTAGTAATTAACTTTAGTAAGCTAGGGAGCTAAATAAGGTATTATTTACAATAGCTTAATATACAGCCTCGTAGTAGTCTAATCTAATGGTATCATCTCTTTTTTCACATTGGCCAATATACTAATTCAAAATATATTTAAGTGTGTATAGTTAATTAATATAATAAAAAATTGATATTAATACATTTTACATTGAAAAAAATGAAATAAAATGGCTATCGTCTTTGTTTTTACTTATAACTTCAGATAAAATATAAATTATTAGTGACGATAATAATATTAAAACATAAATAAAAATATTAGACTAAATAGGAGCGAGTTTAATATTGCAATGTTAATAATCCTATAGGAGTATTCTATGATCTAAAGGTAATCAATGTATATTGGTTGATATTATTCTTCACCTAATACGTCCACGAAAATTTGGGGAAAACGTGGGTTACAATAGTAGTAGTACCTCAAGTATAGTACAAGTTTTGCTCATTTTTTATCTATATTATTTTAATGCGCAGCGCGCAATTTAATAATAGTAAATATCTTTTTATGATTGTACTTATTTTTATTTGTCAAATAAAAACAATTACTTTTTTTTATTTAAGATTGTAAAAAAATAGAGTAGATCAAATTTATAAAATGTTTTATTGCTCGAGTAAGGCAAGTTACTAGCCAAATATCTAGAAATTTCTCAAGCAAAATGTGTATAAGAAGTAGTGAGATGTCAAAATCATGTATGGTATGATATGTTTTGAGTAATGAATCACAAGTCGTGATCCACCATCTTTCTATAGATTGCTCAATTAATTAGGTTTTGCTTCATTGTCACACATCAAATTAGCATTTGAAGTAGAGATTAACTCAAGTAATATAGAAACACTTAGAGATTATGAATGCAACAAGAGGGGGTGAATTGTTTTATTGCTTTTTGCAAGTATTTATGCCCTGTTTTGCGGAAATTAAAATCAAACAAAATACTTAAACAAAATGCAAGAAAGTAAAAGGAGACAAGAACTTTCACGTGGAAACTTTCTAGGCCTAATAGAAAGAAAACCACGACCACTCCGAATTTTAATCTTTTGTTATTACGTTTTAGGCAATTAACACAATTACATAAAACAATTTCTTCTCTTTTCTTCTAGGCCACTTCTCTTCTCTTTCTCCTTCTCTTCCTCTTCTCTTTCTCCTTCTCTTCCTCTTCTCTTCCTCTCTTTTTCTCACGGTTCCCCCTTAGACTTCCCAAGTCTAATTAACAACACTCAAGAACCCTTTACAAAACAATTCTCTAAAATTAGATAAAACTAAATTATTGCATAAGAAAAATATCAAGAATTAATTGGCAAATTGTAAGAATGAATATTTTTCTCTCTTGGGTGATCTCTCTAGATTTTTCGGTTTTGGGCACAATCCACACTTTTATTAGCCGGTTGTATTTTCTCTTTTATATGAGTTAGAACCGTGTATTTTAACCATTATCCCATTATCATAAGATGTGGGAATGTGGATAATAGCCTTGGAGGTTACTCCAAGTCTCACGGTTACAATTTGGCTAAAAATAGTAAGTTGAAGACTTATTCAACTAATTCCCTATTTTAGTGGAGATAAACTAGGAGATCTATTTTTAACCCTTAAGATTAATTTTAATTAATTTTGCCAATTAATCTCTTATGCTATTATTTAGTATTAACCGTACAATCAACTAAATAAAGAAAAACTAATTTTTCCTACGTTCTTTTAGTTGACTGACTTCTCAGACCTGCTTCGCTGGGAACTCTGCACTGTCTCCGTCAGCTTTCTTTTCAATTTATCAATCTTGGAACAGTAGTAATCGATCCTTCTTTTGACTTTCCATTTGGACTTCAAGATTGACTGCTTTAACTTTGACTTTGACACGTACATTATTCTTTAAGCAAGTCTTTTAGGTGCCATCGACGATTTTGACAAATCGGATATTTGACCTACAAAACAATCTCTAAAGCTTTGTTTGTTTATAAATATTAAGTCATCATCAAAACTCACTTGGCCAACAAGTAACCTTTAGTTACATATGCTTATCTATTTGAATTTGTATCATTGTAGTCTTCTACTTTTGTTTTTCATGTATAATTAAGATCATTCCAAGATGTTGATTAATAAGAAAGATAAGTAAAAATTATTACATGATTATGCATATTTGAAAATTTTCATTAAATTATCTTTAGCCTACTAATTTTCAAGGTTATATTAAGAATAAAGTTTTTTTTTTATCAAATTTAGGTAACAATATCATAAAATTAATATAACTAGTACACCAATGATTACTTTTATAATACTCCTAATAGATAAATACTGTAATTGTCCATGCAATGTACAAATGTGTTAGTGTGTTCAATAATCAAAATTATAGTATTAGATAAGTTGGCAATTCAAAATTTAAATATTATGTATTGTGATTTGTTAATAATTGTTTGACCAACATTTTAGATGTTTAATTATTAATGAAGAAATTGTATTAATAAGCAAATACTTTTACATTAAAAAAGTGTAAAATTTATTTTAAGAAATTAGTATATATAGGAGATTTTATTTGGATGTTAAATCCTAAAATATTATACTCCTAGAAACTTTAAGAGAATATAACATACCGTGTTCTTTCGTTAAATTTCTTTCTATAAAGAATGTTATCAGGAAATAAGAAAAATCGAATCTTTAGGTAATGGATTTATTTTGTTGAATAATAAGAAAACTTCAGATTATAATCATTTAAATTTTTTTAAAAAAATTAGTACATTCTTTAGAAGAACAACAATGAGACGACCCAAAACCATAAATAAAAAGAACTTCAAAGAGATAAGGGAGTATCTTATTTTGATATATACTATATATATATTAAATATTATCTTAATGCTAACTTTCGTAGGAAGTATTAATTTTTTTTGTTTGATATATTTATTGTGATAAGTGTCATATAATTTTGACTTAACCAATACTCGTGTTCCATGTAACAAACATCTTTGGGAAACATCGTGTTGAATTTATTTTATCTTTTTATTAATTAAATTGTATTGTACATTGCCTAATTTAATAAATTACGAGTGAAAATGTGTACAATAAAGTTGAGAAAGTTATTTACGTTACGTAATTCGTTATACTCCAAATGAAATAGATGAATATTACGTCTAATGTAGTACAAATCTAAGCCAATATTACAAAGCATTCATTATAATGTGGATAGAGCTATCTTGAAGAATCAAAACAAGTAGAGTTAAAAATTTATGGACCTTCGCCGCATTCTTGTAGTTGCCCCTCTTAGAAATCGGAAGGGTCATCAATTAGCCCCAGTTAGCCCGATTGGCCATGTTCTACCCTTCTCGTTAAGGCGCTGGGCCTATCTTCTTTCGTCATGCTTTCTATTTTACTCCGAACATTAGTGTATTGCTTATCTGTGGTCCTATAAAATTTGCTACATTTTGATTTTAATTATTTTGTAAGGATGAAGGTATTTCATAGAGAACGTAAATGTATGAGATTAGAAGAGAGGAGAGATAAATAAGTGCATCGATAAGTTTATTTTGAATTATTTTTATAAAATTTTTTGCAAATTTATGAATAAATAGCAAATTTAACGAGACAAAGAAAACCATTGATGCTAAAAGACAAACATTATAGTCTTGCATGCACTTTCCAACAATATATAAATATATATGGTGAGTTCATATCATTGAGATTTGTCACCTTGATGCTAACTTTGTAGAGGCCATTGTAGATATTAATCTTATCTTTGTACTTTTTTTAAAACCAGAAATTTGTATGGATGACAAAATCAATTGTGTACTTTAGTTTACGCTATGATATTTATTGTTATTCAACAATTTTGAATTTTCAATTATGAAATAATGATATAAAATTTTTGGGAAATTTCACGTGGTAACCCTGAGGTTTTGGGTTTTCTACATGGTAACCAAAATTTGTAAAGAATCCACGTGATAACCCTGAAGTTTACGAAATTGTTCCACTGTTACCTTTTTGCAATTAAAAACGTTAACAAACGTTAATGTCGAAGCTTTAAGGCTATTGTATGTCTTTTTATGCAACTCACCATTTCAAATGTCATCAGTTTCAACCTTTACCCCCAAAATATAAACCCCAATTCTACCATCTTTCATCTAAATAATATTTTTCTCCCATATCCAAAGATGGTTGAGTTAGAGTTTATGTTTTGTGGGAAAAGGTTGAAACTAATGGCATTTGAAATAGTGAGTCGCATAAGTAGACGTACGCCAGCCATAAAGCTTTGAAATTAACGTTTACTAACGTTTTTATGTGCAAAAAGATCACGGTTGAATAATTGTGTAACCTCAGGGTTACCACATGAATTTTTAATAAGTTTTGTTTAACACGTGAAAAACCCAAAACCTCAAGGTTAACACGTGGAATTTCCCAAAAATTTTTATAGTAGATGGCAGTAGATATAATAATCTTAGCTAGGGCTTATATGGATAACCAAGAATTGATGGCTCGGTATTAAAAGTCTAAACTGTTATGAGTAGTTCAACGGTCAGGTTGAAAATGGATCGGATCAAAAACAGACTCTACTACAATTAAAATAGAGAAAAAGGACGGAAATGGGCTTTGTAAATAGAAAAAAAGGGGTTCTGTTATAAGTATTAATTCACACTGCCCATGGAGATTCTTAACATTTAGTTTCTACTATTTAATTATTATAAATTGATTAATGTATTTTTTTTTGAAGGAATAAATTGATCAATGTAGTTTATGATAATTTATATATTGATAAAAATAGGTCGATCCGATCCGTATTTAGTCCATTTAACAGTGAAGTTTATGAATATTGGTTAGGCGGTGGACATTAGGTTTGACCTGCCCATGTCCACCCACCACGCTCTATACCCATTTGACCCCCAAATACACCCGCGCCATATCTACGGTGAAGTACTTTTTTTAATTAACAGTGAAGTACTTATAATCAATTGATATTTAGTTTTTAAAAATTAATGACAAAATACTTGAAGATATTATTATTATACATTGCAAGGTTTATAGAAAATCAAATATACAATTAATTTTGTATAGAATTTTTATTGTATGGAGCGGATATAATGCTCACATATGAGGATATACGCATGTTGGTTATACCAACTTGTTCATAGAGGATGAGTTTAAATGAATACACATATGAACATACGTATTATGAAAATTTATACTTGTCTTGAGTGATGGGTACAAAATTTTTAATGAATATGTGTATGTGGAGGACATATCGCCGGCCCTAGGTTTTTAAGGGCCCGGGGCAAAAGAGTATTTATGGGTCCTTAAACTATTGTTTATATAAAAAAAGTTCGAACTTTAGCTCTGATTGAAAACTAAAATTTATGGGGTGCCCTGAGGCACGCCTTGCCCTTGCTTATGGCCGGTCCTGCATATTGTAGTATTGCACCCACCAATCTATTATGTCATCCCAATGACTCTAGGTTTATATTATAGTTGATAAAGTTAGCTGTTGATTGAGAAAGCTAAATTACAATAGAATGTAAAAATAAAAAAAATCTAAGTTTAACAAATAATAATACAAATATTATTGCCATTGGCAATAAAATAATTTTCAGAAACATATGAAGTATTATTCTATATTTTACAATTATAAAACCAAATAGTAGATTCCCAAGACTTGGGAGAGAAAATCAATGAGAAATGAATTTTAAAATCAATAAAATGGTCAATTTCCTAATTAGCTGTATGTGGTTGTCTAATCAAAAAAATTATACACCAATCACCTCAATTATAAATTTTTGTCTAAGATTATAAATTTTATTTTATAATCTTTGTAGTTTCTTTCAAAAAAAACAACTTGCATTGCTTCGTATTATTTTTTAATTTATGTTTTGCATAATATAATACTTCATATGATTACCTAGTTATGAAATAATTTTAGATTTTCCTTGGTTATAAGTTTAATTTAGTTGAACTTTTTGATGAAAAGTACGTGAAAAGATACAGTTGGACCAGCAGCCACAAGATATTTTCATGATAGTGGAGTAGTAAAACTTGATGAGATCAGCTTACGTACTTGATTGCTTGTTCGCTAATAGACTTTGTGGCTGCTACTTAGTATATTCTGATCTGTTTCATTATACTTGTTATATTTCACTTTTTTACGCAATTCAATTCGTTATTTTAATCGTTTATATATTAAATTATACAAGTCTAAAAAATATAAAAATTAATATTATGAAAGTATGCGATTAGACGATTCAAACAAGATCCCACTTGACTATATTTTCTCTTATACATTAGCCGCAATATGTAAAATAAGTTTGAACGATGAATAGTATTTAAAACGAAAACGTAGCGAGTATTTCGGAACGGAGGAAGTAATTGTTAATCTTAGCTGATTATTTCTCATTGGCAATATAAAACATTACATTTACAAATTGCTTATTAAATTGAATTTATACTCATTATAAAGGTTTGATTATTAGATTTTCGGTGAAATGATTACAATTAACGTACTTTTAAATGATATTGGTTGTAAATCGTATAAATTGAATTTTACAGCTATAAACAATAAATGAGTTATACTATGACTATAGTTAATAAATGATTCTAAACATAGAGAAATTCTTGTGCAGACTTATAGCTCGTTTGATACTTAGTATTAAACGTTGTGAATATTAATGGAAAGTTGTTGTCATTTTGGTTGAAGTATCATGTTTAATATTCATGAATGGAAATAACATGATACATATCATATAAACAAACAAGCTGATACTATACACTAAAATAATACTCACTTTTAATTGATTCACAATTATTAATCCATTTAATTTATACCTGTTTGCCAATGCACATATTCAATCATAAATATCTCATGAAGCGGATGAATTAAAGACTATAAAATATTGATGTTAAATAAGTTTTGCTCCATTGTTTAATTTTTATTAAATAAGTTGACTTTTAGTTAATTATTATACTAAATACTACTAGCTAGTATATAATTATTTAAATTTAATATTAAAAAATTACCTACCAATGCAAATGTGGGATGTGATAGCTAGCTTAACCTTTTGTTTTTAATCACTAGTGTGCAACTTCCATTATTGTTCCATATACCTGGCATGCATTAACTTAAATAATTTGATATACTTCTTTAATCATTGCTTAGTGTTTTTATAAAATTGACTACACTAAAAGCAATGTTGAAGGTGTATTTTAATTTGAGTGGTTTGGGATGATCAATCAGCGCCTAACAAAAATCATTATTCATCATCATACCCATACCTTCCGTTCATAGATAAATTATGGTTAGGATTTGGAGAAAAAAGATAAATACAAAGAAATGATTAGAATTCTTAATAAGATTTGCTAAACTTATATACTAGACCTAGCTCCTTTCAATATATAGTATGAAAAATCTTCCAATAAGCAAAGTAACTTAGATCAAATTTCATAGGTACAAAAAAATAAGAACGAAGATTTTTTGACACTGAAAATCTAATATGAAATCATACATACACAAAATAAAATAAGAAACCCTAATTTTCAAAGTTATCTAATGTACGCATTAACGCATAAGATATCTTATGAACGCATAGACATGCGTTGTTGTATGGGAGGTATGCTTACTGGTTTAGAAAATTTACGAATAAAAGATGAAAATTATATAGCATAATGTGAATTTTGAGGTAAATGTGCTCTCACACAATGATCGATAGAATCAGGAGTCGTGATTTATAGAGAGGTTATAGGTTAACCCATATATACAAAGATGTGTGAAAATAAATTGAGATAATTAGGACATGTCTAAAGAAAATATGTTAACATTGGTGTGAAAAGGATAGAGAAATTCATAGTGGACGGTAAAAAAAAATCGGGAAATACATAAGAAATGTGGAAAGAACAAATAAAAATTGATTTGTAGAAATTGTATCTCGACCTAACTAAAATAGGAGTAATGGGAGGAAAAAAAATTAACACATCCTAGACTATGGATAGATCTTTATTACCTTGTAGTTCTCATTTTTATTTTTATTTTAAAACACATTTTGTTCTTATATTTATTTATTTATATTTTTCAATGGCTAATATTTAGTCTAGCTGGTGTTGTTTTTTTAGGAATTAGATATTTTCACGACGACACGGTGTTACATATATATATCTCTCTATGGAGGGTTCTTCTTATTTGTGGTAAAAGGGAAAACATTGCTCACTTTTTCTTTGAAGGGGTACGAATCGTTATAACTTGTTCATTTTATTTTGTTTTCGCACTACAACAAAATTAACTTTTCGCGACATAGGATTTATTGACATTTAAAAATATCACTTATTTATACTTTAAATGTAATAATATTAACACAAATTCTTACTTGAGACCGTCTTTTGTAAAGACGACTATCTAAAGCTGAGTTAGATATTATATATATATATATATATATATATATATATATATATATATATATATATATATATATATATATATATATATATATATATATATATATATATATATATATATATATATATATATATATATATATATATATATATATATATATATATATATATATATATAAAAGCCTAAATATAGATTTGGTAACTTTGAGAGTGTCTTTACAAAACATCTCAAAGACACTGTAATAATAATTGTTGGTGTTTACTCATTGACATATGTAATTGCTCTATAAAGGAGATTTTGAGCAAATTCAACATATTCTATAGCATAAAGTCCGAAAAATTAAGAGCCTTAATTTTAAATTAAGAAATATATATGAAATATTTAGAAATACAAAGTTATTAAAAAAATATCATAAATTTTAAAATGACATAGACCTTTAAAAAATTTATCAATTAAACTCCGCTCCCGTTCATCGCGGAGCTAGATTGCCCCAATTTTATGAACCTAGTTAAATTGTGTGTTTGGTCTTATTGCTTTCCTTATTGATGCAATTATGACCTCGCTTAATTTTGATTTTTTTTTAATTTAAATATTGACGAAGAAGTGTTTCAAAATGGTTTCGGGATTAAAATATGTGTCCACTAAGTTGATCTTAATTGAATGACCGAGTTTTCTCCGACTAGTTAAACAAGAATATGAGGCTCAATAATAGAAAAACTAATTAAAGGATAATGATTAAAACAAGCAATTAATATCACAGGTGGACCTAGCTTAGAGCGAGGATTTGCTTTGCATATCAAAGAACCAACTCAACTAAAAGCTTAAACTTATTATTAAGGTCTAAAAATATGTTATATATTCTAACACGTTCCTTCTCACGAGAGCCTTTTGGGCTAGAAGTGTGGATGCAACACAGGTCCTCCTCATACCTGATGCTAAATATTCCACTTTAAGGGGTGATTATGATTCGAACCCGTAACCTCTTGTCACACTGACCTCTGATGCCACTAATCGTCGCAGCAGCTCAAAACCTCCACGCCAGGTGAGACATGGGAGATCATCCTCCTCGCCCCTCCCACAGCTAGGCGGGTTGGGAGAGACACAGTGTGTGACGCCCAGGCACACGTGCCTTGGCCAAAGGCTTCAAGCACAACTTTTGCATCCAATAAAAAAAATTAAACAAATATTAGCTATATAGGTTTTGATCCAAGAATCTCTCCATGTTCAGAGTATTCACATCCCTTCTAATTGAGCTATATGTTAATTGAATTATGTTTTTAATACATTTTTTATTATTATTTTTAAATACTTATTAAGAAACTCACATTTTACTATTCTATTAGATTTTGTTTACACATAGGTAAGGTATTTAAGGAGTTTTTTTAGTTAATGTCTTTTTCTTCTATCTCTAAATATTTAAAACTGAATTTCATAAAATCTAAATTGTTGTGAATTTTTGATCAAATTAAATTGGTGGCAATAATTAAGGGATTTTAGAAAAATTAAATTAGACTTCATACGATGTTGGGTTTTGAATGGTTATATAGTAAAATGACTCATTATTTCATTGTACTTTCTTATTTGTGTGAAGTTACACATGCTACCAACGCATTATAACATAATTTGCTTTTTGTGGGGTATATTTAGTGGCATTTAATTTAAATATCACTATTTCAAATTTCTTATAGTATATATAGAGAATTTAGTGACATTTATTAGACCCTTTAGCAACATAATGAAAAGTCACTATAGGATATAGTGACAATTACATATGCCACTAAAGACCAAATAAAGTGTCGCTAAATCACTTTATAATGGAATTTAAAATAAAAATCAATAATTACTATGCTAAAAATATGAATCAATGACATTTTTTTAATGTCAATAAATCTAATGTGATAAAAAGTTAAATTTGTTGTAGTGGCGATCAATCGAAAACAATCTCTTTATAAGTTTAATCACTATTAAGAGTAAGATTGCGTAAATCTGACACTCCAAACCCCACCCTAGGTAAGAGTCACTTAATGAGATTGGAGCAATAGAATGTTGTACTCTTATACTAATTTATGAACCAAAGAGTCATTTAAATTCTTACTTCAGGTGAAAAAAATGATATTCTTTCTCTTGATTATAATTCAAAAATAAGAATTTCACTCCAAGTTTTACAACGTTTATCTTACGCTATCTAATGTGTATTTAGAATTTATTTTAAACATGCTAAAAAATATGTTTAACTAATTAGTTGTGCAACTCTATCACTTAAATCCTAATTACGCCACTGATTAATATTAATATATATTGAAAGATGGGTGATTAATATCTGTAAACATTAATTAGGTTAGATTTTTTTTACAAACTTCTCAACAAAAATCAGAACAGTAGACCAATACTGGAGGTCGTTCTCCTCACTTCTTCTTTAATATGGACAATTATAATAAGTCTCCATGGTCCAAAAAATATTAATATAGAAATATTCAAAAAAAGAATCCATTAGTATTCTGAGGCCCTTAGCCATCCAGCAATGCCACAAATTCGAGGTTATTTAGAAGTAACCCCACTAAATTTGTGCCATACATCATCTGTTATATTATACTCCCTCCGAATCATTTTAGATGCCCCATTTGGGTTTGGGTTTTCACGATGGTGTGGGGTCCATTAAAAAGGTAGTAGTTGGTATTTTGATTGATTAAATTAGTTGTAAAGGTGGTAATTGAGTACTGGGAGTAGTAAAAGTGGGAGTATTTAGGCAAAAAAAAAAGACAAAAAAGGAAATGGGACAAATGATATGAATTTGCCAAATAAGAAAACGGGACAACTAAAAAGATTCGAAGGGAGTACTTGTTGTATTGGATTTTAGCGTAATTCAATGTGTTAGTTTGATCATTTATATATTAAAACTATGACATTTAAAAATAATAAAAAAAAAGAAGAAATTTTCGGTAACCATGAAGTTTTGGGTTTTCCATGTGGTAATCAAAACTATTAAAAAATCCACATGGTAACCCTGAGGTTTACCAAATTGTTTAATCGTGACCTTTTAATTTTCTCGCAAAACATAAACCTTAACTCTACTATCTTTCATCCAAATCATATTTTTCCTCCAAATCCAAAGATGGAGGTAGAGTTTATGTTTTGGTGTAAAAAGGTTGAAACTAATAACACTTAAAATTGTGAGTCACATAAATAGACATACAACAATCTTAAAGTTTCAAAATTAACGTACGCTAACGTTTTTATGTGCAAAAAGGTCACGGTGGAACAATTTGGTAAACCTCAAGCTTACCGCGTGGATTTTTTAAAGGTTTTGCTTACTACGTGGAAAACCCAAAACCTCATGGTTACTATGTGGAATATCCCTTAAAAAAAATTTATTATGAAAGTATTTGATTAGACGATCTAAACAAGATCTAACTTAACTATACTTTTTCTTTTACATTTATCACAATCTATAAATAAGTTTGAATGAAAAATAGTGTTAATAACCGTAATGTAGCAAGTATTTCAGAACGGATCAAATATGATAATAATGTCTAACTTTTGTTTTAGTTATTATTATGGATGTTTGTTACATAATATTGCCTCATATATAAAATTGACTTTTGATACTATTTATTAATTAGACTTAACTTATATTGTATTCTTTAACTATATATCATAAAATAATTAGTTATGTGAGATTCAGTTTGATTTGTCTTAATACAAAGATTATAAATATTAACTTGTTATAATAGAAAATTAGGAAAAGTTACCGTGATTAATACAAACTTTTACTAACTTTCCTATAATAATACTAACTTTTAATTAATCATGAATAATACCAACTTAGAGGGTTATTTGCTTAGAATAATACCAATTTTCGTTTAAATTAAGCTATTTGACAAAGAAATAAAGGTAAATTAATGATTAAACAAAAGTTGGTATTAATCTAGAAAGCACCCCATAAGTTGTATTATTCATGATTAAATCAAAAGTTGATATTATTGTAGGCAACTCAACAAAAGTTTCTATTATTCACGATAATATTTCCTTTGATTAATGTAAAATTAACGATATTAATGATAAAAATAATATATTAGCAAATGTGTCGAAGTCAATTAGGATATTTTGGTTGAATAAGACTAGATATAATTGATTCCAAATATATCTACCTGTTAAATATCTTCAATCTTAAGGCACTCGACCTATGATAGTAACCACAAATCCAACTACACCTTATTCCTAAATAGAGCCATATATTTAAAATGCGAATATGATAGAATTTATAAAATGGTTCTGGGCAATTCAAATAAGGAGGAGAAAAAGTAGTCTACGCATAAACTTAAATAAAGTTCACTACTAAAACCAATTGGTGATAATAGGAGTTATAACGCGATGCATACTCTTCTCTTTCTCCGATGTGGACACTTCAACACGAATACAACTTATTTCATAACATTTAATGTGATATGTTTTCTATAAACTTTGGCTTCATTCTCATTTTTCATGCATTGCATTCCAAATCGGTAGCCAATTAATGATGATAATCAAAGAGAAATAGATAGTAATTACTAATTAAATGATAACAATGACCGTAATGTTGAATAGAGTGGAAGAGGAAAGAAAAGTTTTAGCAATTTTCTAAGGGGGTCAATAATCATGATTAAGTATGAATATCAACAATAATTCCTAATTATAGGTTATTATCCCAATTCTTAATATAAAGCATTGCGCTAACATTCAGACTATGAGAATAAAGTTAAAAAAAAATTAAAAATAAAAAGAGAAACCTAAAATCTAAAATAAAGACAAACAAATAAATAACATAACTAACATGAAAGTCCATCCATTGATTTAAATAACATCAAGACCTTATATAGACATAATAACTAATTAATGGCATTTGCAGACTGCAGATTAAAATTGTAATTAATATAATGTTAATTAATAATTTTGTTAGCAACTAAAAGTTCGTACGATATTGCACTGTGAAAAAGAAATAATGTATATAGATATGAATAATACCAACTTATAAGGTGAGCTTTGGTAGACTAATATAAATTATGATACTTAATTTTGTTTATATTAGTGGATGCAATATTCAACCTATAGTTTTTTTTTTCCACACTTGCAATGTGAAAAAATATTACAAAATGGTAAATTAAACGGTAATTGACAAGTATTTAACGGAAAATACTACGACAATTGGACAGTACATAAACTGGATACTACCATTTGGAAAATTCTTACAAAAGTGCCACCAGTATCGTTTCATGAAAGTTAAATGCTATCATGTGAAATTTTCCTTATATTTAACATGTTTTCTTTGAAATTGGGCCCACATATATCAAAGTAGACCCGAGAGTGTGATTCTAAAAATAAAAAAATATGATTGATAGAATCATTATTTTATAAGGGTTGCGGCCTGAAAGGTCACCTTTGGAAGTCATGAAAGGGTTGTTGTAAGGAGTTAAGCTTTACGTACAACATATAATGTGACCTTATTAAGGTTCGAATGGTCGGACAAAGTTTCACTACTTGACATTTTTGCATTATTTCACCCCATGCCACATGCATCATGCAGTAGACACCCATTTTAATTGGTTTTTGTGTATTTTTAACCATTTTCATTTTGTTTTTGAACTACTTATTACTTTGCTATTTGTGTTTAGATTTGTATGTACTGTGGTTGCTGTCATTTTGTCCATGGATTATTTTGTGAGGTTCTACCACATTTGTAATTTGTGTGGTTAATTTCTTGGGAGTTTCTATATGGATACCGGAAAGAGTATGATCTATATTTTTTTTATTTTTAAATTTTTAATAATTCAAAATCACGCTAATATGTTCCGTTTATATCATCACAACTAGGGACCTCCATTTTGAGCTCTTATCCGGCCTGTTTCTAGAAAGGGCTTTGTAAGGGCCGGGTAGAAAAATGGGCCGGGCCGAAAACGGGGTATACTATAATTAAAATTAAGCGGGTTATAAAAGAGCTCAATAAAAGCCGAAAACGGGCCTTTGTAAATGATATAATTAATGTATAATTTGAATATTATAAATGACAATGTCAATGATAATTTAATTTAAATTGATAAAAGGGGATTAAAATAATTTTTAGAAGAAAAACTAGGCCAGGTTGAGCTGGACCGGGCTTTGAAAGCCCGGCCCATTTAAAGCCCATATTAATTTTTAAGGGCCCTTATCCGGCCCGACCCGACCCTTATCCAACCCATTGAACACCCCTAATCAGAACTGATTATTTATATATGGGTGAATTTTTTTTATTACTAGTTGGTTAAGAAAAAGAGACCGTCTCTCACAAGAATATGTGAATTCTGAAATATTGTTTTGAAGAAAATAAAACCTGTTCCAATTGATATACGCAATGATATATGAAAGAATTATTGGTATGAATAATTAGAAGAAAAGGGATAATTGACATTTCAAATTTTCATCTTAAAAAAGAGTAGCATGCGTGGAAAATGCTATACCATAGAATCCTCCTAATTTAAAAAACAATTATTTTAAAAAAGTTACTTTTAATTGATTAAAAACTGAAGTAACACCATGTTTATTACTTAACCTGAATTTCCTGAATTAAACTTGTTTTTTGTACATGAAAGCGATTAGAACCGGTCAAACTAATTTATAATATTTTTTCGATTGCTTCCTATCAAGGTTGTTCGTGAACATAGTTTTGAGGTGCAACAATCGCTAAAAGTTTAACTTATGAAGGGCCCAAATTGAGTAAATATGTATAATTAAAAATTAATACTTGCATTGTAACTTCTAGCATGGATCAAATTTGCAATATTAGATTTCTTAGTTAAACAGATGATTACTGAACTAATAGTTGGAGAAAAAAAACAGAAATTTTAATCAAATAAGAGTCTTTTTATTTTTCTCCTAGGGCCCAAAAATTACTAGGCTTAAGCTTTTGGAATTTTGAAACATCCCTTATTCTTCATCTTGAGTCTCAATGTACTTTTAGATCCTTGGCTCAACATTTGAATCTCGTTTCATCTTTCGATACTCTTCGTTCTATGTTGGAATTGGAGGAGCACTCGAACAATAAAGGTAAACTTCCCTCTCATGACTCGACTCTTGTTACTACACCAAAGCCTTCAATTTTGGAAAATTTTAAAAATTCTAAGCCTCGAGGTATTCTCATCACCGTGATGGCCACCACAGCCTCCGTTGTGGTGGCCGGAACAACCTCGGTAGCTACCACGGCTCCTCCAACACTTTTGGGAATTCTGGACAACGTCACACTCATAGGCCAGGACAACATTTTCATCATGGCAATAGGCCCAGCCGGAATCTTCAAGCTAGTGGCCCATATGCTTTTCCTTCTTGGACTTTTTCATAATGGTCATACTGGGCTCCTAACAATTGGGCCCAGCCTCCTTGTCCTTTCCCTACTACTCCATGGGCTCCTCAACAATAAGCTAGTTAGAGTTGTTCATGGGCGGACTACCCGCCAGGCCCGGCCCGCTCGGCTCGAAAAACGGGCGGGCATGGACAACGTTTTTAAAAAAAATTAAAGTTTGGACGGGTAATACCCGCCCGCCAAGATAAATGGGCGAGTAGCGACATAAAAAATACCCGCGGGTATACCCGCCCGCCTGCCTAGTTAAATATATTAATTTTTTAATAATTAATTATATTAAGTAATGCTAATTAGTAGTCTAAATTCTTGTGTTTGATATTAGGACTTTAGTCTTTGAACCCAAATTTATTAGTATTAGTATTACCATATAAAGGAAATTCCTAACTAGGAGCCTAGAGTACTTTATTACTTTGCTTGAGCCATCCACCATACTTCTCATTTCTCAAAGCAAGATTGAAAATTTGAAATAATATTTCAAATTTTAGATAATGTATTGTATTTTAATTATTATTAAAACTTAACTTTATATTTTGTATTATATACTCCCTCCAATTCATAATAAGTGTCCACTTTGCCTTTGGACCGCATTTTAAGAAATATGGTAGTGGGGTATTTTAAGTGATTATAATAATTGAAAAGGTGGTAGGTGGGGTATTTAAGTGATTATAATAATTGAAATAATATAAGTTGGGGTAGTTGGGGATATTTAGGTAAAAAATCTTTGCCAAAAAAGGAAAGTGGACAATTAGAGTGACTTTACCAAATAAGGAAAGTGGACATTTATGTTGAATTGGAGGGAGTATTTGATATTTATGTAAGAAATACCCGTCTACCCGCGAGTCCCGCCCGCTTTATACATGGGCGGGTAGCGACAAAAAAATACGCCCGCATTTGCGGGCATTTGAATAATTTTGCCCGCGGGTAGATTTTATTGCAAATACCCGGTCCGCTACCCGCCCAAGCCCTCTCATGAACACCTCTAAAGCTAGTGCCTCCTTCTCTGTTGGGCTTCTTGGCCCACAACCAACACACAATTTCCACACCAGGACTAGTTCTTCTATGGGTTACATTTCTACGGACATTGGTCAAGCCATGCATACTCTTTCTTTGTCTTCTCCGTATGAGCAATTTTACATGGATACCGGTGCTACTTCTCACATGACTCGATCTCAAGGTACTTTAATGCAGTATTTCCTTTAAAGAATCATTTAAATAATTCTATTGTTGTTGGTAATGAAAATTTGATTCCAGTGTACGGTTACGGGCAAGTTTCCTTTCCCTCCTCACAATAACCCCTCACCCTAAAAAATGTCTTATATGCTCCTAAACTTATTAAAAACTTAATTTCTGTTCGTAAATTTATTCATGATAATATGGTTTCTGTTGAATTTGATCCTTTTGGATTTTCTGTGAAGAATTTGGCTACGAGGAACGTCATTCTGAGATCTAATCGCACGGGTGATCATTATCCTTTCCAATCAACACATGGAGCTTCTACTTCTTCATCCTCTTCATCGGCTTTTTATACTAGTATTTGGCATTCCCGTTTAGGTCACCTGGGGAATGCGATTTTGAATTACTTGTATTCTTCTCGTTTAATTCAATGTAATAAAGATCCTACTTTTGTTTGTCACTCTTGTCCTTTGGGTACACATGCTCGATTGCCTTTTATTAATTCTATGTCTATGAGTACTAAGCCTTTTGGTATTATTCATAGTGATTTATAGACATTTCCCATTTCTTGTCCTTCAAGATACATATACTATGTTTTTCTTCTCGACAACTATACTAATTTCTTGTGGACTTTCCCTTTATTTCGCAAATCATAAGTGTATGATATAATTGTGAATTTTAATGCTTTTGTCAATGCCCAATTTGAACTCAAAATTAAATCTTTCCAATGTGACAATGGGGTGAATTTGACAATAAAATGTTTCTTCAATTTTGTGCTCATCAGGGTATTACTCTTGGATGTTCGGTTCTCTTGTCCTCACACTTCTTCTTAGAATGCAAAATCCAAACGAAAAATACGCTCCATCAATAGTATCAATCGTACTCTTTTGTGTCATGCTTCTCTTCCCTCGTCTTTTGGTTTCACGCCGTAAACACGACCACTTATCTTCTCAATATTCTCCCCTCTAAACTCTTTGGCAATCTCACTCCCACTCACTTACTTTATAATAAATCTCCCTCCTATACTCATCTACGTGTTTTTCTGTCATTCCCTCCACCACTATCCATAAACTTTAGCCTCGCTCCTCCTTATGTGTCTTTTTGGGCTACCTTTCTAAACATAGGGCATACAAATGCTATGTTCTCTCATCTCGTAAAATTATTATATCTCGACATGTTCTCTTTGACGAGGCCACTTTCCCTTCTTCCCGCTCCCATACACCTTCTTCCCATCAACATACTGGGCATGTTTCTGATCCCGACCCAGTAGCAACCCAAACCCTCCTCCCTCTCATTCTCCCATACGGTCCATCAGTATAAGGTAGATTAGTTGATAAAGTGCTTGTAATAATAAGGACATCACATGAACAAATCCTTCTTACCACATTTTACATTTTCAATTCTTTTTTCACAAAAACTTGGGCGAGATCGTCGTACTCTAAAACGAGATCTGGGCCGGCCCATTGTTAGGCGCGTGTACTACACGCGCGCGCTTTGCCCTCCTGATTTTTTTTTTTTGTTTTCTGGGCATTTTTCAGTTTGAACCTTAAAGGTATCAATTTTAACCTTAAAGATATCCATTTCAACATAAAGTAGTACTTAAACATATCAATTAAAGTAAAATTTTCAATTTGAACCTATAAATGATCAATTGTGGCGTTAAACTGATCAATTTTCTACTTAAGTATTTGATGTTTATGATCTAACTTAAGTTTGAACGTATAAGCTTCAATTATCGTTTTCAAAATAAGTATTTCAAAGTCTAGAAAGATATTGTATAGGTTTTAGTTCAAATTGAATAAGATAATAGTTAAATTATGACATATAATTTGACAATGATATTTTATAATCTAACTCAATTTTGAACTTCTAATCTTCAGTTATCGTTTAAAAATAAGTATTCAAATTGTATAGATTTATTGTATATAATTTTGCTCAAATTTAATTATTGATAGTTTTATTGATCATTCATTTGTTGTTTGAAATTCATACATAGAATGATAGAATAATAACATTTTATATAACTTCGTTCTAAAATTGTGAAACAAAACTATATATTAGGTAGAATTTGATCACTTTAACGTCATAATTAATCACTTATAGGTTCAAATTGAAATTTTTACTTTTATTGATATGTTTAAGTACTACTTTACATTGAAATTGATATTTTTAAGGTCAAAATTGATACTTTTAAGATTAAAATTGAAAAATTCCCAGAAAATGGAAAAAAAAGAGAGAAAACATGTAAGGCGCGCAAATTGGGTCGGCCCACTCTTGTCTCAATTTGAGACAGTCTCGCCCAAGACTAGCTGTTTTTTTTTCGAAAACTGAAAGCCCTCTTGATTCTTTATTTCCTTTCATCATTTTTCTCACTCTTTTGTTTTCGAAAAAAATACCCTAACGACTACTCATACACCGCCGCCTCTTCACAATCTTCACTCTGTTGCGCCGCTACCTCTTGCTCTCTCACAGTCTCTCCTACTCGAAGGCTCTTCCTCACCTTTTCACTCAAATTCTACGCTAAGGGTAATTGGGTAGTGTACAATCATATTGTGTAACTTAGTACAAGGTATGAAAGTTTGAAGTTATGGTTTAAATTAAGTTCTTATAGGTTTAATTAGTAAATACAATTAATCATTATATTTTGTTGACAAAGTAAATTTTATAAAATAAGCTAAAGCTTACAATCTAGACTCATAAGAATTAGGCACATCTCCCAAACAAGCTCAGAAGGACCAAGACAAGCCCCTCATCATGCGCTTGGAGAGAGACGACACCTGAAATAGCTAACATCGAGCCTATACAGATTACAAATGATCAAATCATTAAATTAAATTACAAATACCCTAAGGTTGGTTTAAAAAGTGTGTCATACATTACAATGCCTCAACAAACAAAGCTCACAGTAGCACATTTACATTGTAAGCGTGTGCATTCAGCAAACAGGCAGCATCACCAGCAGATAACACCATCAATAGACCAGGTCCACCCTCACACAGCTTCTCGAAGACCATGAAGAGTAGTTGATGGATGATAGGTGCAATTATTTGCACTTACTATGTCATTTTACACTTCTTTTATGTAGTTTTCTTTGGGTTTTAGATAGATATTTTGATGTATTTTGATAATTTTGTCTCATTCAGTTCATTTTTGTATTTTATGTGTTTTTGAGGCAAAATTGGGGCAATATTAAATTTGTGGAGTGATAAGAGGGTGAAGGCTTGGAGAAATAGCTTAAGACCCCTTGTTATGTGAAGAATCCATGCCAAGACAATCTTACATGAGGAAAGAGCAAAGGAAACGAGGCATTAAGGCAACCAGTGATAAGCGATGAGTCGTCACCCTGAAATGACGCTCGTCGCCCATATCAGCAACTCCACAGAAGTTTCCAGAGGCTAAGCGACGAGCCGTCTCTCATGAAGTGACGCTCGTCGCCTCAAATCAGAAGCTGCATTGAATTTTCCAGAAGCAAAGCGACGACTTGTCGCTCTATGAGTGTTGATCGTCGCTCGATTATTTCATGAATCCAGGGGCAGGCAGAAGGCGTGCGATGAGTCGTCGCATATCAAGTGACACTCGTCGCTTTTTAGTTTTACCCGGTTAATTGGCGGTTTCTTCTTAATTTTTGGAGTCACTATATAAAGTGGCGGTTACCTTTCTTGTAATTGCTGCCTTAGACCATTTTATTTTTCAGTTTTCTTTTAGTTTTTCTCTCAATTTCGTAGCAATTTTTCTTTATTGTAATTTCAATTCCCGCATCGTAATTTCGGATTCTTGAAGTTTTCTTGTTGAACATTGCAATTGCAACTCGGATTTGGTATTTCAGTTTATGTTTTCTCCAAGAATTGTAAGTTTTTATTTGTTCTTGTTTCGTTCTTGTTGTTAATTGTTGATTGTTATATGTTTTTCATGAATATAAATTGTGAGTAGTTTTCTTATCTAGGGTTAGGGCATAATCCCTAATTCGAAATATAGATTGATATTTTATCGATTGATTGTGTGCGATTTGAGTCTACGATTGAACCTATGCGTAATGAATCTTGATTTAAATATCTTTGTTAACCTTTTCAATAGAACGAAAATTTGAGAATTGGATTAACTTAGGATTAAGATATATCTGAGTTTAAAATCCTTGTAATATTAACCAATAGAACGGAAGTTTGAGGATTAATACTAGTTGGCCTTAAATCGATATTAATCAATAGAGCGGAAGCTTGAGATTAATTAGATCACGATCGATTATGTCAGAGACTCAATTTCATACAATCATGTGAGTGATTGAATTCCATATTAGAATTAGGCGACGCCCGACGCTCTAGTGTTTGTCATACCATTGTTTAAATATCATTATCACTACTTACTTTAGTTTCTTGGATCTAAGAATTAGATTTTTACCGCATTTCTACAATTTAGAATTATCTAGCCTCTTTGTGTTCGACCCGCACTACGCGTACACCGTGCGCTTGCGGTTTCTTAAAATTTGACGATCAATGGATGGTTAGCAGCACAACACAGTTCCATTAGCATACTTATCCACCCGTGACACAAATCCTCAAGGTATACCAGCTTAAGGAATTGTCCATCTTCATCACTCGCATATGGATGCGCAGGCCCGGCTCACTAGAGGAGCACTATGAGCAGCTGCTCTGGGCCCCAACCTTTAAAGGGCCCAAAATGAAAAAATTACATGAGTCAAAGGTTTCGGTTCAATGGTAAGGAAGTGATATATTTTTCGCTTGGTCAAGAGTTCTATTCCTAGTAAATACATTTACTTTTTGAAATAAATTTTTTTTAAACAAGCTTGAGCGGTAGTATAAGTTTTATTTTCTTGTCATATTAGTTTTTGTTTTACTTTTTTGGTTTATTTATAAGGTGTAATACTTCTACTAAATTAAATAGAGCCAAGTACATTTTAAGAAAAAAACATTAAATAGTATTTCTTCTTTCAACTTGTTTTAAGGAATCAAAAAATAATATATTCTTATTGCTATGTAATAGTGGATGAGATTCTCATTATATATTTTTTTGATTTGGGGTAGGGTAGAGAATTATAATTAGGGACAGAGGAGAGGGAATTACTCATTCCTATAAACGGTGATAATTATCCCAGTCTATTTATTAATTTGACATTAAACATTGTGATTTTTATTTTGTATTTTGTTATTCTAATTCGCTATTAACTAAAATTTTTCGTATCACTTCTTTTATGTTTTAGAAAAAAGTCTTTAGATAAGAGATGGTTGTAAAAGAAAAAACAATTAGATAAAATAAAAATTGGTCTATTTTTTTCATTTAAATAATAGTATTTATTTACTCGATCGAATTGTGTCTTGGTCGTATAAAAGTTAGGGGCCTAATTTTTTTGTCATTGCTCAGGGCCCCTAAAAAGTCCGAGACGGCTCTGTGGATGCGAGTGGCTTCACAACATCTTTTGGAAGGCTATTAGTTGCATCCAAAATGAGCAAGCCCTTTCGCCATACCATCAATTTCTCCAGTGCAATAGCCAATAGGGATAAGACCAGAGGGCTAGGATTAGCCATTAGCTACCCTTAATACAAAGCTGCTTGAGCAGCTCAAAATCTAGACCCAACTTACATAACTGAATGGGGTTGATACATCCCTAAAAAAGGCAGTTCATGGACCACGCAGGGGTTAGGAATAATCAAGAGATTGGCTACCCTCAAAAACAAACTAGAGTAACAGTTCGTAGGTTATACGAAATCCAACGCAATAGCTGAATATCAAATTACTATCCATGAACGAATAGGAAAACAAATTGAAACTTTAAAGCCTTATAATGCCCCACAAGGAATCTGTGTAATAAGTAACCCAAGGCTTGGGAATAAAATACCATTAAAAAATCGAGCAGAAAACATCGATTTCTCCAAAAAAAACTTATAGGACAATACTATAAAAAACAAGAGGCGAACCTGATTCGATTCTTATAAGACATACGAATTTCACCAACGAGATAGGAAACTACTTAATCATGAGGTGGAAGGAATAACAAACATTGTGTTAACTTCAAACACAAAACCGTAGACGCAGTTCATGAAAAATTCAATACCCAAATCATTTAGGGTTTTTGAGCTGACCTTCAACCCGTACCAATTGGGTTCGAGAAACTCCATAGACACACCTAAAATGTCGATTTCCTCCATTAATCAGCAACAAATCCTTCAATTTCAGATTAGAGACTTTGGATTTTTAGGGTTAAGCTAAGAAAAACTAAACCCAATTTAGATGACGATTTGCAGTCAGTGGGTGAGAAACCATACTTAGCAAGTCATTCTAACCTTTTTTGGCAGTAGAACCCTTGTCCTGCCTGCCATGGCGGAGCAGATCGAAGTCACTTAGCAGAAAGAAGGCACTAGAGAGATAGAAAGAAGAGAGAGATTGCTCCGTTATTGTTCAATTATTATTGTTATCTACTTTTTTAATTATTTGCCTTTTTGTTTTCTATTCATTCTTATTTTCTATTTACGGTTTTCTTAAGTTGTTTTCTTAAATTACCTGTTTCGTTTAGTTTAATTAGTAATTTGGATTAATCAAATTAAGCTTAGCTAGTTACTTATTTTCTGAAGTGTTTTAAGTTGAAATTACTTGTTTACATTGGGTAAAATTCATAGTGGATTGATGATTGATATTTCTTTATTACAGTTTATATATGGATAAATTTTTTCAGTGTAATTTTTTAACGCAAATATCATATGAAAGTTTGGCGTAGGCATCCCTTGTTTATCTTTCTGGTTCTGTCCCTTCCTAAACTCGAAACCCATTCCACCCATATCGGGCCTACCTCGCACAGCCCAACACCATGTTAGCCCACCTATGACCCCTCCTCTTCCCATACTAACCGACCATCCACACCACCCGGCATGGGTACGCGTAGTTAGCATGGCATTTTCAAACCCAACCCCAAATATTATTCTCAAGCCTTATTTGTTTCTTTTTCACCCATACCCAAAAATCCCCTCTTTGCCCTTCGTGACCCGAACTAGAAGCTAGCTATGCAAGAGAAATTTGATGCTTTAATTGAGAATCATACTTAGGATTTAGTGCCATGTCCTCCTCATGCTAATGTTATTTGGTCATTATGGATTTTTCGTTTAAAGACAAAGTCTAATGGTTCTTTTGAGCGCTATAAAACGCATCTTGTTGGTAATGGTAAGTCTAAATGGGAGGGCATTGTCTATGATGAAACTTTTAGTTCAATTATGAAACCTACGTTTACTCGCATTGTGTTAAGTATTGCTATTTCTAAGTCTTAGCCCATTCATCAATTGGATGTTAAGAATGCTTTTCTTCATGGTCACTTGAATGAAATCGTATACATGCATCAGCCTCTTAATTTTCGTGATCGTACTTGTTCCGATCATGTTTGTCTTCTTTCAAAATCTCTTTTTGGTCTTAAGCAAGCTCCACGAGCCTGGTACCAACGGTTTGATAATTTTATCTGTTTGTCACTATTGTTGGTTTTTGTAATAACATATGTGATAACTCTCATTTTGTTTACTATCATGGTTTCGATATTGCTTATCTTATGTTGTATGTAAACGATATTATTCTTACTTATTCTAATATGTCAAAACTCAGTTTTGCGTTCGCTATGAAGGACTTGGTTCCTCTCAGTTATTTTTTGGGTATTGTTGTTACTCGTACATTTTCAGGTCTCATTCTCTCTCAACAGATAAAGCTAGCATATCTCAGTGTAAACTTGTTTCTATTCCTGTTGCTATGTCTGGGAAAATTTGTGCTGATGCTGGTGCTCCTTGTGATGATCCTACGTTGTATCGTAGCTAGTCTAGCTGGTGCTTTGCAGTATTTTACTTTCACTCGACCCGATATGTCCTATGTTGTTCAGCAAGTTGTCTTTATATGCATGATCATCGAGTTAAGCATATGGCTACATTCATCGCATTCTTCGATATGTCTAGGGTACTTTACACCACGGTCTACAATTGTATAGATCTCCTATTTCCTCTCTTTAATCCTATACTAATGCTGATTGGGGTGGTTGTCCTGACACTCGCCATTATACTTCTGGTTACTGTGTTTTCTTGGGTGATAATTTAGTATCTTGGTTTGCTAAAAGACAATCTACCGTTTCTAAATCCAGTGCTGAAGCTGAATATCGTGGTGTTGCTAATGTAGTTTCTGAGACTTGTTGGATTCGTAACTTGCTTCTTGAACTTCACTATCCTATTACTACGGCTACTCTTTTGTATTGTGATAATGTTAGTGCTGTTTATTTGGTCAATAAACCCAATACATCACCAACGCACTAAACATATTTTGATCGATATTCACTTCGTTCGTGAAAAAGTTAAACGTGGTACTGTTTGGGTGCTTCATATTCCATCTCGATATTAGATTGCTGACATTTTCACCAAAGGTCTTCCTCAAGTCTTATTTGACGATTTTTGGTCCAGTCTCAACGTCCGCCAACCTCTCGATTCGACTGTAGGGATATAATAGAATAATTTCTTTTGATTGATAGGATAATTTGTGTAATCAGTATTAATTTGTAGAATATTTTGTAAATATTTAGTTTCCTAAATTCTAGATTGTACTCTTGTATATAACATTATTTATCTAATGAGAATGACAACCAATTCATTCAAATAGGAACGACACTGCTTCCCACAATCAGACATTTTCAATGGAATATAATAATATTATTGTGAAGTATTATTATATATTAATATAATAATAATATTAATTTTTACGAAGAAAATAATATGAATAATCATAATTGTTCTTGTTATGAAACGAATATTTATAGCCTAGGGATCAAGACAATTACCTGTGCACGAAATCCGAACGACCGAATAGTATCAAAATTTTAGTCTAGAAAGCTCAATGGTTCGAGTATTCAAATTGTGAAACTTTAAAATTTTAGGCAAACTTTATGATTTTGATCACCGTAAAATGTTAACTTTTAAAAACAACATAGGTTACTTTAAATTAACAAAATTATTTTCAAAGTGGGTTTTAATAATAAATAAAATAAAATAAATGATTTTTAATAGTTAAGAAGCTAACCAAATTTATTACTATTAGACAATAAAAAACTAATTATCTAAATTGATTTATGCATAGTAGCAATAACAACTACAATAATAGCAGCAACAATAATATCAACAACAATAACAACAAAAACAACAGCTATAACAACAACGTACAATACAATAGTAGCAACAAGAACATCATCAAAAAAAGATGTATTAGCAATAGCGACAACAACAACAATACTAATAGCAGAATTAACAATAACAACAAGTAGTTATAACAGTAACAACAACAATAACAACAACAATAAAAACCACCACATCAACAATAACTATGAACAATAGAAACAAATACAACATCAATAGTAAAAAAAACTATAACAACATCAATAGCAATAACATTAACATTAACAATAATGACAACAAAAACAGCAACACCAACAACAATACTAATAATAACTACAACAACAATTACAACAATTATAACAACAGATGAATAACTTGAAAATTTTTGAAAAATATATTATTACTAGTACAAAGAACAACGCTTTTTTTTATAAATATTTGTGAATTAGTCAATCTTGAATAGTCTAATTTAGATATTTTATATATTGTTGGTCCATTCATCATCATCATCATACCCAATATCCTGCTTAGAACAATTAATCATTTATAACTAATTGTTGGTTTATTGTATATTAAAAACTTTAAGAAATTTCTTGATTTTTTTATTTATTATTTATAACCGATTGGATGATTTATAAAGAGAAAAACAATTAACCCTTTTTTCACCCTTTTTCTATATTGGTTTTAAAAAGGATGGGTTAAAAATCCACTATACTACAAAAAACTAATGAGAAGTTATGATTTTTTAGAAACAAGTTCCATATAAAAAAATATTATACTCAATTAACTACAATTCTGTTATCAATACAGAAATTTCATAATATCACTAGCATAGAAGTCTGGGCAATGCACAGATTTTTAAATACGTTAATATTTTAATAAAATTTTAGTCCAATAAAAATATTAAATAAGGTGGTGATATATATATATATATATATATATATATATATATATATATATATATATATATATATATATATATATATATATATATATATATATATATATATATATATATATATATATATATATATATATATATATATATATATATATAAAGATGTAAAAAAACTTGTAACTGAGTTTCAAAATTCAAAACTAAGAATATGCTACATAGGTCTTTTGATTATGAAGATGTATGAGAATCACCTTCTACAATCATAATATGTGGTGTGCCCTGTTCACTTGGTCTCCGCTGTCGTAATTTTGCATTTCTGATTATCTATGATTTTCTTGGAACATGTTCTTAAATAGGTTGAGATATAAGTATCTCATCTTGATCAAGCTTATCACATAACTAAGCGAAACATTCTGGACTAAATGAATCAGGCGTGAATTGCAAAAACATATTAAACCATTTAGTAAGTGACTTGCACAAATGGGGCTTAGGGTTAAATATATGCAACCTTACCTTTATCAATGATGACATTCAACTTGATTTGCTGAAGTCTTCTGGAGCATCATTGAGAAATTGTTTGATAAAGTAAAGAATAAATCTATCATAATCAACATCATTTTCCTGCTGGGGTACCTGAAAAGTGAAAAGGGTATTGAAGAGAGGATAAAATGCTATGAATAGCATATTATTCATGTGACCAATCTAGACCTAAATAAAACTTTTGCACAATGAAACACCTTCACCAGTCCCAAGAAAACTGTCACATACCAACACTACAAGGTTCTCTCATTGGACATGATCATGTATAAAGGTGAAACTTCATGTGTTCTTTTACACGATTCTATTTTTCGTTGGATCCGAAAGATTGAAAGTAATTGTCTAACTTTATATATATTGCTACACTGGGCATGTGTGTTCAAAGTGTATATTAATTACTTTGGATTCAAGGAGGTTTAGTGACTCTGAACTACTCTAATTGTGCTTTAATACATAAATGAACTTATGATAATAGTTCCAGGTTATTGAACAATAATATGGTGTTATATATCAACAACGAACTTGAAATTTTAAGAGGCTATTCAATATAAAATTCTTGTATGATGAACAGATTGAATCACATGACATAATAGGTAGATTTTTAAATAGTCAAAAGAATATCCACCTGTGGTGCCAATACAGGGATGCAGTATATATCATCTTTGAGTTTAGCACGACCGTGGGCCTAAAGTATATCGTAAACAAACCTACAAATAAAATGTTAGGCAAAACCATTTCTCCATATAAACTATATTTTTTTCCCTAAAGTAATTAGAATAGGATTAGAAACTAGGACCATACTTTCTCAGATTAGGTTCAATTACATTTGCACCCATGTTATTTGAATCAAGCGACATGATGCATCTCGCTTCAGTGTCTGCGTTTACATATTCACCAAAGTGACAGAAAATCACCAGTCTTCAGTTATCTCTATAGAAAAGAACATTGCAGTGACACCAAGAACTAAATGAACAACACACAATATCAATTACAAAAGAAAGTACAATAGATGTAAACCCAAAGAGATAGTGATATAATAACAAACAAATATGACTCAATATAAGGAAACATGGTTTCTCACATTTACTTACTGTGATACTTAGGAAACTATAACCCAAAGAGCTAGTGATACAATAACCCAAAATGGTCCTTGAATTCATTTTCGTGTTTTTTTAATTCTAAATAAAATTATTATTGTAATTGTTAACTTCTTTTTCATGGAAAATGTATTATAAAAAAGTAGTGCTAAGTATTGTACCAAGAGTTTACTTTGGTTGGGAAAAAAGTTGCAAATGAATTGAAGAATCACTTCCATAAATGAATATTCTATTGTAAAGTAGTTGAATATCTGTTGGGTAAAAGTTCAGAGTTATCATTAATGATGATACTTAGGACGCAGATTGTACGTTCAAGAATGAGAAATTAGGGTTACTTCCAAACAACAATAATAAAACGATATCAAGTTACTATTCACATGAATGTGCGAGCCATATTAAATGAATAGATGAAAATGAGATATGTAGTAACATTACTGTTAAGTTGAAGAAAGCTCTTAATGTTATGATACAACTAATTTCGCTGTATATTTTACCAATTTGTTCCTAAAGCTGATATGCATAATCATTAATAAACTATTTATGGTTGGTCATAATAGTCTTCGCAGGATGCTATACAAGTTTTGGATATTGTCATCCATGCTACTTAAACACTATAATAGACTAAATCATCAACCTCCCTCCCGGTGTAGTGAACCAGTAGAAGGAACTAGAAACACAACAATTATTAGAGAAACACACTCAAACAGTCAATTCTTTACTTTGGTGGCGTAGTAGCACAAACGGAAATGTCGAGACCTTGTATAGCACTGTGCGGAGACTATGATACGAATAGGAAAGCCAAATTTATACAAATAAATATAGGAAATAAACCTAATGGTGGTAACTGATTTAAGTGATAAATGTATGTTATTATGTAATGAGTAGTGAGTATTATAATTATAGCTTAAAAGAGGCAGCATAGAAATTATATATTATCATCTATTAACTCCATGTTAATGTTGTTTGCATCATGTTAATAGCATCTTAATAGTGCATATCGAGTAAATGATGGGTTGTGAACAACGAGTTAGTGATAGTGCAAATTATAAAACAAAAGCACTCAATGCAATGTACACAGGAGCAGCAGCATACAATGCAGCGAAACGTCAATTGCAAATTTGCAACACACACTGCAACAACAAATGAAAGGCAGTACGCAATAGCAGGAACACGCAATACCCACATTACATAAGTAGCCGCAATAAAACAACATCAGCAAACATTAAAACAGCGAAAGCATCATTAGTACATGTACAAAAGAACACAAGAAACAACTTCAGTACACAACATCAAGAGACAATAAAGACGCAACAAAGCAGCAACAAAGACATCAACAAAACAAGGGTACTAAACAACATTCACCGTAATAAGTACACAACATACCAATAATAGCACACATTAGTATTAATACACAAGAACGAAAATACAATAGCATGCACACCCCAAGCAAATGTTTAACATAACATTATGAAATGCGATAATATATGTTGTTGATTTTCAATTATAGTTTCAAATAAACAAGACTTTAAAAACAATCGGAAACCAATCTTATGTTTACATTGGTTGATTCATTTGCTAGACAATATGCAAATATAACTCAATTGCAAATAAAGCCATTTTCAAATAATATAACCAGGATAGAAAGTAATTTTACACAGGTAGCCACAACAAAGCAACATCAATATACATTAAAATAGCGAAAGCATCATTAATACATATACAAAAGCACACAAAAAAACTACATCAGTACACAACAAAGACGCGACAAAGCAGCAACAAAGACATCAACAAAACAAGGGTACTAAACAACATACATTGTAATAAGTACACAACAAACCAATATTATTATACAATTAATATTAATACACAAAATTGTCAATACCAATAGCACACACACCCCACGTACATGTTAAAAATAACATTATGAAATGCAATATTATCATAGTATATGTTGTTGATTTTTAATTATAGTTTCAAACAAACAAGACATATAAAACAATTGGAAATTAATCTTGTGTTTACATTGATTGATTCATTTGCTAGACAATATACAAATATAATTCAATTGCAAATAAAGACATTTTCAAAAAATATAACCAGGATAGAAAGTAATTAGTGTGAACACATATAGAAAACAATAGGTACAAACACATACTCCTTTGACAAAATATTTTTATGTTTTTTAATTTTCCAATCTATACGTTTCTTGCAAGAAGTTGTAAAATTGCAGACTATCCAAGTAATCGAATGATTCCTTTTGGCTTTGAGGAATGTTCTTCTATATATTCCTGGAAATTTTTAAAATCTGAATTAATATCATAGACATATTAAGAAAAAGAGATCTTTTTTATAAAAGGCGATAACTTACTCTAAGTGGTAGTTAAATGTATAACTATCCATCACTGAGCGTTTTGCAGAAGCATTTGATACAGATTCTGAGGAGCAAGGTATAAAGTGTTTACCCTTAGTACCTTGTAGATCTATGGCCATAGTTTCCTAATTTCCTATAAACCAAACCTCAATCAATGGCTTCAAAATAAAGCAACAAGATCGCTACAATATTGTTAAAAATAGATGGCTTTTTAGAAATTTTTGTCAACTACACACAAGTAAACTAAGACATGAAAAACCATTAATATGATGTCATTATATCACATCACCGATTAAAATCACAGTAAAAATGCATGACATTTAATTGAGAATAGGCAAGAAGAATAGAGACAAACAAAAGAAAATCAAAATTCAAAAGTAGTCCATCAAATCATTTTTAGAGTGATGAACTTAAGCATAGAGCATAACATGCATGAACTCAAGTCTTAAGCATTTCAAAAATAGGTTAGCCAATAGTGTAGATGAGCCAACAAAACTGTGAAAGCTTCAACTATAAAGTAGATTAGCCAATAAAACTAAAAGTAAGAATTTTTTAAAATTATACCTACAAAAAAAACCACAAAAATGTTACATGCAAAATTCAAACAACCGAAAATTATACCAGAGATTCACTGATTTAATGTTGCTTCTACTCATCAATCCAAAAATACACCAAAATAAATATCAAATTATATTGAAAATTCAGAAGAAGTTAAGAGAAAATCAAACCTAAAGTGTTTGATCTTGAATCAGCCTTTGGAACATTGGCTTCCTGATTCTTAATGGATGATTTACTCTTTCTCTTACCCATTTGCAAAATCAAACTTTTTCTTGATGATCTTCAGCAAAAACAGGAATGTAGCTGGAAAGAAGAAAAAAGAAACGAGTGAATGGCAAGAGAGGGGAAGATGTCTTAATTACTAAACATGTAAATGAATCAATTTTATGAAATAATATCACTTTTCATATAAGCAAATATTTTTATAAACCATATTTTACACAAAGATCTCAGCAAATTAAGTGTAAATAATTATACTGCTTAGTTATATAATTGTAATGGTAAACAAATGTAAGATAAAATAAATATGATGATCAGTAAACCTTGATAAATATTGTTTTAAATAAAATTACACCATTTTAAAAATATAATTCGCATCATTCATATATCGAGAACTAAAGTAATAACTATTTATGATTTACTCAAGCTCTTTTTGCGTTTTAATTTGCATTGTAAGTATTTTGTTTTGAAATGTAATTTATAGGCTAAAGAAACAATGTATGTGAATAATAATAATGATCATAAGTGTTATTATGTATTATTAATTAACTTTCTAGTACATTCAATTAATACAATGCTATGAGGATGAGTTACTCAACAATGGTGAATTAGATCTAGATGAGGATGAGGATTATGTAGCAAGTAATTATGAGGAAAGTGAGGAAGAGTTACTGAACAATGATGAGGCAATTGCTAAGAGTAGTGAAGATGAAGAATTTGTGATAGCTAGGGAAAGAGTTAGAGGAACTTGTTCTAAGTTGCTACAAGTAGTTGTTGAAGTATAGAAGCAAGCAACTAGTGGTTGTTTAGGTAGTCCAACTGAAAGTGTCCCTCTTATTAATGAAGTTGTTGATCCTGGTGATCTTAATCCTGAGTATGAAGACAGTGATGAGGAAATGGATACTCCACTTAGGAGCGATGATGATGAAGGTGCTGAGGTAAGGAGGCAGAAAAGGGCATTGACAGTAGGACCGAAAACTCATTTCAAAGTGTTTAAGTGGGTTGCTGGTCAAAGATTCAGTAGTAAAACTAGTTTTAAAGATGTACTTGCTAAGTATGCAATTTTGCAAGGAAAAAATGTTTGCATCAATTCAAGTGACAGAAATAGAGGGCAAATAACAATTGTGAAGTGTGTAGAAGGGTGTCCATTTTATCAATATGCAAGTTGGGATTCTAGGAGAGTTGTGGTTATGGTGAAGAATGTAGAGGGAGAGCAATCCTGTGCAAGGAACATGAAGAAGAACAAGCAATTGACGGCTTATTGGGTTGCTAAACAATTTCTAGACGTGTTTAAATCCAGGCCTCATTGACCAACAAAGGAAATCATGGACACAATAAAGAGAGCTTATGGTGCCCTTGTGGCTAGGGATTTGCTTACAAATTGAAATACAATGCACACAAGATGTTACATGGAAGTATGACAGAGCATTATAAAAATTTTGGGGTGTATGTAACTGTTTTGAAGCAAGCCAGCCTGTCAAATTACATTGAGCTTGCTACTGACCCATTGAGAAAGCATGCAACTGTATTCCAGAGGTTGCATATATTTTTTGATGGTTTGAAATAAGGTTGGCTTCAAGGATGTAGAAAGGTAATATGCATTGATGCTTGTTTCTTGAAATTATTCTTAGGTGGTCAGTTAATGGTTGCTATAGGTAGAGACAACAATGACCAGATGTACCCTATGTCATGGACAGTTAAGGAAGCTAAAAACAATGACATTTAGGAGTGATTTTTAAGGGGGTTGCAAAATTACCTGGAACTAGGTAATGGTGAAGGAGTTGTCATCATTTCAGATGAACACAAGGTAACTAGTTCACTTTCTATAACTTATTAACTTATTTTTTTGTATATATAATTCATCATACTGACCATTGTGAATTTGGCAGTCAATTATAAGTGGTGTAGCTCAAGTTCTACCCCAGGCAGAGCATAGACATTATGCCAGACACATTTATGCAAACTGGCACAAGTCATTCAAAGGGAGATCAGCTCAAACAGGCATTCTGGAGAGTAGCAAAAGCTTGGAATATGTCTGATTATGAATAAGAACTGATTGAAATGGGAGAAATAGATGTCAATGTTGTTTAAAGTATCAAGAGCTACAATCCCTCATGCTTTTGCAGGGCATTCATGAAGACTGATAGTAATGTTGATGTCATTGTGAACAACATGGCAAAAACTTTTAATGGCTATATCATCAATGCTAGAACTAAGCATATTATGTACATGCTTGAAGATATGAGGACTGTTGTGATGCATAGATTGTACACAATGAAGGGAAAGTTACAAAAGTGGAAGTATGATTTTGGACCTAAGGTGATCGTTGGGTTGGAGAATGAGAAGGAAAATGGCAAATACTGTGATGCAATCCCTTCAACAAGTGTTGTTTTCCAGTGTAGTGCATTTGATGATGTATTGTATATTGATGTGGAAAAGAGAATGTGATCATGTAGAAAATGGGACATGACAGGCATCCCATGTAGACATGCCATAGTTTGCATTTCTTTCTTGCATCACACTGTTGAAGATCATGTAGATCCAATCTACAACAAGAGTGATTATAATAATGCTTATTCTTTTTCAATCCCACCTATTGAGGGTATGAAGATCTAGAATAAAAAGTACATTGATACCCCCTCCAATCAAAGTTGAGCCAGGAAGACCCAGGATCAACAAGAGGAAAGACCGTTATGAGAGCCCCAAGAAGCCAAGAAATCTTACAATGCATGGAATTGAGATGACTTGTGGTGTTTGCAATGAAAAGGGCCATAATAAAAGGAAGTTTCCTAACAAAGATAAGGTGTTGCCACTCCTGATCCATTTCTTGAGCCAACAAAAGGAAGAGAGGGAGGCCAAGGAAGAACCCTTTGCTTGCTGATGGTTGTCAGAGTAGGGTGTAGGTTGAGAGTTCAATATTTTGGGTGTGTAGGTTGAATTCTTATCTTGTAGTAATGTTTTAGGAATGGTTTAAGTTGTTCTTGTAGTGATTTTTTGCACTGCCTAGATGCAGTAATGTGTATATGTAAGAATCAAGTGTTAGTAAGTAATGAAGGTGAATGAATGTAGTTTGACAAAAGCTTCCTTCTATTAGCATTAACCCTTTCATTCCAAGTACATTTTACATTCAACATCCAACAAAACGGCTTAAACTACACAATATATCCCTTACAACATCCTCTATTTCATAATCATAATGGTGACAACATAAAATATCCATGAAACAATCAGTAAGATACAAAGGTTTTTCTCCCTATATCCTAATTTCATAACTTCATAACGAAGTGCATTAATTTTAGAATTTACTTTCAAATTCTTCAACTAATCCTTCATCTTTGACTTATGCTTAAGCGACTCATCTACCACTTTCTCCAAATTTGCCAATTTCAGTTGTAAATGATCATATTCAAGCAGACCACACTCCTTCTCCCACATAAAGAATGAACAATCTCCAAGGTAAACAAATAGCAATTAATATAGGGATTAGGGTTTCAATTACAAAATTGAATTGCGAAATTCACTTATTGGCCAACGAGGGCATGAGTAGAATTTTTCACCATAATTAGGACATTTCCTCATCACCCGCAACTTAGCATCAAGATCATGGTGACACTTAACCCCAGATCTCGCCGAGTCCATTGTTATTAGAATCCCATTTATGGTCTATCATCTTACGATCCAAAAATAGGCGACCGATTCGGATCGTAGGTAGGATCTTAAAGTGGTAGAATCGAGCGATCCTACTTAGCTCAAGAATTTAGGTGGTAGGATCATAACACGATTCTACGATCCGACTATCCGGTCCTACATTGGTAGTTCGAATCGTAATATATTTCATATAATAAAGATTTCATTTATATATAAATATATATTTAAAATAATTATATCAATACCTTTATAAAATTCATGTTTTTCTTGATTTGCAATTAAAAATGATTAATAATATAATTTTTTTTTTCAAAACTTAATAGATGAAGTCAAATAAGTTTTACTTACACCTTAAAAACTTAAAAGAGAACAAATAATTGACATTCACTAATCCAATGCACATTAATGCATATCTTGTAGGATCACACGATCCTACAATCCGATTCTACCGATTTCGATCTTGCCCTTCAACGATCCTAAGTAGAATCTCGATCCTAATAAGATTGGCTGAGTCAGCACAATAAGAGGATGAACCACTTTGATTTTGATGAGAGTACATAACTTCCCCAATTGTGTTTGCCATGGTTGAGTGGGAAGAAAAAGACACTTTATAGCAGTTAGGGTTTTTAATTTTGATTTTTTTTTTTAAAAATTATAAATTACTGGTTGTTCATGTAAGTTAAAGAGGAATGAACTATAAAAAAAACGCATTATAAAGATTGAATTTTTAAAAATAATCGAAATGTGAAACTTTAAAAAGAAAATAAGCAAAAAAATTTTCATTTAGATTATTGACGAGACAGAATATCCGTTTGACTTACAATTTAAATAAAATTTTGTTCGGTGCTTTAATCAAATAGCCTTTTCATTCCTTCTTTAAACCTCGGACAATTTGAGTTCAAAACCTTCTGCCGTTGAAGCAGCAGTGTCGCTAATGTTAGCTATTTTTTTCCATTTTTTCCCCTGCTCTCAAACTCTCTCTATTTGATAAAGTATTATGTAACATTTTGGAAAGTTAAGCCTTTGATGTTTTTTTTAATTTCAGTAGTTTTCAGTTATGGTGGAACTATCAAGAGGGGAAAAGAACTTCATACGAGGTGGGATTGCTCAAGATCTTCGTTGTGATGGTCGAAAGCGGTTGGCTTATCGACCAGTTCATGTTGATACCGGCGTCATTCCACAGGTTCAACATCCTTCTTCTCTGTGTATCTATATTTAAAGCTTTTAACACTTTTTTTTTAATTAAGGGCTTTTCATAAGGAGAAATGTTAAATTTTGTAGTGTTACTGGATTAAATTGTATTTACACACGAGAACAGAAATCAGAGAAAGATGAGAGAAAGGTAACTGATTATTATTACTCATTGAAAAACAAATATAATACCCAAGAGGTATTTATACAGGAAAAAGGAAAGAATAAAATAAAGTTGTTAAAGCAGTCTAACAACCTAACTGCCTCTAACCAACCGTAATTAATGGATTAATAAATATGAAATCATCCTATATTCTCAACATCCCCTCTTAAGCTTGGAGTGGTGTTAATCATTCCAAGCATGGATAGAATAGGATGGAGTTGTGTTGAAGGAATGACTTTAGTGAGAAAATCTGCAATCTGCTGAGAGCTGGGTAAATATTGCAATGATATTAGCCCTTTCATGACTTTTTCACTAGTGAAGTGTCGATCTATCTTGATGTGTTTTGTTCTTTGATGAAAAACTGGGTTTTGTGCTTTGTGTAAGCTGACTGTATGTCACGTTGTAGAGTTAACGGCTTGAGATTGACCACTCCAAACTCTTCTAAGAGTCGAACCAACCTTGTTATTTCAGAAGCCACAACTGCCATAGCCCTATATTCTACCTCAGAAGATGACTTGGAAACATTGTGTTGTTTCTTTGATTTCCAACTAACAAGTGAATTTCCAAAGTGGATCACATACCTTGTTATTGACCTTCTAGTGTCAAGGCAAGCTCCCTAATCAGAATCCCAAAATGCTTGAAGTTGCAGTGCGTCGCTTCCTTTGAGAAGGAGTACTTGTCTAGATGCGTGGGCAACGTAGTTTAGGGTGTGAGTAAGCACCTTAAAATGATTTGTACTTGGGTTTTGCATATGGTGACTTAAGGTTTGAACAATGTAGAAGAGATCCAGTATGGTATGAGTGAGGAAGTTTAGTTTGTCAACTAAACTTGTATAATGTGTTGGGTTGTGTTAGAGAGGAGAATCTCTTGCTTGAATTTTCAGGTTTATAGGAAGAGGAGTCACAACCCATTTGAATTCATGGAGGCCAAATTCGTTGAGGAGGTCTTTAGTGAATTTTAGTTGACTTAAGACAGTTCCTTCATTCAAATAAATTACCTCCATTCCTAAGAAGTAACTGAGGTTTCCTAAGTCCTTGATGCCGAAGATTTTGTTAAGTTCGTGCTTCAATCATTGAATGGATGACATGTTGTCTTCGACAACAACGATATCATCAACATACACAACTGCTATAGTGATAGATTTGGAGTTTCTCTTAATTAAAGGGAGTAGTCATTCTTGGATTGGACAAAGCCTTGAGACATTTCCAATGAGAGCTTAGCAAACCATTATCTAGAAGATTGTTTTAAACTGTATAAGGACTTTTTTAGCCTGCAAACAAGTTTGTTGTTTCAAACCCTCAAGGCTCTTCATATACACTTCTTTGTGGAGGTCTCCATGTAAAAACGCGTCGTTGACGTCTAACTGAAAAAGAGTTCATTTCTTGTAGGCGGCTATGGCAATGAGGCATCTAACTGTAGTTATTTTGACTACTGGGAGAAGTCTCTTGAAAATATATCCTAAACCGTTGATTGTACCCTTTTACTACAAATCCTGCTTTATACCTCTCCAAAGAACCATCTGCTTTCAACTTGATTTTGTAAACTCATCTTGAGCCTATGGCTTTCTTCCCTTGAGGTAAAGGAAGAATTTCCCATGTGTTATTTTGTTCAAAAGCATCAAGTTCCCTTTGAATAGCTTCATGCCATATTCTTTCTTTAGAAGCTTCTGCATATGAGACTGGCATTTGGCTTGACTTGTTAAAAAAACTTGAGATTGATTAGGCAAAGTAGAGAAAGAAATCAAGTTGCACCATATTGAATTGTTACATACATAGTCAAATAGATGAGAGGATATATTATACTTCTTAGGTTCAAGAAAAGTGTTATTGTCATTTTCATTGATATCCAAGGTACTTTCCACATTATTTTGAGTAGTATGTACGGTTAAAATATGAAGATTAGTCTCATTGCTGTTGTTAAGCGTGGGGTACTCTTTATTAGGTGTAACGTAGGTTCCTGCATTAGGTATAGTGTAGGCCTTATTAGGTGTAGTGTAGGTTCCGTGTAGTGTAGGCTTTATTAGGCGTGCCATTGTTGTTACTAGGCGTGGGGTAGGCTGCATTAGGTGTAGTCTCATTTTTGTTGTTTTGTGTCGCATGTGTAATGTCATAAAAAGCAATAGTATTAGCTGAAAGGTAGAAAATAGGAAAAGAAGGTTTAGAATTTCGAAATCAAATGGGAAGTGTTTTTCATAAAAGACTATGCCTCTTGAAACTATAAATTTTTTGGTGTTTAGGTTATAAACTTTGTATGCCTTAGCCTTTTGCCCGTAGGGGTATCCGATAAAAACACATGGAACAACTATGGGTTTGAACTTAGTTCTCCCTTGTTTTATGGTGAAGAAAAAGCATAGACATCCAAAAGCTCTTAGGTGGTCAGTGTTAGGTATAGTTCCCAAAAGAATCTGATAAGTTGAGATGTTATTCAGACAAGATAAGGGCATCCTGTTGATAAGGTAAGTAGCACAAAGGACACATTCTCCCCAAAAAGAGTTTGATAAATTGGACTGGTAAAGTAAAGCCATAGCTGTTTCTGACTTTCTGTGAGGTGTCTATGTTTTTTTTTTCCACAACACCATTTTATTTTGGGTTTCGGTACAACTTTTTTGGTGTATCATGCCATATTCGTGGTATAACCATGCCATGGGCCCTTGACAAAGTTCTTTAGCATTGTCCGTTCGAACAAATTCCACATTGCTTAAACTGATTCTTGATAAATTTTATCAGTTGCTTAAGCAAAATACCATATTCAATTATATGTTTCATAAAGTACAACCAAGTCATTTTAGTAAAATCATCTACTATAGTCAAGAAAATATTACATCCATTATGAGTTTTGAAAAAATATACTCTCCATATGTCAATATGAAGAAGTTCAAATGCACTGTTGATTTAACATAGCTATCTTGAAAAACTAATTTCATTTGTTTAGAAGCTGGACATATGGTACTAATGCAGCTATCTTTACTGGTCTTTGTGTCAAGATCAGGATAAAGATTCTTCATCCTTGTGAAAGGCATGTGTCCAAGACGTAAATGCCAAAGTTTAGTCAATTCCACCTTATCTTGGATGGTGCTCAAACTAGCTTTTTGTAGAATGGGGTGTGTAGCATGTATATTGTTAATGATAGAAGCAACTTCAATATTAGGAACATGTGTGTCCTTGTCGTGTGAGATGGAAAAAGAACGAAATAATGTCAGGAATTTAATATTGCAAGTAGGACTATTAAAGATAGATTCAATTTCAATCTTGGGAAGATTTGTGTCCTTGTCGTGTGAAATTGAGAAAGTAGGTATGCAAGTAATAACTATTGCTTTTGCTTTACTCTTTGGACATATAAGCTCATTTCCTTTACCCCTTGTGTAATAAAATTATTAAAGGCCATGAATGAGCTTGCCAAGGGGTAAATAAGTTCTCGTTGAGTGTCCCTGTAGAAGACAAGAGTCCTTTGAAAAAACAACATATGTATTCCTTTCACAACATAATCTATAGACAGATTTACGATTGAATTAAATTTAGGTACGAACAAGACATTTCTTATAGTGATATTACTATTTAATTGCACATCACCTATTTTGTTTACCTTATGCTTGCTTCCATCTGGTATAGTTACTTCATATTTAGAATCTAATATAGATTTAACGTTGATGAATTTATTTATGTCATTGCACATATAGTCGGTGGCCCCATTGTCCACTATCCATTTAGTTTGATTAGCTGTAGAGATGAAGCAACATTTACCTACCAAGTTGCTTCATGAGTCCAAGTTGAGATTGTTCTATTGTGTGCATGTCCGTTTTACCACGAAAAGAAAGACGGCTTGTGAATAATTCTTCAATCAGGCCAAATCGTTTTTCTTCAGAGCTATCTCTTGCCCCTTCTTCATCTTGTGCTACGGTAGCGTACCTTTTACTATTGTTAGACTTAGTTTTGTTTGGGTAGCCATGGATCTGATTCTTGAAACAACATTCTATAGAATGTCTTGTAATCTTACAAGGCTCGCAGTAGTAGGTAGGTCTCTTCCAACCCATGTTATTCTGATTTTTACCATTCCCTTTCTTATGTGGTTTCTTCTTTTGCTTCAAAGGCCACAAATTCAGAATTCATATTTTTGGTCTCTTTGGTAAATTCCCAATGGCTTTCCTCTTGAAGTAACATTCTATTAACCTCACTAGCATCCATGTCTTTCCATAAGGGAATTAGTTCGAACTTGATGAAATTGTGGGTCAAGTTTCATTAAAAACGTCATCAATCTTTGATCCTGTTGTATCTTTACAAAGTTAGTTGTGGGGTGACAATTGCATTGGGGCAAGGGTCTTAAGTCATCAATTTCATCGCAAAGAGATTTGACTTTGGTAAAGTATTCAACAATAGTCATTCTTGGTTCTTGTATAGTATTAAGAAGTCTTTCTTGAAGCCATATATGAGAACAAGATGGGTTCCAAACCTTACCTCAAGATCCTTCCAAATATCATTGATTGTCTTCAAGTACATGATTTTTTTTTTGCTATTTGTCTTTCTAGAGAGGATATTTCCACCCTATAACCATATTATTGCATCTATTCCATGCTTTCTCATCCGCAGCCCCTTGTTCGGGTTTCGGTAGGGATCCGTTCACAAAACACATTTTGTTCTTTGCGTCCAAGCCTATCATCATGGACCTTTTCCAATCGCTATAGCACATCCCATCAAAAACAACTTAAACACGTTTCGTGTTTGTTGAATTTGAGGGGAGTAAGTAGTATATGCGTCCATGATTTTGTGTTTGGTCAATGGTTTGATTAGTATTATTCACAATTTCTCTATTATTAGTATGGATTGGTTTATTTTCCATAAATACAAAGGGTTAGGTAAAAGAAAGAAAGAAAGGAGAAATTCCTTGCAAGAATCAGTTAAACATGAAACACACGCACAAAAAAAAAAGAAACAAGACCTCTAATTTGCCCGCTCTGGTACCATGTTGAATTTTGGTATGCTAACTGGATTGAATTGTATTAACACACGAGAAGAAATTTCAGAGAAAGTTGAGAGAAAGGTAACTGATTATTATTACTCCTTGAAAAACAGATATAATACGCAAGAGGTATTTACACAGGAAAAATGAAAGAATAAATAAAGTTGTTAAAGCAATCTAACAACCTAACTGCCTCTAACTAACCATAACCATGGAAAGAAATTGCGGTTGCGGATGCGTTTGCTGAAACAGTCGCATTGTCGCTTAAAACGGTTATAACGCAGAAACAGCGCGAATAGCGGCCGATGCAGTGTGATTTTTTGAAAATAAATCACGTAAGAGGAGTTTTGAACTTATACTTGCATTTTTCTTGTTGAACTACTATTATTGTGCAGTAATATGCAACTAGCTATTATAAATGCAATATTTGAGATTCTTGTATAGTTGGTTATTAGTTAATTATTTTGTTTATCAACTAAAATTGTGAGTAACTATAATTTAAGTGAGCGTAATAATCAAAGTTAATGGGTATTAATGAAATTTTAACTTGAACACAAATACGTTGTAACGGTGAAATATCGTTGTAACGGTAAAATAACGGGCGTTACACGTTATGTAACGGTCAACGCGGCATTTTGATCGTGAATTTTCATGCAATGTTATATAACAAGATTTAACGTCGCGGCAACTTTCAAAAAAGTTTTATAACGAACGTTACATAACGTAACTAATGGATAAATAAATATGAAATCATCCTATCTTCTCAACAAAAGAAGTAATGTGTTTCCCATTTGTTTCAATAAGGCTTCGACAAACATGATCTTGGACTCATCTGATAAACTGTAAGAGATCTCTACTTTCCTGTCATCCAAACCAATAACTGTTGTAGCTTTGACGATCTCCTTAGATGTAAAACCTTGCAATTCAATCAATCCCCAAAAAGATTGGTTCTCTTTTCTTCTTTCTCAACATCTCGCATAAATGACTTTTTCATAGATTCATGATTAAAGTGGACTCAACATCAATCATTGATGTCAATGTTGTTGCCAATCCACTTAGCTCCTCATTCTCCATTTTCCTTCTTCTCTTACGATCTCCTCGGCCACTTGAAAGACCACTTGCCATAGTTAATGAGGTTATAGCATCATTCTCATTTTTATCAATCTTATTTTTGTCAACTTCATCATCTCCAAGCCCTTTACATAAGCTTCCATTTGCACGATCTTTGGAGTAAATCTCACATAACTTCTCATATAGAGGAAAGGATTTACTATACAATGCATAAGCTCTATCTTTCCTTGAGCATTTTATCAAAAACACTATTAATACAATGATAATTCATCCACCAAGTCAACCAAATATTCAGATTTTCAACATAAAACTGGTACAGTACTTTACACCATATTAGACCCTATGAAGCAAGCTAAATGGATAAATGGACCCGAGCCCATCCCATGAGGACTTCCTTATCACCGGTAACCATCTTTGCAACATCATCCCATCCAAAACCACTAACTTGCTTCTGAATTTCAAGAATGTATCTTATTTGTCTCTTGAAAATCTTAATCTTGGATTCAATATGGGGCTTACCTTCCATCCACAGTGAGGAAATCTGTCAATCATTTTTTTCTCAATATTTGTTTGATAACCAGTCTTATAGCATGTGTCACACTTCCTGTTTGAGTTTTGCATCACAAGTGAAGTGTCCACAAGAGCGTTATTCTCTAGTGAAGTCCACATTTTTTCTTATTTCTTCCTGTACCTCGAATATTATGACCCGTTTTTGTCGCACTCTCGATGCGAAATCCTATAACAACAAATTAAAACTCAATTATAGAAAGCACATGATTAGAAGAGTGCGAATTGTTGAAGCTTCAATCCACATAAAATTCTGCAACTAGCTTTCTTTTAAGATAAAGAAAATTATTGTTCTATTGCATAAAAGAAAATTAATTGAAAACATATAATCATATATCCATTATTGGTTCCTCCTTGCTTAGAATGAATTATACATTTCTTGAGCTAAGGTATATCTAAAAATAGTCCATTCATCAGATGTCTCACAAACTTGAATTTAATTACTATCTTCATTCTCATCATTTTGTGCTTCCACTTCCACAATGGCATCTAAATTAGCTTCCATGGGATTTATGCTCATTTGTTGACATATGCGATTATGAATATACACACAAGCTAATGTAATGCCTATTTGAGTGCTATGAGGATACTTGGTTCCTTTGGCAAGAGCATGCCATCGTACTTTCAATAAACAAAAAGCATGTTCAATTACATTCTTAGCCGGAGCATGCCTCATATTGAACAATTTTTTAGATTGTGGTTGCTCATTTTCCCTACTCCACTCATGATAAGGTGTTCTTCTATAAGGTACAAGAAATCCATCACAATGTTTATACCTTGCATCCCCTAGATAATAGTTTCTTAGGCCAAACAGAAAAACAACGAAGCAATGAATAGAAATAGACTAGAGTACTCTTCTAGCAATTGTATACACATAAGCAATTGAATTCTAATGTTTAACAACTTTTAATCCATTATCATATCCAAGCACGTCTAAGAACTCTTCCATTAACGAATAAACCTTCCCAGCCTGCAAAGACATATAAATTCTAGATCTGGTGCACAAGCCTCGTTTAAACATTGGTTGAGATGGTATTTTTCCTTAATCTATGACGTGACTTATCTATTACAAGAACATTAATGTTAATCAAACTTCCGTCGATAGTGCCTAAATAATTCTACAAGAAAAAGAGTATAAGTTAGAAAACTTAATAAAAATTATGTGCTTCTCATACATAGAAGCGAACTAAATGTTACCTTAAACTATTTACACCGTTCATTAGTGCTATTCTTAGGAATCGACTAAGGTTTCTTAAGCAATAAAATCGATAGCTTTTGCACAGCTTTTAATAAATGATTAAAATGTCTACTAACAGTTTTTTCCCGATCTTTAAATATCATAATTTATCTCCTTATTTTTCTCCTAAAATGCTGGTATATGCAAAAACATAGCAACTAGTTCCTCGACTACCATATTCTTGGTATCCATCAACCCTCAAACTTCACGAACAAATGAAATGAGAATATTAAAAGTGTGACAATCCATCTGGAGTTGCTCAATGCAAGCCATATCACTTTGCACTATTATGCCATCTAATTGTGCTATTCTATGGATAGAATTATATAAACTAGGTTGCCTAAACATCCTAAAGTTTAGTCTTCTTAAGGAAATTAGTCATCTTATTTTTCTTCGCTTCATAGCAAATCTTTAGCTTCATTATTATCAAAATGTATTAACAATAATCATAAACAAATGAGATTGTTGATGATATAGTAGTGAGACAAAAACAATGGCTTAAAACAAAGAGGCATAGTATGGAGTAATTCCATTTAGAAGAATAAATCATTATAGATAGTAGTAGTTCCAATTAGAGGAATAAATGAAGAGGCATTGTGCACATAGAGGATATCTAAAATGAAAATTGTAATGTTATCTATAATATGCTTTTGAATTGATGTAAATGACGTTAGATTAATTAAATAGATGTAGCTAATATATAGATAAGTGTTATCAAATTAACGAAGAGACTACTAGATGCCGAGAATACTACATGACAAAAAATATCCAATGAAGTGTCACTGAAAAAATGCATCGAATAACTATTGGTTAGATTAAAACAAATTCAACAACAATTTGAAATTAAAGAGTAATGAACCTGAAAATTTGTAGTACAAAAGTAGAAATGGAAACTCTAGATCTAGAATGCATAAAGTTGAGCTAAACTAAGATCATTCTAATTTGTAATTCAACTTCAACTAAACAAAATTCAAAGAGAAAGAAAGCTCAATAACCTACCTTAGATCGAGACTTTGGCTAGCGGCTTTGAATCTACCGCAATTGACATGAATTTGATGAAGAAATTAGGTTTTATGAGAGAGAAAGCGAGAGGAAAAGGAAAAACAAAGGAATAATTGAGAGATAACTGAAATAATGAAATAAGGAACATAAGATACATAATAAAGCCCGCGAGCGTGGCTATAATCAATTAGTAATAAACCATTATCATTGACACCTATTATCAGGGTTTTTGGAGGTAATAATGTATTACCATTTTCTCCTTTCATTGCTTAATCTTTCCAATGTATGTCCATTGAAGCATACCAAACACTACTTAGTTGGTAATGAAATCTTCATTACCATTACCACCTATCGTTGGCTGTAAGTGTATTTTCTAACTATGGTTTAGAGGGTTGAATATACATAATGTTATGATAATAAAGCGGTCATTTCTAATTAATCATATAACGATCTTCTTAAACTTCGTATAAATAAGATTTGTTTATGATTTAAACTGGATATTTTGTTTATTGTAGGCAGATGGTTCAGCTAGAGTACGGATTGGGGGAACATATGTTATTGCTAGTGTCAAGGTATTTTAATATTAACTCCTTTAATTTTCTTTTCTTTACTTTATTGGAAAAATTACCAAGAATAATTCCATCTTTTACCAATTTTCATATAATATTCTCACCTTTTGAGCAACCAAAAATTCCAACTTTCTCTTAAATGTATTGCTTCAAACTACTTGGATAAACATTTCTTTATTTCATTCTTTGTTGGCAGAAAGTGGGTTTTCTTCATGATGTCCTGGAAATGTGATCCAGACAATACATAATCTCTTTGTTGAAATCCATCCTCATCTTTGATTTTTTTTTCTTGTACACATTAGCAGCACTTAAGTGCACTACGTGAAAACACACTTTAAAGTTGGGATTATATAGGGTTAATAAAAGGTTGGACTATTGTACAAAAATGGGTGAACGTTGGCCTTATTCTTGACAATTTTTCTTAATTTCTTTGTCAAATGAATTCGGTGCTTCCATTTTCAGTAGTGAAACTTCTCATTTTTAGTTTAAGTTTTGTATGTGTGATCAATCATCTAATACAGGCTGAATTAGGAAGACCAAGTTCATCTCAACCAGATAAAGGAAAAGTTTCAATACATATTGACTGTAGTGCAACTGCAGCACCTATATTTCAGGTGGTATATTGTGTTTCACATTCTTTCTCTTGAATGAAATATTTTTTTGATGTATATTGATAGTAGCATGTTATATTCCAGTACCTTGAGCCTTTCTTTTAGGAGATTGAACAAGGTTGGTGAATGGTATAATTCAAATGCCTTTTATCTTTGTATAGAAGGTTATAACGAGAAAGGTGAACATTTGCTTAATTTTAAACGTAAGGGTGCTCACGCTCTTATTTCTTCAAGAATTGAAAAGTTGCAAACATGAATATATTTGTTGGATTCCAAGATTTTGTGGTATTTGGTGGAAATAATCTTTCATATACATCCACAAAAACATTAATTTTCAACTTGAGAATTGATTAATTATAACATTAGGGATTAATGGCTTATCAAATTGTGTGGATTATTGCACATCTTATATGTGTAAACTAGATGGTGTTTGTAATAAGGGTTAAACGTAAACAACCTCTTTTTTAGGAGAAAACTTGCGTACCTTCGACCCTCTAATTCTAACTAAGTTGGAGCTATTAATGGGATTGGTATTTGGAATGTTGTAGACTCAACATTCTAATGTACAAAATCCATCAGGATTCCCAATATTACATAATTAAAAAACTAAGCTTTGATTTACTGTGCTTCTGCATCATGCTCCCCCAAGAAGATCAAGATAAGATGAATACATTTAGGAACATGCATTAGAAAGTATTTAAATTAAAGCTTAAAAGTATGCTAGGACTTGGTATTTGGAAGAATTAGTTTACGAGGGGTTTATTAGGCAATTGTCATATTAGGGGTAACTTGGAGAGAAAGTTACTAGTTTATATATAAATAAGGGGAATTAGAGACCCCATAATCATCAAGAAACTAGTGTACAAATTCAGGGTGAGTTTATACTCATTTTTAGGAGACCTCAAGCTTCTCGATGTGCTTGAATCTATCCTTCTTTATCTTGTAATCGTTCTTTAAACATCAATTGATAGTATAATTTTTTCTTTTACCATTTTATCAAAATGATTTCTGTTTTATTGTTTTAGTTCAATTACTCAGTTCATAACAAACATGGTATCAGAGCGGTACGATTCCGGTGCCCGGAAAACTACCGGAGATGGCGTTAGTCCAGAAAATACTGCGGGGACTGATCTTGATACATTCTTTGCGGGTTTTGGGGCTGAAATTTCACCCTTAGAGATGTGCAAGAAGGCTGTCCAAGAAAAGGTCATTCACTCATTCAAACCAACCTCAATGAATGAGATTTATGAAAAATGGGGAGAAGGAATCTGTGAGTTTTTTGATGAAAAATTAGAGGAAACCGAACTTGCAGGACACGACTGTAGCCACAAGGCATTTTCAGTGCTCTACCTCCATGAAGGGATTATGGATGAACTAATGGTAATTGTTTACCATGAAGCAACTGAAGTAGAAAATGAAAAAGGTTCCCCATTCAGGTTTGCAGAATTTTTATTTTGAAACACACATCTCAAAGAAAAAGAAGCATCAGTAGAATTTGAAAACAAAGAAGAGCACCCAAGAGTTGTGGGGAAGAAAAAGAAAAGAAAGAGCATAATAGATAAGTCTAAGATAAGGCAGGATGAAGAAACAAACAGAAAGCAAAAGAAAGGTAGAAGAAAATGGAGAAAAAAAGCAATAAAGAAGAAAAGAGGAACATTAGATTTGAGAAAAACAAAAGCAAGAAAAACTTAAGAAAGAAAAGGAAAAGAAGAGAAGCACAAGGTGGTTGGCCGGATTCTAGTGAGCCAAGAAGAGAAGTGGTTGGCGGCAGACGTTCCAATTTCTTCTATCGTTATTCCTGATCTTCAATTGATTCTTCTTTTTTTTTTTTCTTTTTTATTCTGTGTATTTTCATTTCTTGGTCTTCTTTTTCTCATGACCCTTCTCTTTTTTTTACTTTTCCTCTTATTTGCCCATTTTTCCCTATTATTTGGATCTACAACACCTTCTTCCCCCACTTCATTTTTTGCCGCTTTATGATATACAAAAGCAACTAATTCATCCTCCCAACCTACTTTAAGGATGAGAATGAACATCCAGTTTCTTTACACTTGTGGCTAGAAAATTCCAAATCACCCATTTTTTTATCACAACATTCACAACATCCTTTTCCTTAATTTCATCTATAGAAGTTAATCTAAATGCGAAGATTATGTTACTTATTACAACTAGTTTGAGTTTCTCTAGTGGTGAAATTTCAGGTTCTAATCCCTCTAGAAAAACATCCAAACGTTTTACGTTTTGATTGTCATGGGAAAACTCGTGATTTTCGGCATCGTCATGACCTCCAGCGAACCTCCAGTCACCGGAATCGGATTGCTCTAATACCATGTTTGCTATAAATTGACTTAATTAAAATAAATAGTAAAGCTGGAAGTGAATATTAAAATGGATTTTGAAAATGATATTATGATATTGATGATTACAGGAAGATTACAACCCTAAAAATAAATAAGAAATGATAAATCAAGCAATTCGAGAACCTTGAATTCTCCACATGAGTATAAAACCCACCCACTAAGTGGTTGCTAATTTCTTGATGATTAGCATTCCCTAATTTCCCTTATTTACAATAAAACCACCTCTTAATACTAACGTATTCCCCAACTCTTCACTAACATTTACATAGTAGTTACCTAACCCTTACATAAGCCTATTACCTGAAATACTAGTTCATTGCATATTGACCCAATGTTTTGTACCTAAGAGAATTTTGATCTTTATGTAGTGAATTGTCATTTTGAGAAAGAAATCCTATCTGGTGAGAGAGAGAGAGAGAGAGGGAGAGAGAGAGATGAGAGAAGAATTTGATTTATTAGTTTGTTGAATGATTATTACTTGCTGTAATAGCTATCTACAAGTTAGTTGATACATCTTTAACATAATTGCTTTGGAATTTTCACTGGTTTCTCTATATATTTGATTTGAAAAATAAGCGTCAATCAAGTTGACTTGTTTACTTTACTTTGTATTGACTTTGAATCTATTTGATTGAAAACTAGGAAGAAATGAGGTGATTGTGATTGCTACTCATTTATACATGTAAATCATGCAAACTAAATGGTTAATATAATTGTCTGTGCCTCAGGGTAAAGGGGGTGAAGCATTATCTACTGAACTTGCTACTGATCTCCAGCGCTGCCTCTTGGGTGGTAAAAGTGGAGAAGGCAAGAACCCTGTTCAAATAAAGATTACTTAGTGTTTCTTACTTTATCAAGGTGAAATAATTATGAATTTATGTGTTTGACATTGTCTTTTAGGAGCTGGAATTGATCTTTCATCTCTATCTATTGTGGAAGGAAAGGTTTGTTGGGATCTTTATATTGATGGCCTTGTAGTTAGCTCAGATGGGAATTTACTGGATGCCTTAGGTGCAGCAATAAAGGTACTATTTGATTTCAAATATGCAGAACGTCAGCATTAAAACAATCTAGCTTGGTTTGATTAATTTTTATCATAATCATATATTATCCTGCTGCCGCTGAGTCATCTCAAATATAGTGAGCTTGTTTTACTATGCTATTAATTTTATGCAAAGGGGAAGTCAATGGAATATCTCCCTCTCAACTAGCACCAAGGTAGAGAATGTTTTAAATAAGTCTACTTAAATTTGTTCATAATTCTCAAATCCACATTATGCTGTCCTTTATGGCTTTGAAGGATGGTTAGTTGCTTATGTTAGAGTGGTTCTTATTCAAGGATGATCCAATTTCAATCTCTCAAAACTATTTTTTGATTAAGCTAATCCCATTTCGATTTGTTTGTTTTTGATTTTGTTTAATTGGTAAGAACATCAAATATAGACTTAAAGATTAACACTTAATTACCAAGGATTTCGAGTAGTAGTGAATCACAATGACTACAAAACACTCAAAGTACAATTTTTAATGGCTTATAAAGAAATAATTGAAAATACTAAATTATTTACAATTTTTAGAAGTAGTGTTGAGCTTTGTTTTTAAAAAGCATGCCTAGAAGAAAGGCTCATTCCTAGTCTGGACTTAGCTTTGTGCCCTTTTTTGCACCTTTCTAAGCTTTTTCGTGCTTTTTTTTTTTTGTTGTTGAAAGAAAACATTCTAAAGTATTTGTCATAGAACAATTAGATAGAAATAAAGTTGTATTCTTTGAAGACATAATGAAAAAGAAATTGGTTTTGAAGAGAGAAAAAGAGAAAAACAGAGAATTGATTTGTTTACATATTTAAAACACGGTGGACTTTTCAAATGCCATTACACCAATAGGTACCTTTTTTTCTAGACTTTTCTCAATTTCTTTCTTGAGGAATCGTCATTTTTTCTTTTCTTCATGATTATTCATCTTTGTTTTTTCTTCCTGCGAATTCTCTTATTTTTAGTCTTTCAAATTTGTCTAATTCTCTTTGTTTTCGTTTTAGTTTCCCCTTTTTACCTTCTCCATTTTCCTCTTCAATAATATGCCTGCTTTCTTTTAGATTATTCATTTTTTTTCTTCTCTCCTTTAATAACAATTAGATAGAGAATAATTAAAAAAAATGCTTTAGATTGTAGGTGTAAGTACTCTCTTGTGTCATTTTGTGATGTATTGGTATAGTAGCTTAGCATAATGATAAATATGTTTTAGATTTTTTATGCAATTATACTATGAATATTATAATGTTTTAAACATCACATATGTTCCAGAATTGATTTACAAACTTTTGAGCCAAAATGTGCATCTTGCCTACCAAAAGGTTGCACTTGCGCCATCGTGCCTACGGTTTTGTGTATTAATTTTCATTTTATGCAATCATTTTGCTTTTTAGGATTCCTTAATCAATTGAAACTACAACACAGGGACGAAGAAATTGATTATTAGAAGGGAAAACAAAAGGTTGTAGTTTATAAGCAATAGTTGATGAACTTGCTAGAAATCACCTTCCAACCCTTCATTTTAAGCGGAGAACTGTTGAGGATATGCTGCAATTTTTTCCATCATGTGTTTTCGGACAACATCATTGTTGAGTGAGTGTATTATTTTTCGATCACCTAAGAGAAAGAAATCACTTCAAATGGATGTTATAAATACCTTGGGTCCATCTTTCAGAGTCATGGGGACATTTACAAGATGTGACTCATAGAATTAAGTGTGGGTGGGAAAAATTGAGAGCCACTGCTGAAACATCATGTGATCAAGGTGTGCCCTAAAAATTATATGACAAACTTTATAGAACGACCATTAGACCAGCGCTACTATATGGATCATTATGTTAGGCTTTTAGAAAGGATCATTGTAGAAATTTGGGAATTGCGGAAATGCGAATGCTTCAATGGATGAGTGGACTTAAAAAGAGGGCGAAGAAGATCAAAGATGACTTAGAGTACAAGAGTGGAAAAGAATATAAAAGTCCTAATTGAGATGGTAGAAAATGAAAATGAATGAAAAAACATAATCCTTATGGACGACCATTAGAACTGGTATATTGATTCATGTAGTCGACCCCAATGTCTTGGGATTACAGCAATGACATTGTTGTTGTTGGTGTTGTTGTTATTATTTAAATAGGTAGTCATGTAGTTCAAGCCCACATACGTAGTCGTGCAATATTTTGGCCTTCATATAATTTTCATGTCAAGGAACAAAGGAACTCTTGGTCTTTATGAGCTAAGGTCTAGAAACGAAGATTGACTAGATTGAAGTCTATCGATTCTTTATAAAGCAATTTTTCGGAAATGATGCACTTGCATTCACATCATTCTCCCCCTCTTTGAAGTTGCTTACAAACTTTATCCATCACAATAAGGAAGTTGCCACAATTGAATGTAGCACGTACCCCAAAGGTTGCTTGGGAGATTTATTTTGTTAGCTGGATAGTTATTTCTTTCTATGACTCGAAAGGATCATTTAACCTTGGCATGAGTATTTTCCAAAAGTTATGGAATCTTTTCTTGTTCAAATGAACCCAAACTAGATCACTTGGATGTAGGTTGCATTCTCTTTGTTAGCGTTCTCTTGATTTTGCTTATGTATGGACTTATTTGCCTTGAAAACAATTTTTTAGATATATTTCAAGTTATTTCTTTGAATCACCATGAACATAATATTCTTTTAGGAAATAATATGTGATTGAGTTGGAGAAAAGGATCATAAGTTAATCTGCTTGGCCATCTATCTGGAAATGGTGGGAGGTATTAAAAGGTAACTTTGTTCCAACAAGCTTCCATAAGGTATCTCAAAAGTGACTTAAGAATTTTGTGTCCTTATTCGACGATTCTTTGAATTCGATGTAACCTCACTACTTTAACAGCAACTTCAATGGTTATCATTTGTTATGCAACAAGCTATAGAATACGCCATTTAACAGAAGCGTCAAGCACCATGATGCTACCTTCTTTCTTTTGTGATGCTAGCACATATGCATGGAACACAGATGTTGCTGATCTTAATAGGTGTGCGCTAGAAGAATGAAATCACCAAATGTGTGGATAGAATTTTTAATATTGTGATCCAAATATATAATTTACAATTTCACAGATTTTTTAGGGTGAGTCGTGTCTGATCTTTGCCCACTAATAGTTGTGCCGCCATGTGATGCTATTGTTGTTGATTGTAAGTGGATCAAAGAAGGTTTGAAACTATCGGCTCTTGATTCATTCTTCTCTTTATTTTAAGCTTCAGACTTCAATGAATTTTCACACATCTCAAAAGTGGGGTATCGAGTAACCTTCACCCTTTAGTTTATGCTTTTGGACAACCTACTCACAAAGCGTTTAGATCCTTCCTTCTCCTGCACATTATATATAAGCAACAACTTTTTGAACTCTTTTGTTGTCAGTCACACTCATTTCTTTCTATGTTAAATGAATTAATAAAATGTAGTTTTTATGTTTCTGTTCAAATTGTCTTGCAATCCATTTCTTCCTCCACTTCAATTTTGATTGTTCCGATGATTCCGTTTATGGCTTTCTTCTCTTCTCTGTTTTTTTAGCCATAAATCAGCTACCTTTTATATTGTTTGGTCATTGTAAACCTTATAATCAAGGATATTATCCATACGTGTCACCCAATGTAAATACAATTCTGCTTCACAACTCATCAAATTCGGGTAAGGCCAATTCAAGTCCGCTATCAGCCCTATCATCATCTTTTCAAGCTTTATTGTGTAAACATTGGCTTACAACTCTAACTAAACTTGTTTTTCTACAGCAATTTTTTATCCAACATCTCGTCCAACATGCACTGAACTTGCAAAAACACAACCAAATCTAGCCATATTAGATGCACTTGTGTCAGTAGTGCTCTGCTGAAGCTTTTATTTATGTTGGAGCTATGTTTTCTTTGGTTTTAGCATATTTGCAAGCTGTCTCCAGTTACCCGTGCTTGGAAAATTTGAAAGGTTTTTGAATGCGGAGATATAAATGCTGTTGTTTAGATTGGTTCTTACATTTTTCTATTGCCGTCACATTATACTTATTGCCCAAGAGACCATGTTTGCTGATGCACCCGTTGCGTTACAGGCTGCTTTGAGCAATACTGGCATTCCAAAAGTTAATGTCATTGCTGCTGATCCAACATCTGCCAGTGATCAACCTGAAGTTGATGTTAGTGATGAAGAATTTCTGCAGTTTGACACTTCTACCATCCCGGTTATAATTACGTTAACCAAGGTTCCACACCCACCTTTCACTGTGACTTTTTATTTTAATGCCTTTCAAATGAACTTGTTATGTATATGTATGTTACTCACTATTCAATTTACCTCAAGCGTCAGTGTTGAGCAGGGGTGTTCAATGGGCCGATAAGGGCCGGGGCGGGCTTAAGTTATGATTTTAAATATTTTAATCCTCATTTATCAATTATAACAATTAAATTATGATTTATAATGAATTGAAAAAATATTAATAATCCCCATTGACATTGTCATTTATAATATTTAAACTATACGTCAATTATACTATTTACAAAGACCCGTTTCTGACCTTATTAAGCCCTTTTATAGCTCACTTCATTTTAATTATAGTAGAGCTCGTTTTCGGCCGGCCCTTACAAAGCCCTTCTAAAAATGGGCCGGATAAGGGCTCAAAATGGGGCCCGGCCCATTGAACACTACATCAATCATGGGTGGTTGGGTATGGTGTTTCTACACTCAAGCCAAATCTTGTAGACCAAATCAGTGCTGAGTTTGACACAAGTACATGAGTCCCAGTAACAGTGAATTTTTGGCTAATTTACCTTTATGGTTTGGATTGGGTTTGATTTTTTTTAAAGTGTACTTGTTTGCTATGCACAGGTAGGAAATCACTACATAGTTGATGCAAATCTGGAGGAGGAATCTCAAATGAGTTCAGCAATGTCTATTTCTGTCAACAGGAAGGGCCATATATGTGGTCTCACTAAGCGTGGGGGTGCAGGAGTAGATCCAAGTGTATTGCTTGACATGATCTCAGTAGCTATCCAAGTGAGCGACAAATTCATGAACAAATTAGACTCGGAGATTGCTGCTGCAGAGACTCGTGAGGGAGAATCTTGAAAATCACTCGGTGTGTCTTTAAGACCAAATTTTGTTGTAGAATTCGGAAGTATTTTTACATGAGGAATTATTCTGAGAAGTCATGCATCGCCATCGCCTACTTCATATAAAGAATGAATTTTATTGTACCTTTCATATAAAAGGATAAATTGCATATATCTATCAATTCGATAAGTCCTTGCACAAGACAATGTCTAAGTGCAATCTGTTAAGACTTTACATTGTACTATAAGCCTTAATCAAAGTTGCATTGCAATTACACTTTAAGGTGAGATTTTCTTAGGAAGCAATGGTGTCTCAATTAGATTTTTTAACTACTCTACTTTGCCCATTGAATTTACTACAGTAAACTTTGAAGTGATAGTGGAATCGATGGTATAAGTTTGTTTCTTGACTGACCGTTGAAACCTACTTAAAGAGACACCAACTACGTTAAGTGAAAAATGTATCACATTCAAGAGGGACATAGGATTATGGAGTACTAGTGATCCTAGATTGAAATAACCTTTTTGACTAATTCATGAAAAGAAATGTTTTACTGATTTGGGAAAATATTCTTGCTGCTTTATTCATGGAAGACAACCATATATATACAAGGGAAAAGAAGAGCCTAGAAACTGTTGCTCTAACAAACTAAGCAGGAAAGGAAAAGAAACAAAAATATAAAGCTAACAAACTTGATGACATGGCTAACAAATCACTTTTCTAGAAGGTCTTGGTTAGAGTAGTATTACACTGGGATGTAGCTGCTGATATATTATCATCCCCGCAAGCTTGGGGTGGGGAAAAACATATCAAGCTTGGACAATAATGGGCGTAAGTGAGTAAAAGGCAATATCTTGGTCAAAAGATCAACAAGTTGTGTAGTAGGTAAATAGCGCAGTTCAAGAAGACCTTCCAATATTTTTTCGCGAGCAAAATGACATCAATGGAAATGTGCTTGGTACGCTCATGTTGGACAGGATTATGAGCGATATGCATAGCAGAGACGTTATCACAATGAAGGGTGATAGGCTTGATGACGAACTACCCAAGATCTTCAAGAAGACAAACTAGTAACACCAAGATCTTCAAGAAGACGAACTACCCAAGTGACTTCAGAAGCAGCGGATGACATGGCTCGATATTCGGCTTCAGCGGAAGACTTAGAAACCGTAGATTGCTTTTTAGATTTCCAACTAATAGGAGAATCCCAAAAAATAAGAAGATATCTGGTGACGGAGCGACGAGTGTCGAGGCAAGCGCCCCAATCAGAGTCAGAATAGACATTGAGATGAAGAGAGTCAGAGGCCTTCAACATGATGACGTGTCCGATGGTGGAGGAAACATAATTGAGAGTATGAGTGAGAGCTTGAAAATGAGCCTCGGTAGGATTTTGCATAAACTGACTAAGAGTTTGAACGGTGAAGGCAAGATCCGGTCGTGCATGAGTTAAAAATTTTAGCTTACCGACAAGACTGCGATAATGAGTTGGATTAAAATATAAAGGAGAATCAGTAGCGTGGAGCTTAAGATTAACAGGCAAGGGAGTGGCTGCCTTTTTGAATGAAGAAATACCAGAATATTGAAGAAGATCCTTCGTAAATTTGTGTTGGGTAATAGCAATGCCATGGTCAAAATAAGAGACTTCGAGGCCAAGAAAGTATCGTAAGGTGCCCAAGTCTTTAATACTAAAGACACAATCAAGATGGGCTTTGAGTTTATGAATGATAGAAGTATCATTACCAGTTAGAAGAATGTCATCGACATAGATGGCAGCAATAGTGAAAGATGTAGGAGTACATTTAGTTGAATAAAACCTTGATGTAAAAGCTTAAGAGTAAGTTTAGCAAACCATTGATGACTGGCTTGTTTGAGGTCATAGAGCGATTTTTTGAGTTTACAAACCAAAGTAGGAGCATGAACGAGACCCTCAGGGGGTTTTATGTAAACATCCTCGTGGAGATCCTTATGGAGAAAGGCATTGTTTACATCAAGTTGATGTAAGGGACAACGTTTAAAGACGGCAAGAGCAATAATGCATCGAATGGTAGTCATCTTAACTACTGGAGAAAAAGTTTCATAAAAGTCAATGCCATGTTCTTGGGTATAACCCTTGGCAACCAAACGCGCTTTGTGACGTTCAAGAGAACCATCAACTTTTAGCTTGAGTTTATAAACCCATTTGCAACCCACGACACGTTTTCCTGGAGGTAAAGGAACCATATCCCAAGTGTGGTTTTGCTCAAGGGCGGCAAGTTTGTTTTGCATAGCAAGATGCCAATGAGGATTAGAAACTGCTTGTTTGTATGTAGTAGGTTCAATAAGGGTGAGAGCAGGAGCAAAGGTAGAAGAACAAGCATGAGAAGAGAAAACATTACACACATAATGAGAAAGATAATTGGGATGTTTGTGTGAGCGTGATGACCTGCGAGAAGGTAAAAGGGCAACAGTGGGGGCAAGAGGAACATCAGGAATAGGAGGTTGGTCAGAAATAGGGGAATCATCAAGAGATGCCTCATGAGGAGATGAAAGAGGAACATTAGTAGGAGAATTAGAAAGGGTATCAGAAGAAGAGGGGACAAAATCAGAATGAAAAGAAGAAGGGAAGATAGGGTCATCATATGAGAAAGGATGATCAGTGGTAGTGGGTAGATAGAATTGAAAGGAAGGAGTCAGGAAGAGATTTAATATGGTAGGGGTAATGATGCTCGCGAAAACGACACGGGCATGGCGAGAAACAAAAAGTTTCTTGGACGCTAAATCATATAGTTTAAAACCTTTTTTATTATAAGGATAACCAACGAAGACACATGGAGTAGCTCGAGAATCGAACTTGGTGCGCCCTTGTTTAAGAGTAGACGCAAAACAGAGGCAACCAAAAGAACGAAGATGAGTGTTATCAGGAGGAACACCATAAAGTTTCTCATAAGGAGAAACATTACCAATGGAGGTAAGAGGTAAACGGTTAATAAGATAAGTTGCACATTGGATGGATTCGCCCCAAAATTTTAAAGGAAGATTGGATTGAAAACGCAAAGCGTGAGCAACCTCAAGGAGATGTTTATGTTTACGTTCGACGCGCCTATTTTGTTGGGGCGTTTCAATACAGCTAGTTTGATGTATGATGCCTTTGTTAGAGTATAGACGTAATATGGCTCCGTGACAAAATTCCTTCGCATTGTCGAAACGAATATATTTAACTTGAGCATTAAATTGTGTAGCAACAAGTTTAACAAAATCAGAAAGAATCCAAGCAGAATCAGACTTGGATTTTAACAAAAAGTCCAGGTTGTGCGAGCGAAATCATCCACTATGGTGAGAAATAAATGGCGGGCAGTAAGAGTGGGGGTATGATAGGGTCCCTAAATATCAATATGTAACATTTCAAAAGCAACAGTAGCATTAAACAAACTTGGTTTGAAAGCTAGGCGAGATTGTCTAGCATAAGGACAAATAGAGCAAAAAAACGTATTCTTAATGGCATTGATGTCAATATCAGGATACATCATTTTTAGCTTCTCAAAAGGAGCATGGCCTAGCCTTAGATGGAGTAGCTTAGCTTGTTGTATCATAGATTGTCTACAAGCTAGATTAGTCTTATTTAGAGTGCTGACATTGACTGTACATGTATTAGCGGAAATGCTCTTGTCCTGTAGATAATAGAGTCCTTTGGAAAAATTACCAAGAGGTAAAAGTGTCCTCGTTACACGGTCCTGAAGAAGACAAGAGGTAGAGTAAAAAATCAAGGCACAATTATTATCAATACATAATTTGGAAGCAGATATAAGATTGAACTGCAATTATAGCACATAAAGGACATGTCTCAAAACGAGATTACTACGAAGAACAATATCGCCTTGTTGTAGGACAGTAAGAAGGCTCCCATCAGGAAGAGTGATATGGTGATTCGTATGAGATATATCAGTAATGTTAATGATAGAAGTAAGAACATTACACACATGGTCTGTTGCACCAGTATCAATGATCCATTGTGAAGAAATAGATTGGGAAGTAAATCAAGATATACCTGCTATATTACCAGTGGTAGTAATGGACTGATCTGCTTCAGAAGTTTTCTCAGAGTCTTTCTTGCCAAGAAGATTCAGTAAGTGACTAAGTGAGACCAGTTTCTGTAACATCAATGGAGGAATCACGAATGTCGGTCTATGTTAATGCAGCGACCTTTTTGTTGAGATTACGCCTTGAATGAGAGGGATAGCCATGATTTTTGAAGTATCTTTCAATGGAGTGCCCTGGGATCTTGCAATGATCACAAAAATAATGTGCATTCCGTTTTATACCAGAGGTAGTTCTTTCTTGAGTGTTGTTGTCATAAGACTTATGATAAGTCTTCCTTCTATCAATGGCAAAGACCATGGAATCAGTGGATGTTGTTGTGAGTTTGCTAACCTCTTTGTGACGTTCTTCTTATTGTAGAAGACGGTATATAATAGAAGCAATAGGTAAATCATTCATCATTAGTATATTAGTACGTACTTGATTATATTTAGAGTCCAATTTCATAAGCATATGCATAATTCTGTGATCTTGCTGCAATTTAAGCATTTGTTTTGTTAATTTGCATGAACAACCATCACAAGTGCAAGTAGGAATAGGACTAAGATTATCTATCTCATCCCATAGAGACTTAGCTTTAGTAAAATATTCAGCAATGGCCATTCCATTTGCTTGATTTAGAGTGGCTAGTTCTTCTTGTAAAGCATAAAGTTGAGAGTAGGATCACTGACCAAACCGATCCTCCAAGTCCTTTCATATCTCACTTGCTGTGCAGTAGTACATTATGCTTTTAGTGAGATTACGATCAAGGGATGCAATTAACCACCCTATCACCATATGGTTACACCGTTCCCATGCCTTTTGATGAATTGCATTGTTTGTAGGTTTAGGAAGTGTATTATCAACAAAAACCATTTTGTTCTTGGCTCTTAAACCAATGATGACTGATCGTTTCCAATCTCCATATCTTGTGCCATCGAAGAGATTTGAAACCAGCTTTGTACTCGCATGATCTGAGGGATGCAAGTAGTACACACTTGCTGGATTTTGTGTAGGGTCAGGTGTAGATACGAACTGAGATTGTGATGAATTGTCTAAAGAAATTTCAGCCATTGATGCAGGACTGAGAATCAAGAAAGCAAGAAAGCAAGAAATTAGGAAAAAAATGTAAAGAATCAGAGATGGCTTTGATACCATGACAAATTCATGAAAAGAAATGATTTACTGATTTGGAGAAATATTCTTGTTGCTTTATTCATTGAAGACAACCTATACAAGGGAAAAGAAGAGCCTAGAAACTATTGCTCTAACAAACTAAGCAACAAAGGAAAAGAAACAAAAATATAATGCTAACAAACTTGATGACATGGCTAACAAACCACTTTTCTAGAAGGTCTTGGTTAGAGTAGTATTGCACTGGGATGTAGCTGCTGATATATTATCACTTTTTACATTGGAGGTAAGTGGTAACCCACTACAAGTGAATTTAAAATCCATGCGTAGAACCTTACAAATAGCTTGCCACTAATATAGATCTACGTTTCTTATATACATACTTGGCAATTGGCATGGTAATCCCAAATATTATATTGGGTTCAATTACAAGTTTAATTCAATAATCCCTTAGTATTTTGAATTTGGGAAATTGTTTTTTCTATTAGAAGTAACTTCATTTTTAAATAAACGGAAGGCAACGGATTCAGAATCTGGATTCGTTTTTGCGACTATGGGTCTAAATTTTACGACCCATCAAATCTAAGTTGAATCTGAATCTGTTTGAAATTGGTGAATTTGGATTCGGGTTTTAAAAAATACCTAGACTCGGACCCATGCATTCTTAGGACTTCTTTACGGCTGCGACAAGCCGACTAGTCTACTACACTGACATACAGATTATGTCTAATTCTTTGAGAAGTATTTGATAAAAACACTATGTTTAGGCATGTTATGTTTAGTAAAGTTGTACCCTATGCCACTAATGATGGTCATTCATTTTCAACAGAATGTTAGGCATACTTTTTTAGTAGAATCTTCGGACTAAATGTCTCATTCAGTTTTTCAGCACTATTCACTTATCTCTCTTAATTTGTATTTTACCCTTAATTTATAAGTTAAAACATAGTCATGTGGGATCTTGTTTGATTAGGCTCAATACAAGGATTATTAATATTAAACTTTTATAATTTTTAATTAAGAATAATCTGAGATATTAAGGGTTAAAATGTTGTCTCGGCAAGTGTGAAAAAACTAAATGGGACATTTAGGCTGAATAGGAGGGAGTATATAACTTGAGGGTTATGTAATGGATATAACTTGATTTATATAAAAAAACAGCTTTAATTTGTTAGTTGGGGATGCGTAAATAAGCTGGATTCAAATATGATACTGGATCCACAATGTTCATGGATTCAGATCTAGGTCTTGAAAATTTAGACCTATGAATTTAGATCCGAGTCTAGGTCTTGCCTAATAAAGCGAATTTGGATATGAGTCAATCTAGACCCCGATACAGATCCGTTTATTTGCCATCCCTATTTGGATTCATTAACAATAAATATAGGGGTAATTTTCAAGCATATCTAGCCACTTGAAAACTTTATAAAGTTTATAAGCTTGACTTAAAAGACACGTGTTTTTATCTTTTTGATGATTCTCTTTAGGTAATCTCTAAAAGCAAGTATTAGTGGTAAGTAAGGTATTGTATTTGCACTTCTCCGCTACCCTAGCTCTCCCTTCAAAATTGCTCATTCGCCGCCCTATCTCAACCCCTTGCTCCTCCAGCCCCTTCCCTGAAAAGGACCCCTTTTCCTACTCCGTCGCCCCCTTAGCCAACCCCTTAGCCCTCTTTCGTTGTTTTTTATTGGCTTGCGATAGGGTGGTTAGCTGTGGGTTCGAATCGGTTGTACTGGGTTTGTGGGTTGACATGAAGGGTGAGGGGAGGATGAAGGCAAGATACATTGACATGAAAAAGATACATTTCAAAGGTGAAAATTATTTATAGTTAATTAAAAAGTAGAGATCATTGTAGATTAATCATGTAAAGATTGTATTATTGTGGGTAATTTTTTCTTTTAAATATGAATACAAAAAGAAACCATGAAAAAGATAATTATATATTGACCTAATGAGCGAAGTTTCCTTCAACCTATTCAAAAATCAATTTTTCAAACAATGTTTTGGCTTAGAAATTTACTTTACCCAAAACTCACTTTAACCGAAATTCAATTCTGATCACCTAAATCAATTTTTAAACAGAAATTCTTGTGAGAGACACTCTCAGAGAGAGACGATTTCTTTGAGAAACCATCTCTAATTGGATCCGTCCGTTATATATTTTTTAATATATTAAAACTAGGCATTAAGAACGATGAAAGTAGACATTTAATATATTACAAGTAGGCATAAGCATTGAGAATAATGTAAGTATGTATTAAAAATACAGTAAGTAGACATTAATCTTTAATGAACAAGACTTAACATACGTCTCTCAAAGAGACAATCTCTCAAGAGACAAGCTAATTTTTTCGCCATCTTCAAAAAAAAAATAAAAGTCCCAAAGAGTTGGGCCAATTTATTTTAAAAGGGTAAAGGCTAAATGTCCTAAGAAACTTGGGCAAGTCATAAGAAAAATACAGATCAGTTGATAAAGGCAGGTCCAAAGCCTTGTACTTTTATCTACTTACTCATTTCTCTCAAAACTCCCAAATCACAACGCATAAGTAGATAAGAGTTGAGTTTCATCTTCATCTTCTCCCTCTTCATTTTCTCTTGTTTACACTACTAAAATGGCGCAAACTCTGGCAATACCAGTTGCATCATCACTTTCTCTCATCTGCAACACTTTATCCTCTCTTTCTATTTCCCCTTCTTCTCTCTCCTTCCCCACTCTCAACCCTTCAAAGGTTTACCATTCTTTCCAAATTTCTTGTATTTTTTAATAAATTTTATGTAACCAATGATAATTTACAATGCACAATTGATGAAATTTGGTTGATTTTGTAGGTGGGTAATCTTAGTATAAAATGTGTGCGTGTTGGGAATGTTGAAATCCCAAATAACAAAAGGGTGGAATTCTCTCTTCAATACATTCATGGAATTGGGCGTTCGAGAGCTCGTCAAATTCTTTGTGATTTGAGTTTGGAGAATAAAATTACAAAGGAATTGAATGATGATGAACTCATGCAGCTTAGAGATGAAGTATCCAAGTATATGATTGAGGGAGACCTGGTATTTTCATTCTTTTCACTTTTTATATTTCTTCTTAATATGTTACTGATTTTGCTCATAATTTGACACTGAATTTATGAAATTTGTGCTATGAATGATAAACTTGAATTGGGTTTTGCCTATTGTTGATTATGTTGAGTGTATGATAGTAGCAAGATTGAACTTTTGAATTTGTGGGGTGATTATGTTTCAATTTCAATTTGGGTTTTGGCACTTTTAATTATGCTGAATGTATGATAAAATCATGATTGAATTTTTGAATTTGTGGGTGTGTATGTTTAGTTTCAATTTGGGTTTTGGCTATTTTTGCTAATGTTGAATGTATGAATTAGTGGGTATTGTTTCAATTTTATTTGGGTGTTGTTGCCTTTTGTAAAGATATGATGGGTCTTGCTGTTTTTTGTTGCCATAAAGTGATAAATTTCAGTCTTGTAGTTGGAACTTGTGAACACTATTAGAGTTATTAGATGTAACTCTTATAAGAGTAACAAGTGTGTAAAGACATTGAAATGAGAAGCATTCTCACACACCAAAGATCACAATAAAGAGTTGAATGTGTGTTTATGATGTGTCTTAGTTGTAGGAACTCAATATGCAAGTGTATAATGATGAATAACAATAACAAACAAATAAAGAGACAAGAATTTAAGGTGGGTCACCAATAATGGGCTCCATCCACGATTCTAGTCTAGAATTATATCAATGTGTTTAAAAGAAACAATACAAACTTGAAGGAATTACAAATGAAGTTTATGTAGAGAGGAGCTAATTAGGGTGGGACAACAATGCCACACAACAGAAACCGTGGCAGCATAGGATGAGAAGCAGCAGCATTGGCCATGCTCGTCCAAGCCACCAGAGTGCTCGTTCGAGCAGGTGCTGTTCTGTCCGCTTGTCTTGCTTCTTCCACACATCCTATGGTCCCCTTTGGTCTCCTCATGCTCTTCCACCATGTCCTATCTTTTACAGCTTGCCTTGGTGCCCAAGGTTTGCATCAACCAAGTCTCCACACATATTGTACAATGTACGAATGTACTTGCTTGATACTCCATTAACTAAGCCCAAAAGAGTACCATGTCCTCTTCGAATCTACACTTAACATGTTTGATTAACTTAATTAGTCATGTCCTAATTACTTAGTGAACCAAGTCACCCATAATCTTAGCAGACATCCTAGTTAATGGGACTTTGATATACACTTAAGTAGAGTATTATATAATTTAGGAAAGCTCTCGCAGCCAAAATCAGTTTTCACTACCATTGTGACAACATTTCAGCAATTGGATCACAAATCATTGCAATGTTAATTTTAATAACCTTTTCTCATGTCCTAACATGGTACATGTGAGTATGTGAGTCACAACCGTTAATTTTTATGGATTTTTACCCTGTAGATGTTTCACGATGCATATATTGTTTTGTAAGAATGCAATATTGTTGAATCTTTACTCCTAACATCGCGAAGCCAGGATTTTCAGTTGTGGGAGGGGCAAGTTGTTGATATATTAGCAAATTATTTATTATATAAAAACCAGTTGAACTATGAAAAATTTAAAATCATATAGACTTAAATGAATTTGAATCATAACAAAAATTGTATTTAATAAATAGAGTTGAAGCTTCCTTATAATTACTCCTTTTGAGAAAAAAAAAACCAAGTGTTTTGACTCCATATATTTTCCTTCTAAGTCTCAAAACAAAAACACTAATAAAATTAGGATAGCAAAAATATGAAAACACACTAAAAAGGATGAATGTGAAATTATGAAAGATAAATAGTAATGACATTATAGTATAAATTAAATTTATTAGTCGACTAAAAAATAATAGTTCAAATTTGAATTTTGATCCATTTACCTTAGATTACAAATATGTTATCCCAACCATTGACCTATAGTAATTTTTGTTACAATTATGCACTCTTTAAATTATATAATATATTAGTAAGGGGGGCCAAAGCCAAAATTGTGAAGGATCGCATTTTCGGCAAGGGGGGCCGGACCTCCGCCGGCCCCGATGTAACATGTGTGGTTGACTACATGTAGTAAAATAAATCAATGTGAGACAAGCTCCTTTTCTTGACTAGAATCATGGATGATAGGGAAACAAGCTCCTTGATTTTACTATGTTAAGAGTGTGTACGTCCAAACTTTCCAAACCATGCCTAGGTGGGAGTTATTTAACGGTATTGGTGTATTATAATAAAATGTAGAGTATTGTTCTTGATCAGTAATTGGGGTTTGTATGCAGAGGCGATTCAATGCTTTAGCAATTAGGAGATTGAAGGAGATACAATGCTACAGAGGAGTGAGGCACATTCAGGGATTACCATGCCGCGGACAAAGAACCAAGAACAACTGCAGGACTTTAAAAGGTAAACGAGTTGCAATTGCTGGAAAAAAGAAGGCCCCTGGTCCCAAATAGTTGATCTGAGTTTGGGTCGTTTCCCCTTCCGTTACTGTGTGCTATAATGCAGTCAGTTTTTCTGTGTGTAGTAACTCAGAATGTATTGCATGTAATTTTGTAATAGTGAGATTTCTAAGAATTCAAATTCGGTTACAACCTGTATTTCATCTACTACATACTCCTACTTCATATTCATATGTTTATGTACCAGTTCAGTTCACCTGATATGAGATGTTGTCGATTCAGAGTGAGGCCTTTTCTTATTCATCTGTTATATGCTGATTCTGCATAAATACTGTCGTTGGGATGAAGATTGGCAAGATACATGTATGCTCCATGATGTATTAGGCTATGGGGTGTATCTGTTACTGCCTTGTTAATTTGCTTGTTTGGTCACTTGGTATAAATGACTTTTTTTTATTAGCGGACTGTTTGATATTGTCTTGGAATATTGATAAGCTGCACATCATCTTAGTAAATTGATAGAGCAAAGAAGAAGATGAATGATTTCATTATTCTGAATTGTACTTTACAAAGAATAGGTGGGTATGTATATGTACAGAGATAGGTGTGGGGAGCAAGCAAGGTAGGGGTGACGTGTCAAGGAGTGAAAACAAACTCCTAACAAACCCACTATAACAAACTGATTATTTACAATAATATACAAAACAACTATAATACATGCTAAACAAGTGGTATATTATTGAGTAACCATATTGGGAGCAGGAGTTGTGTAGGATGGATCAGTACCCCGCAAGCTTGGGGTGAAGTTTATCATGCCAAGCTTGGATAACAAAGGACGAAGTTGATGTGACGGTAGCGACTTGGTAAGAACATCAGCTAATTGAAGCTGAAAAGGAAGATAAGTGAGTTGAATGAAGCCTTCCAAAACCTTCTCGCGTGTAAAATGATACGGAGGATATGGCTCGATATTCGGCTTCAGAAGATGATTTGGAAAAGGTAGGTCGTTTCTTGGATTTCTAACTCACAGGGGAACTCCCTAGCATCATGAGATAACCGATAACGGAACAACGGGTATCAATGCAAGTCGCCCGGTCTAAATCAGAAAAAAGCGTGAAGTTTGAGCTGGTTGCTAGCTCGTAACAAAATACCTTGCCATGCAGTGCAAGCAATATAATCAAGAGTGTGAGTAAGAGCCTTAAAATGAGTCTTGGAAGGATGTTGCATGAATTGACTAAGAATCTGGACCGCAAAAGACAGATTCGGGCGAGTATGCGTGAAAAAGTTCAATTTGCCAACAATATTGCGATAATATGTCGGATCAGGAAATGCAGACGAGCCATCATCATGATGAAGCTTAGGAGTAATAGGTAATGGAGTAGTAACCATCTTAGGAGCAGTAATACCAGCATCTCGTAACAACTCATGAGTGAACTTCCTTTGAGTCAAAGCAATACCATCAGGTAAAGAAGTGACCTCGATACCGTGGAAAAAACTTAGAAAACTCAAGTCCTTGATACTGAAAGTAGTATGTAGATGCTACGTAAGCTGAGTAATAAAGGGAACATCGTCGCCGGTGATAATGATATCATCGACGTATACAGCTAGAATAACCATGGACGTGGGAGTTTGTTGAATGAACATAGAATAATCATTGAGTGACTGAGTAAATCCTTGATGCAACAATTCTAAAGTAAGCTTATTAAACCACTGGCGAGAAGCTTGTTTAAGACCATATAACGATTTCTTTAACTTGCAAACAGTGTTGAGCGGATGCGGCATGCCATCGAGAACTTTCATATAAACTTCTTCTTACAAATCCCTACAAAGAAAACTGTTATTAATGTCCAATTGAAAAGTCAGTCATTGTTTGCTAGAAGCAAGAGCAATAATGCAACAAATGGTGGTCATTTCTACAACTGGAGAAAAAGTTTCCTAGGAATGCACCCCATATTATTGAGAGTACCTTTTGGCCACTAAACGAGCCTTGAACCGTTCGAGGGAACCATCAGCATTTAACTTGACTTTGTAAACCCAACGACATCCTATAGCTTTTTTTACCAGGAGGAAGAGGAACTAGGTCCAAGTATTATTACTTTCCAAAGCATGAAGTTCAGCTTGCATAACGGATTGCCAAGATTCACTAAGGGCAGCTTCTTTGTATGATGAAGGTTCACGCCATCAATGAACACTTGGTGATGAGAGGGCAAAGAATGAAAATGTACAATATTGCACCAATGAGAAGTAGAGAAAGGACAAATGTAGTCCTTGAGGTGAGAAGGTAATTTGTAAGGGCGAGTGGATTTATGAAGAAGAAGAATGGGTAAAGTAGAAGAACTGGGATTGGTATGAGATGAAGGGGATGGGGGGTCAAATGTAGTGGGAGTACATGTAGTAGTATTGGGGAAAATAGCATGTGAAGGGGAAGGGATAGGTGTAAGGTTAGGAGCAAAAGAAGCAGTGGCTACAAGAGAAACAATGGGCAAGAACTCATGGGTAAAACAAGGTGGGGGAGTATGTAATGGGAGGTAAAATGAGGGAAAGGGTGAGTTAGACAAAGTTTGAAAATGGAAAGGAAAATGATGCTTCTTAAAAACCACATCTCGAGAAAGAATAACTTTGTGGGTGGTCAAATTGTAGACTTTATAATCGTTTTGATTGCAAGTGTACCCAAGAAAAACACACGCCTGAGTACGGAGTTGGAATTTTTGGCGATGAGGTTTAGGTGTGGAAACAAAGCATAAACACCTATAGGCTCAAAGATGATCGAGGGTAGGGGTTTTGTGAAAGAGTTTTTCATAAGAGGACATGTTATTAAGACAAGCCAAAGGTAAACAATTAATAAGATGGGTGGCACAAAGAATAGAAGCGCCACAAAACTTAGAGGGTAAATTAGCTTGGAAGGAAACAGCACGGGCTACCTCCAAAAGGTGACGGTGCTTACGCTCAACGAATCCATTTTGTTGAGGAGTGTGAGCAAAACTTTTTGAATGAGTAATCCTTTTATCAACATACCAACAAAAAACATTGCCATCACATAATTCACGAGCATTGTCGGAACGCACAAACTTAATGGTGGTCCTAAAATGATTCTCAATGTAATGAGCAAGCTGTTGCAAATATGTAAGAGATTGACTCTTATATTTCATGAGAAAACCCATATGCATCGAGTGAAGTCGTCAAAAATGTTTAGAAAATAATTGCAACCACCATATGTAGGTGAAGAGTATGGCCCCCAGACATCAATATGTAACAACTCAAAAGGAGAGTGAGTTTGGATAGAACTAGATGAAAAGGATAAACGTGCTTGTCTTGCTTGTGGACAAATAGTACAAAACACATCACATTGCATACCACTTACATCAAGGGAGGGGTAAACAAATTTCATATTAGCAAAGGGGATATGACAAAGGCGCATATGCCATAATTTGGCCTCAGTATGCTTAGACATAGCACTAGTATTACAAGCTAATATAGTCTTACTCATGCGAAATAGTGGCTGCCGTAGGCATAGTAATAGAAGAACTTTGCTCAAGCAATTAGTATAAACCATCATGTAGGCTACCAAAAAGTAAAGGTCGTATCATCGAAGGGCCCTGCATCCAACATTATGAATTAGTAAAAGAAATAGTAGATTGAGTGTCCTTGCATAATCTTAGTATGGAAACAAGATTAAAACGAAAATTGGGCACATAAAGCACACGAGTAAGTAAAAGATCGGGGGTCACTTGTATATCACCAATGTGAGTGAAAGTAATAGTGGTGCCATTTGTGATCATAATTTTATGATCAGGATCCAGAATGGGCCTGAAATTGGAGAACATATGAAGAGAAGCACACATGTGGTCCGAGGCGCCGCTGTGAAGAATCCAAATGGCGCCATTACATGAGGAGGAAAAGCTGAAAATACCTGCAGCATTAGCCGAATGTGTCTCATCAGAAGTAGCAAGTGGATCAGCAGAAATAGGATCAGAGGGTTTATCGGTCTTGCCAAGGAGAGCACACAAGTGAGTGAATTAGTCTTTGGTCAAACCAGTGTGTTCAGAACCAGCAGAAGGTAAGTTAATGACGGGTGCAACAACTCGTTTGTTGTGGGCGGGACGAGACTTAGGGGGATACCCATGGATCTTATAACATCGATCAACAGTATGAATGTAGATACGACAATGGTCACAAAAATAAGCAGAAGTTGTGTGTATAATACCAACAATATGAGAAGCACGATGACCTTTATATCAATAAGTAGAGCGTGAAAAATTAGGAGCAGGGTCAGGAATGCGATCAACGTGAAATGCAAGAGAGTCAGTGGGTGGTGCACTTAATTTGCTCATGGAATGATGACGTTCTTCTTGAAGTAATAGACAATAAAACCAACGAGGCACTAGGTAAGTCTTCCATCATAAGTATATTAGTACGGACTTGATTGAAAGGTTCACTCAGCTTCATAAGAAAATGAATATAACGCATTGATTTTGTGGAGATTTAAGTTCCTTTTTAGTGAGACTACATGCACAACCATTGCAAGAACAAGTGGCTATTGGATCAAGAACATCAAGTTGGTCCCAAATAGACTTGATCTTAGTGTAATAATCAGAAATAGACATACTAGTTCTTGAATAATATTGAAAAGCTCGGTGTGTAGAGAATAAACCTAGGCTACCGAAGTTTTTCCATAATGCTCTTCAAGGTCACGCCATATTTCTTTAGCCGTGACATAGTACATCACACTCCGGGCAATGGAACGCTCCAAAGAAGTAATAAACCAGTCGATTATCATGTTGTTACAGCGCTCCCACGCCTTGGCTTCATGTGTGTTAGTAGTAGATTTCTCCAAAGAACCATTAACAAACACATCTTGTTCTTGGCAGTTAACCCGATGATCATACTCCGCTTTCAATTGGCATAACCGGTGCCGTCAAAGGGAATAGACACTAGCTTGGCACTAGCATGATCCGATGGGTGGAGGTAATAACGGCTAGAAGGATCTTGAGTAGGGTCGGAAGTTGAAGAAGACTGCCATGAAAGAAAACCAGTAAAAGAAGCAAGAAAATGGAGAAAAGAATGGATCGAAAAAAAAAATTAAGAGCTTACCCGCTCTGATACCATGATAAGCTGCACATCATCTCAGTAAATTGATAGAGCAAAGAAGAAGAAGAATGATTTAATTATTCTAAATTGTACTTTACAAAGAATAAGTGGGTATGTATATATACAGAGATAGGCGTGGGGAGAAAGCAAGGTAGGGGTGACGTGTCAAGGAGTAAAAAGAAACTCCTAACAAACCCAATATAACAAATTGATTATTTACAAGAATACAAAAACAGCTATAATACATGTTAAACAACTGGAATATTATTGAGTAATCGTATTGGAAGCAAGAGCTGTGTATGATGGATCAATAAATATTAGGAAAATTTGCCATGAATAAACCCAACTATCACTCGTTGGCCACAAATAATCCCAAGTATTGATTATTTTCTAATAATCCTAACTATTGCCAACTTTTGTTGAAAACAGACCCGTTTCACTTGGAACCGGCTCCAGTAGGTAAACTTTTGTAATTATACTTTTGCATTTTTTTTTTTTGTCTTTCCTTCATAAAATAGTCAAAGACAAAGTCATAACACTAATTCTCTTCTTTCATCTTCAACACTGATTTTTTCATCTTCAAAAACCCATAAAAAGACTTCCACCATTGATGACCAATTTCTAACCCTAGAAATTACTGCTGTTCATTTCGCCTCATTCAAAAACGCAACAACAGGTTTTGAAGGTCACTGCTGTTGATTTCGCTCATCATACACTATGGTAATTTCGATTTCTTCACTTTTTTAATTTAAATTTTTCTTGTAAATTATTGATTGTAGATGATAGTAGATGTTGATTTTTCCTTTTTTTTCGTTTTAGGCTAGTGTATTTGACAAATTTACTGCAAAATTTTGGTTTGGGGGTAAATTTACATGGAAAAATAATTGTTTAAATTATGTTGGTGGTGAAGGACTTACCATTGAAATTGATGCTGACCTAATTTCGTGGTTTGATTTGGATGATCTGGTAGTGAGTAAGATTGGGGTTGATTATGAACATTCTTTATTTTTCATGAACCCAAATTGTCTTCAATTGCAAGAGGGGTTGAAAAGGGTTAATAGTGATGAAAGTGTAATGGAAATGGCAAAGTTAGGTGTTAAATTTAGGGCTGTATCTATTTATATACTCAAGGTAGGTGATGATGTGGAGTTGGAAGGGAAATTGACTTGTAGGGTACCAAAGTTAAGTGTGAAACGTCCAAGTAGAAGCAAGTTGGGATATAAAAAGCAAAGTAATTCTAGTGGTCCCCTACCATGTGAAGAATCAGATTCTATTATTTCACAAGACCCTATACCTTTGTCTACATTTATCCCAACCCTAAATATTCAATGTCCCCCACCAAACCCCACTCAAGCATTAAAGGGTCAAGTTGGAGACAGTGAAGTTTGTGATGGTGAAGGGAGTGAACAATTTGAGGATGCACTTAGTGAAGGACTGGATGAGCAAGTTGTAAGTGGCTCAAGTGATAGTGATAGTGATGATGAGAGTTATTGTGTAAGTGATGAGGGTACATATGTTGCGAATGAGCACACAGACTGGAAGAAGTTCAAATGGCGTGTAGGAGGTAGCTTTCCAAACCCAAATGCATTTAAGGATGCAGTGACACAGTACGCACTAGCACAAGGTAGAAATATAAAGTTTGCTGTCAGTAATAAGAAAAGACAGAATCGGCTAGGTGTTGTATGTGTTTCGGGTTGTCCATTTAGGTTGTATGCATCTTGGGATAAAAAACTAGCTGAGTACACAGTTAAATCAGTGACGAACACGCATACATGTCAGAGAAATATGGAGGTGAATAGTAGATTGAGATCGAAATGGGTGGCTGTGCAAATGCTTGAAGTGTTCAAGAAACGACCACACATTTCTTCCAATGAGATAATTGATATGATTAAGAGCAATTACAGTGTTATTTGCAGAAGGGATTTCGCATACCACGTCAAATACGCTGCGCATAAGATGTTGCAGTGTTCAATGAAAGACCACTACAATAAGGTCATGAATTACTTTGAGGCCTTGAAAATTAGTTGCCCACAAAGTAAGTTTACCGTTGTTATAGTCCCAAACACTAACCCATCTATCTTCCAAAGATTTTTTGTGTTTTATGAAGCCTTGGGGAATGGATGGTACAATGGGTGCAAGAAAGTGTTGTGCATTGATGGGTGCTTCATCAAGACTTTCTTAGGTGGTATGCTACTATCAGCTATAGGACGAGACCCAAATGAACAGATGTTTCCTGTAGCATGGGCTGTAGTAGAGGGGGAGAACAATGAATCTTGGGAATGGTTTTTATCAGAGTTCAAGAAGGGTTTACCCCCAACCAATGGTGAAGGCTGGACTATTATTTCTGATGAGCATCAGGTACTTAATTATTCCTTCTAATTTAATTGTGCAATGATTGTATTTGGCTAGGTGCATTGACTTTGGTTTATTTTCAGAGCATACTAAGGGCAGTTCATCTTGAGCTTCCCAAGGCTGAGCATCGTCACTGTGCAAGGCATATTTATGCCAACTGGAACAAGCAATTCAAGGGACTTGAGCTGAAGATGTTATTTTGGAGATGTGCAAAGGCGTACAATCGCCCTGATTTTTATGATGCAATCAAGGACATGGATGAGGTTTGTCATGAAGCTGTGGATGCATTCAAAAAAGCTCATCCAAATTTATTTTGTAGAGCATATGTGAAAAGGGATAGCATGTGTGATGTAATTGTTAGCAATATGGTTGAAACATTCAACAATTACATCATGAATGCTAGGTCCAAACATCTTATAAACATGTTAGAGGAAATTAGGACACTAATGATGCTAAATGGGAAGGTTTATTACGTCCTAAAGTTCAAGAATTACTAGATAAAGAGAAAGAGGAAGCTACTAAGTGTTCGGTGATGCCTGCGTCTACTACTAGATTCCAAGTATCTAGTTATTGTGATACATTGGAAGTGGACATTGAAAAGAGAGATTGCACATGTGGGAAATGGAGGCTAAAGGGCATACCATGTAGCCATGCTGTGGCTACGTTGTTTTATTTGCACATGGAAGTTGAGGGTTATGTCGACAAATGCTACACTGTTTCATTTTATTTAGTTGCGTACGCTGGTAGCATTAGCCCTTTAGCTGGAGAAAGGCATTGGCCTCAGATGAACATTGAAATGGACCCCCCACCAATCAAAATAGGCCCAGGTAGACCTAGGAAATCTAGGTTTAAGTCACCTCATGAAGACCCCAAACAACCTGGCAGGCTTACCAAACATGGGGTGCAAATGACTTGTAGCTTATGCAAAAGCACAAGGCACAACAAGAGGAAATGCCCAGAGAAGGGGAAGGTGCAAGAACAGCCTCCACAGCCCAAAAAAGCAAGAGGAAGACCCAAGAAAAATACTTCTGCTCCCTCGGAAACACCTACAGCGCAACCTTCACATCATATGGTGTCTGCCCAACCTTCGACAATTGGTAGAGGTGGAAGAACAATAAGGTCGGGTCAAGGAGTAAGGAGTGCTATGAGGGGTGCATGTGTTCGTAGGAGTTCAAGAGGAGCAAGTTCATCTACAACAACAAGGTCAAGGAGTACGCTGATGATTTGCAATACTCAAGAATCAAGCTCACCAGTATTGAAGGATAACTAATATGTATATAGTGCTTGTAAAGCTAGCTAGTATGTATGAATTAATGAAATATGTAATTTTTTGGTGATAGTATGGGTAATACTACTTTTGTAATGAATCCATTAAGGGTAGCTAGCTTATTTTGTTCATCACGATGGTGATTGTACTGACAATTGATGTACTTAATTATGATGCTTTTGAATGAAATATGTATGTTCCATTGAGCTGGTTTTGAGATACTGATTTTGAGATACTTGTTGTCCACTGTCCACTGACAGTATGTGTATGTGGACTGATTTTGATGATGTTGAAGCTGCTGTTGAAGCTACTGATTTATGTGTATGTAGACTGTTTTGTGGACTGTTGAAGCTACTGACAGTATGTGTATGTGGACTGTTTTGTGGAATCTCAAGCTGCTGTGGAATCTCAAGCTGTGCAAATTGTGCTAATTGTTTGTGGACTGATTTATGTGTAAGTGTATGTCCACTGTCCACTGACAGTATGTGTATTGTGCAAATTGTGCTAATTGTTGTCCACTAAGCTACATGTATGTGCTACATTTGAATTGTGCAAATTGTTGGACTGTTTTGTGGAATCTCAAGCTGCTGTTTTTGAGCAAATAATTCATTGCTTTCAATAATACATTGCTTTCAATAATTCAATACACTTTCACCATTACTCATTACATAGTTGAACATACCTACTACCAATTACATTGCTTTCAATATTTCATTCATTACTAGTTGCTACTTGGTACATTCCTAATGAGAATTTCCTAAGTAAGTACAAGTACAATCACAACACATATGAACCAAAAGAACAAAAGCATAAATCCTAAAGCCTTCACTCCTCCATTAAGCTTTGCATTTTCCAGTTTTAGTGAGTTAACAACCTCTTCCATGGCCCTTTTCTTGTGCTTCAATTTCTGAATTTTGTCAAGTAATGCTCCAATTTCAACTTCTAATTGTTCTTGCTTGTCGATCTGGTCAATTGATTTGTCAAGTTCATCTTCCCACATAAAAAAATTGCAATTTGTATCCTAGGACAACCATACAATCACAAACTCAGGTAATCTATAGTTTAATTGAAAAATGAAATTGAAATTAAAAATCATAATTTTGAACACTTACAGGCCAATTTGCACAGCCATAGAAATTTTTTCCGGGCCTACTACCTCGTTTTGCAGTTCTCATTTGCGCAGGGAGACCATGGTAACATTTCAAGCTTCCACCACAAATTGCACCCCTATATTTGGGATTAGGGTTTGAATACTTAGAAGAAGAAGAAGAATTCATTGAAGATTTAGGGTTTAGGATGATAGAAGAAGAAGAAGAAGGAGAGGATGAATGAAGAATGAAGAATTAGGGTTTAGGTTGAATGAAGAAGATGAAGATGGAGAGGATGATGATGGGTTTGATGAAGATTTAATGAAGAAAAATAAAAAAAAAAAGGAAAAAAAAATTTTACTTGAAATTACCTGCTGGAGCCGGTTCCAAATGAAACGGGCCTGTTTTCAGCAAAAGTTGGCAATAGTTAGGATTATTAGAAAATAATCAATAGTTGGGATTATTTTTGGCCAACGAGTGATAGTTGGGATTATTCATGGCAAATTTTCCTAAATATTACCTAGACTTTGGGATTTGGGTTAACCTTCTTCAAAAAATGTAGGGTTTGGGTAGAGCTTTAGGGGGCGTTATATAAACCTTTCTCTCTTTGGGTAGAGTCTTACTCTTTTTCATTGTTTTTAATTGTAATCTTGTTGTTGTCTATCCCTTCTCATGTTTATTGTTTGATTTAGCAATAATTATGATAAAAATAATAATATATATTTATGTATGACCAAATTTAGTGTTGAAGGAAGAAAAATAAATAAATAAATAATCACTTTCTTGATTAAATTACAATTAATCAATTTTCTTAAACATTTTCAATGAAAATATTTTGTCAAAATATCAAAAACGATATCATACTGTAATCAAACAAAATTTGATTAAATACATATGCTATGTATATTGGCAATTTTAATTTATATATATAATATATATAAATCCTACTTGTAGTACCTTTTATTTCATAAGTACTACTCCCTCCGTTCCTTAAAGAAGTTCCCACTTTTCATTTTGGGGTGTTTCAATTGTTGTTCCCATAAGGAATCTTTATATTTATATCACAAATTTTGGACAAAAATAACCTCACGCATCCTCATTTTAATATTTTAATAATGATTATAGGTCCACATATCTTCCACTAACTCTATTTTAACATTTTTATATTCCTTATGGTTCCCACATGTTTCCCACTAACTTCATAAAAATATTTTTTAATTAGTTGTTGTCCCCATATTTTTTCCACTAACTTTCTTTAAATACTTTTTTAATATTTGTGGTCCCCACTTTTCTTCCATCAAATTTATTATTCAATAAAATAATATCTCCACTATCTAAAAGATTCCACTTTTCTTAATTCCCGTGAACATTTCCTATGGGAACATCAATAGGGAACGGAGGGAGTACATAATATCATTGCTCGTTTAACCATGATGATTACATAAACCGATTTCTAATCTCTTTTCTTAATTAAATTATTAAGAAATTACCACTTATGATTTCCATCACAAACTTTCGTCATCAAATTATACTCCCTCTTATTCATTGATTTAGGGACATTTCCCTTTTGCACCAAAAAAAGGATGGGTGGGGGATCACTTTAAAGTGGGTGGAAAAGTCACGTTTTTCTTAAAGGGTATTGATATTTATGTGTGTTGGAAATATAGACCTTTAGAAGGTCTTCTCAAAATCTTCTTATAGCTACAATCATCGACACATATTACTGATAATAATATATACTTCCTCCGTTTTTTTTAGTTGCACCCAAGTACAATGGCACAAGAATTAAGAAAGTAAGTGGAGTCTTTTATTATCAATATTTTTCCCTTATTAGTCCAAAGTAAATCTGCATTTAGTGTGGGGTAATAGGAGAGAGAAAGTATTGTTGAATTTGCATAAGAAGCAAATCAGGAGGGAAAAAGCACAATGAATACCTGCAACATCACGTGGGTATGGGAGGGAAATTTTCTCAAGAAAAAAAAATTAACTTGACAAGTTAAAGGGAGGGAAACCAAATTTTTTATTTTCCCACCAAATTACAAATGAAAAATTTTCACCAAAATTACAATGTTTATAAAAGCAAAAAATTACACTATAGTAGATTTAAAAATAAGTCTTCATTTCTCTCTTTAACAGCTTCATCTTCTCCATCTTCATAAGCAACTTAATTCCACTAACACATGCACTCACAACACTATACAGTTACATAAATCAAAGGATGCTGAGAGAAAATGGCAAGCAACAATCAATATGAATTTGAAGACTACTACGAACAATATTTTTTCGATATAGAGGATCCTAACTTGGAGGTATTTGTTTCTTACTTCAATGAATTAGGAATTAATGATGACAATGATGAGCGAATGAATGTTGGTAATAATGCACATGATAATGTTAGTTATCGAACAAGTAGAGAATTCACTCTCCAAATAAAGAAACTGATAATTCAAGAATTAATTCAAGTAACCAAACCTCCAACTTACAAGATACCTGCTGGATGTGTAAAGAAATTTGCCTTAAACACCAAATAAGTAGATGGTCATTAAGGAGACTATGGCTGGCAGCCAAAAATGCATTGGAAAAGGGGGAACTCATTGATGTTAGTAACAAGAAAAAGGGAAGGGTGGGAAGAAAACCTAAAATCTTTAATCTGGACTTATTAAAGGGAATTCCAATAGAGAAGAGAACCACAATTAGAGCATTAGCAAGTGCCTTAAGCATTTCCTTAGGCACTACTTATAAGATGCTTACAAGTGGAAAATTAAGGGCACACACAAACAACATCAAACCAAAACTCAGTCATACTCAAAAGATAAATAGACTGAACTTTGTTTTAAATCAAGTCATACCACCAAGCATAAATCAACCCCATAGGTTTAGCTTAATGTACAATGTAATACACATGATGAGAAATGGTTTTACATGAGTAGAGTAACTCAGAGATTTTACTTATTTCCATGGGAGGAAGAAGAACCATATAGGGCTATTCAAAACAAGGCTTTCATAGAAAAAGTCATGTTTATTGCTACTGTTGCAAGACCACACATTGGTAGACAAGGTGATGTTTTATGGGATGGAAAAATTGGAATATTTCCATTCACAGAAGTTGTTTTTGCACTTAGAAGTTCAGTGAATAGACCAACAGGTACTCCTGAATTAAAGGCCACAACAAAGATCACAAGGGATGTCATAAGGTCCAAATTGATTGATCAAGTTCTACCAACTATCAGAGCAAAATGGCCCGCATATGGAGTGAAGGACATATGGATACAACAAGACAATGCTAGGCCACACATTTTAACAAATGACCTAGAATTCATGGAAGCAGCGAATATAGATGGGTTCAACATCAGATTGGTGTCTTAACCAGCATCAAGTCCTGATATGAACATATTGGACTTGGCGTTTTTTAGAGCAATACAGAGCATACAATTTCAAGTGTTTCCAACTAAAGTTGAAGAGTTAGTGAAAGCTGTAAATGATGCATATGATACCTTTGACCCAATATTACTTAACTACTCATGGCTACAATATCAAGCTTGTATGATAGAGGTGATGAAATGCAGAGGGGGAAACAATTATAAAAACCCTCATATGAACAAAAAGAAATTAGAGAGCTTGGGTTTATTGCCAACACACTTGGAAGTTCCATCGGAGCTTATCGATTCGGTGCATCAATATTTGACTGAAGGTATAATTGATGGGAATTTTGTTCAATCAAACCAACATTAACATTAACTAGAATCTATGAGAAGATTTCAACATTTTGCGGTATCATAATCCATCAAAGCAATTAGTTAGAACTTTTTGTAATCAATGTCATAGGGTAATGCATATTATGAATATGCTTTTTGTATAGGAATGTAAAAGAGACAATTGCTTAGATTGTTTTTGTAAAAGCAATTGGTTAAATTTTTGAAAACTAAATTTCAAAAACACAATATTGTCATACATGTACTCATCACTTGCCAAGAAAAACCAAAACCCCTCAAAAACACAATATTGACAAAAACCAAAAAAAGTGATCAAACATAAAAATCGTAAGTACCTAGTTGCATGATTGAGTAAACTAATTTCTTACCTCTTTCTTACAAGAATTAATTAGACCAAAATAGAGAGATTAGGGGAAAATTTAGACCAAGTTCTTGCCATTTTAACCCAAAATTTAGACCAAGAATTAGATCAACTTCTAACTAAATAGGCGAAAAGTAGAAAGTTTTCTTCAAATAATCACTCAAGTGTATCTTACCAAACTGGATGAAGGGGAAAGGGGATGTGGGAGGCAAAGAAACAATCAGATATGGGTGTCATTGTGTTTTGGTGGGATAAATAAGCCATGGGAAATTTCTAGAAAATGAAACCTCATTTACACGTGTAGGTCTTATAAAGAGATGAAGATGTAAAAAATTAAAATGTCACTTGGAAAATATAGAGATGGTGGAGGGAGTAATTAACACAAATGAAGGTGGGTAGGAATAGATTAATATTGGTAGGTGGGTTATAAAGGTGGGTTAATGGGTAGGTGTAAGAGTAATAAAGGTGTTTTTTTTGGCAAAAAAGGTGAAGGGTGCAAGTAATAGGGAACTTCCTAATAAGGAAAATGGTGTAACTAAAAAAAACGGAGGAAGTATAACATTTGTATATTAAAAATGTGTTTAGAGTTGTGTTTAACATGTATTTGATATGGAAAAGTATGGTGTGACACGAACTTGTGATTGCATTAAGAAAGTTATTTCCCGACTATCCCAAGTGTAAATAGACGGGACTTTCCCAAGGTTAACACACCCACCAATAGCAATGTACACTCACTACTAAAGGTGTAGAGAAAATACCACTCTTGCACAAGTGAATAGAAAAAGAGATGAGATATTGAGAATTGTGTATCTTCAAATGAATGAAACATCATCTATTTATAGGGATTTTCTAACAACTCTTTTTCAACCTTCATAAAACATGGTCAAAGAATATAAATGTATTTTAATATAGAATTAAAACACTGCATGAATGAAAATATAGTTGTTGGAGAAAGCTTTAAATGACCATTTATCCAACAATCCCCCACAAATGTCATTTAAAGAAAAATACTTGTGCAAGAGAAGACTTTGGCACATAACAACCAAGTGAACTAAGCCTTGAACTTGTTGTTTAGTGAAATGAGGCAACAATCCACAACTCCTTGTGAGTAAACTAAGTCTTGAACTCCAAGAACTCTTGATCAAACAAGTGAACTAAGTCTTGAACTAGTAAGATTTGAATTGAGACCCTCAAACCACATGCCTTGCCTAGAGAGGTACTAACTCCGCTTAAGTTATATGGTGCATTTTTATAGCCTATGCACCTACCTTGATGTTCATGAGCGCTCTAGTGGAATATTAGCCCGAAATTCCACATAGGAGGTGGCCAACCCCCACACTCACATAGGTGGATCATCTCAAGTAGCACACCACAAAATACTACAAGATCCATTAAGAGCCTAATGACTCATCCCTCAAATACAGAGCAATGCCAGCAAATGCCATAGGGATAGGTGAAATGCATGCTCACCAACATTTGGGCTTTAACACTATCCCCCTCGACACATCAAGAACCACTTATCTTGATAATCCTTTTGAAAAAGGTATGTATGGTATTCACATTTCCTATTTAAGGACTTTTCCCCCATACGGGAATCATGGTATTTTTTTCCCCCATGAAGAGAATCGTATCAAGAACCACTTATCTTGACATACTTTCAATAAGATAATGAATGGTATTCGTACTTCCTTCTAGAGGAACTTTCCCCCATTCGGGAATTTATATCACAATATCATACTTATCTCAAAAGAAACACCATTAAACAAATTCATACTATTACCTCAAGTAACATATAGTTTGATGCTCACAACTTAAGTATGATATTCAAAACAATAAGAAATACATAAGTATTCCAAACTCATCATGGTTATAAAAGAACAACTCATGCATCTACAAAACAACTTGAATACTTAAAGCCTAAACTTAAATTAGGCACCACCTTCAAGTCATATGCATAATTTAAATAACCATATTTATCCCTTTCTATGTTTGTTCAAGCAACAACATAAGTCACACAACCTATTATGAATACCTTGCAACTTTTCAAATGTAGTATCATATATTCATATAACAAACAAGTGACTCAATCAAAATCATGAACAAAATCACAAAGGGATACATCAATTACTAAAGGTTTTACAAGTTCTTCAAAGCCAAAGTAGCTCCTAAAACTTCTTCCCTATTATAAAAAATACTTTTATTAATAATATTTTAGGGAAATACAAGGAACATCACATACTTAAAAAGGCTTAAGAACACAACAATTAATAACCTTTAGTAAATATTGTTTAAAGAATTTCATCAAAAATACTCAAATAAATATTATTTTGACAAGAGTATATTTATAATACCGCCACATTGCAAGGAGTTCAACCATACTTTAAGAAGATCACATAATGCTCACTAAGGGATAAATTCCACAATTTTAGTCCCTAGTTTTACTGTTCTTCTTATCTTCAAAAAGTTTTTACATCATTTACAAGTCACAATGTTTACAACTCCAAATGTTATGAATCACTTTAAAAGTTATTACAACATTTTTAACTAATCAAGATTCATACACAAGCGAGCTATAAAAGTTTTAAACCACATATTCAAAACCTTACGAAACTTGATGCTTTCAATCCACATGACAAGATAATATTTATAAACTTCTACTATCAAGACTTTATACATCAAGAAATAAATTATTTTGAATAAAACTCTCGTTCAAAAGAAACCACTTATCATTAACAATGAGTAAACTCCAAACATATTAAATGATAATTTTTTACTCAATAAATTAATTCATGAAAGAGATAATTTAATAAATATCCACACTTTCCACTTAAACACCATATTAAGTAGAATTTAATTTTCACAAGTCAAACCACTTTCTAGACATTTAATCGTAAATATTGTACCCCATACACAAAAATTTATCAACTCATGAAAATGGTACTTTGATCTATATAATTAGTATGTGAACATATATTTTCAATAATCATTGTAAATTTACCCAATTAGTAAATAATACAAATTACAACCCCCACATACACAACATATAAGACATCTTATAAGTCAAAGTTCACTCATAAATCATAAAAATCATACGACATAGTCAATTTATAACTATCTTCCAATAACAACAATTTTCTTAACAATCCACTAAAAATACGAAGGTTTAACACTTGTTGTTAGGAGAAATAAATCAACATTTTTGTCTCAAAATAATCATGCAATTTTAATGAGAATCTACTACTCATATTCATGAACATATGCACCATCAAAAAATTAACGGAGCTAATTAAGAATTAACAAACCACTACTTTAAGGTTTGCAATTTACAACAATACTTAATACCCAATAAAGATAATAAGATGACTTAATTATTAGCAACTTTATTTGGTCATGAAATAATTCTCATCATTAATTAAGAATTAAAATAACTTTTAACCCTTAGAATATAAAAGCATGATAAAAACTCAATTTGATTAGCCATAAAAAACTAGCCGTTGTTATATAGCTATTATGAGCTAATTAATATCCACCATTTAATTAATCATCAAAGAGGCCCAAGTAATAAAACTATCATAACCTTCATAATAGATGACCAAATAATTACCCTCTTAAAAGTAATTTAACACCTATCATAAAATTAGTCATAATAACGGTCATATAATAATATGACATTACTCTCTTTTAAATTCATGATTAAGAATTAAATCACATTGAATTTAAAACATTATTAGCATTATCATCTTTTTGACTAATTTTAAATGACATCCAATTCCTACATATGTGTAAAAAATTAAGAGGCATGATAACACACATAATAGTACAATTTGACTAGTTCATTTTCAAAGTAATGACTACATCAAATTCACATAACTTCATGACACATAATTTCCACATAGACTTAATCAAAAAAGGAGTTATAACAAATAGTCATATAGTATATACTAGCATTATATTAAAATAATGTAATCATATACAACCTAAAATTAGGCATAAAATAATCAACTTTATTTTAATTTGCACTTTTAATATGCATATGTAATATGATTATACTATCCAAATCACTTATTTGGTGACACACATGATCAGAACATAAAACATAAATTACTTGGTGGCACACAAGAACATGAATTAATAGTAATTACTCATAATTTAAATTGCAAAATAAAGCATGTCCACTTGCTAAATAACATGTAAAATTAAACTCATCAAAATACTAATTTGCATGTGACGATTCACCAAGATCAATAACCACAATAAAATATGAATCAATATCAAATTAATTAATATTTTGAATAACTTATAAAAAAGTATAAGTTTAGGACTTACCTTCCTTGCCATTACTGATAATCTCATAATCAAATCATAATAATATTATAATAGAAACCAATACTGCACCTTTTATAAAAAAATGATTAAAATCTACTTCTCCATTGCATTATGAAGATAAGCCTCATTTTCTACCATCCATGATGGCAAATAAATAATAACCAAAGAACAAATACAAGCCTGAATCTCCATTGTGGAGTTACCGGAGCATACATCCATTCCACAATATGAACAATCTGACATGACATTACTTTAGCTAAACCTCACTGATTTGATCAAATATATATGATAAGTGCAATTATTTGCACTAACCCCTTATATTTTTATGCTCCTTTGGGGTGTTTTAAAGGCGATTTAGGGTCATTTCGTTTGGTCTCACTCTATTTCGGTATCTCATGGTCAAAGTATGGGAAGATGGGTGAATTATGCAGTTTTGAGTTGTTTTTGTGGGTTTTCGGGGCTAATCGTGTCGACAGGGTTGAAAGATCGAGTCAAGCTATCAATCAAACCAAGTCACGATCAAATGAACAAGTTCAAGCAAGCAAAACAATCCAGTAGCCAAAAGCCGAGTCGGCTGAGGTGTCTTCATAAGCCTCGCGACTTCGGCGGAAAGAAAAAGAGGATCACTTTTAGCGACTTTACGCTCGAGAAGGTGAGAAATGGTGCGCGACTTCGGCGGTCATTGAAGAAGAATCAGATGTTTTCCGGCTTTCTTTGGGCCTAAGGTTAATTACCCTCATTAGCATGCTCTTAATTATTATTAATTATTTAAAAATTTGTTTCTTTTTTTTTTAATTCTTGTATTAGTTTAAGCTTTATTTGGTGAACTTTGAATTCTAGTTATTTTAATTAATCTTTCTCTAATAAAAAGTTTAGTTTGTCTTTCTCCATTATTGTTTTGGTATTTATTGTTATTGCTATTAAGTATTTCATTATTGCTCATTCTAGTTTATCATCTTATTCATTGTCATTCATGTCTAGCATTAATTTTGAAGTAGTATTCATTGCATTCATCATGATTAGTGAGTAGATCCATTTTCTAGGGTTAGGGCTTGAACCTATTAGTTGAGCATGAATTGATTCTTGGATGTGTCTATGAAACTATGGATTAAAGTGATTAAATTGTGCCAATTAACCCTATGTTAAACATGTTTTTTCGGACCATTCAATAGAACTAGCGTGTGAGATTGGGATCGACTTTGCTTTAGGGTAAATTTTAGTTAAATTCTTATTAATTCGTTCAATAAAATTAACGTGTGAGAATTGAATTAATAGGGTCTAAATCTAATAGTTAATCAACAGAGCGAGAGTTTGAGATTAACAAGATCATATTTAATCACACAATTAATCCGACACTTCATAGACACTAATGAGAACTGGATCATGCAAGACTTTAGGGGATTCCCGACACCCTAGATTTTTATCATCATATAGTTTAAAACCATTTTAATTATCGCACTTGAAGTTGTTAGTTCAAATCAATCAATATTTTTATCCCTCTATCAACATAATCAATTTAAATCTTAGAGTCCATTGTCCCAAGCTTCCTTGTGTTCGACCCGCAGCTACACGTACGCCGTGCGCTTGCGGTTAAATAAATTTGCACATCAAGTTTTTGGCGCCGTTGCCGGGGAAGCGACGGACAATAGATTTTGTTGGTTTTCATTGAGTATATTGCTTTTCTTGTTTACCCCCTCCCCAGATCTTACACTTGTTTTGGTTTCTTTGTTGAATGACCAGGAGATCTCGGTCTCTTGAACATTTTGACCCTGAGATCGAAGCTACAGCTCGCCGACTTAACGCCCTTAGAAGGCGAGCTAGAGAAGAGGAGGTACGACAGGTAAGACAGGTAAGACAAGTAAACATGGCGGCCCAAAACAATGAGAATAATAATGCTAACAATAATTTTGGCCGCATGGGTGCGCCTTCGCTCACCCTTAGTTCTATTCCTTGTATTGTTAAGCCAAATTTTGGTGTTGATAACTTCGAACTAAAACCTCATCTCATCCAGATGATTGAACGGAATCAGTTTGGAGGACACCCTTCAGAAAGTCCCCACGATCATGTTTCTGACTTTGTGGAGAGGTGTGATACTATCACCCAAAAGGATTTAAGTGAAGATGTTGTACAGCTAAGGCTTTTCCCTTTCAGTTTGAGAGATAAGGCCAAAGCCTGGCTAAAATCTGAGCCCGCAGGTATTTACCGGACCTGGGAGGAGTTGGCTAATGCATTTTTGGCCAAGTCCAATCCTCCTAGGAAGACGTCACAGATACGCACTCAGCTGCAAACGTTTAAGCAGCTACCTTTTGAATATTTTCATGAGGCCTGGGAGAGGTTTAAAGACCTCCTGTTGAGTTGCCCTCATCATCAAATCCCAGATTGGTTGCTTGCCCAATCCTTTTATGCAGGATTGCATGATGAGCACAAGTCCTCGGTTAATACTGCATGTAATGGGGACATGGATTCTAAGTCGCCCGAAGAGGTCTTGAGGTTGTTTGAGACCATGGCTAAGAACAGTTTTTCGTGGGGAAGTGAGAGAGAACGTGCATCCCAAAAGCATGGCACCGATAGTGAGGTCATCAAGGCCCTCACAAAGCAGATGGCCGCTCTATCCGCACAGATGGCTAAGGTAAGCATGGTAGGTGGTACTTCTAGCCCTCCAGTTAATAATGTTTCTATGTGCGATACATGTGGAGTCGCCGGTCATTGTTCAAGCGCATGCCCCCAAGTTTACGAGGAGGTAAATGCCTTGTATGGTAGACCGGTGAACGACCCTTTCTCTAACACTTACAATGCAGGTACTAAGAATCATCCGTACTTTTCATATAAGAGTACCAATGTGTTGAACCCCCCTCCATACCAAGCACCACACAATCCACCGAGGTTCAACCAAAGACCGAAACCTCCACACTATCCACCTCCACAACACCATCATCCACCACCATCTAACATGGAATCACATATCGCAAAGCTCCGTAATATGATGCAGGCACACATACAGACGAGCAGTGCGCATATGAAGATGCTTGAGACACAGGTTACCCAATTGTCTCAATTGCTCCGAATCAGTTTCCTAGCCAGCCTGAACACAAGGGCAAGGAGCCCGGCCAAATGAATGTTGTGACAACCAGGAGTGGTAAGCAATTGGTTGATCCTCCCTTAAAAGAGGTGACACCAACAGGTAGTATTTCTGTTAACCCTGATACTAATGTTGATATTGCTGTTGAGTCTGATTCTAATGCTGATGATGTGAATGGTAAATCTATTGTGATTGATGCTGATAATGCTAATTCTAAGTCTAGAGTCACGGACCTTCTACTTAAGCATGTGCCTTTTCCTCAGAAATTGGCGCAAGCTAAGCTAGAGAAGAAATATGGGAAATTCTTAAAGCTTTTAAAAGATGTGTCTATAGAAATTCCTTTCTTAGATGCAATTTCCGAGATTCCTGCGTTTCCCAAATTTCTTATGTCCATTATGTCCCAGAGTAAGAAGCTTGATGAGGTTATTCAAGTGTCCAAGGAGGTAAATGTGAATGCTTTTATGATAGGTGATATGCCTCCTAAGCTGAAGGACCCCGGTAGTTTTAGTATACCTGTCACAATTGGGAACCTTATAGTGGACCGAGCTCTGTGTGACCTAGGTGCTAGTGTCAGTTTGATGCCCTATTCCATGTACAAGAGACTTAGGCATGTTAATGAATTGTCCCCCACCAGGATGACCTTGCAGCTTGCTGATCGCCGCATTGTCTATCCTAAGGGCATTTTGTATGATGTTGACCTGAGAGTAGGAAAGCTGACCGTACCTTGTGACTTTGTTATCATGGACATACCCGAAGATGCTAAGACTCCCATCATTCTTGGTAGACCTTGTCTAGCTACGGCTAGTACCTTGATTAATGTAGCTAAGGGTAAGTTGGTGATGAGCGTGGGGGAAGATAGGGTTGAGTTTGCTATTCATGATGCTTTGAAGTCCCCAATCCCCAGTGAGTCTATATGTCAGCTTGAGTTTGCAGATAATGTGTCTGATGATCCCGACACAGCCCAAGAGATAGATGCCCTACAATCCTTTCTTGAAGGATCTGGGGGCGGTCCCGCAGAGTTAATGGCCTGGGATGACTCTTTAGAGGGTCAAACTGATAATCATGAGTGTATTTTGTCTAGTGATGTTTTGCAGGTTGCTGAGTTTGAGCAGGAGAAGAAAGATGTAAAGGAGTGTTCCACACCTCCTCAGGTAGAAATGAAACCCCTTCCCCCTCATTTAGAGTATGCTTTTCTTAGGGACGGTTCTACTTACCCTATTATTGTCAGTAGTGGTCTCGATGGTAATGCTTTGGACCAGTTGGTCACTTTGGTTAGGAAATATCGAAAAGCCATCGGGTACACAATTGATGATATTAAGGGTATTAGTCCGTCCATTGTTACTCACCGTATCAATGTGGATCCTGATGTTACTCCTTCCATAGAGGGACAGAGGCGACTCAATCCCAATATGAAGGAGGTTTTTAAGAAAGAGGTTCTAAAATTGTTGAATGCTGGGATCATCTACCCTATCTCTGATAGTAAGTGGGTATCCCCTGTACAGGTTGTCCCTAAAAAGGGAGGTGTGACTGTTATTGAGAATGAGAAAATTGAGTTAATCCCGACCCGAACAGTCACAGGGTGGGGCATGTGCATTGATTATAGGAAGTTGAATAAAGCCACCCAAATAGACCACTACCCCATCCCCTTCATAGACCAAATGTTGGAACGGTTGGCTAAGCACTCCCATTTTTGTTATTTGGATGGATACTCTGGATTCTTCCAGATCCTTGTTCATCCAGATGATAGGGAGAAGACCACATTCACATGTCCTTATGGTACCTTTGCATATCGAAGAATGCCATTTGGGTTATGTAATGCTCCTGCCACCTTCCAGCGCTGCATGATGAGCATATTTTCTGAGCATATTGAGCATTGCATGGAGGTCTTATGGACGACTTCTCCGTATATGGTGACTCTTTCGACGATTACTTAGCCAATCTTGAGAAAGTGCTTGCTAGATGCGAGGAAGTCAACCTGGTCCTCAATTGGGAGAAGTGCCATTTCATGGTACAGCAGGGTATTGTCTTGGGTCATCTGGTGTCTAGTCGAGGTATTGAGGTCGATAAGGCCAAGGTCGAGGTTATTCAGAAACTACCCCCTCCGGTTAATGCGAAGGGAATTCGTAGTTTTCTTGGGCATGCAGGTTTTTATAGGAGGTTCATACCGGACTTTTCTAAGGTTGCCCGACCTTTGACTGAGCTTTTGGCCAATGATGTACCTTTTGTTTTTACTGACGATTGTCTAGCTGCTTTTGAGAAATTGAAACAGGCTTTGATTACTACACCGGTTATCCAACCTCCCGATTACAACCTGCCCTTCGAGTTGATGTGTGATGCTAGTGACTATGCTGTGGGGGCAGTGTTGGGACAGCGTAAGGATGGTAAGTTGCATGCCATCTATTACGCGAGTAAGACCTTGAATGAGGCATAGGTAAACTATGCAACCATGGAAAAAGAGCTCCTGGCAGTGGTTTATGCGTTAGAGAAGTTTAGATCCTATCTCATAGGGTCTAAGATTACTGTTTATACTGACCACTCTGCTCTTAAGTTTTTGTTTAATAAGAAAGATGTTAAGGCAAGACTAATTCGGTGGATTTTGTTGTTACAAGAGTTTGATTTGCAGATTGTGGATAAGAAAGGGGCAGAGAACTCAGTGACTGATCATCTGTCCAGACTTGTATTGGATGAGGTGTCAGGTACGCCTGACATGAATGATTCCTTCCCTGACGATCAGCTAATGGTTCTTGCAGATGCCGATAATACCCCTTGGTTCGCTGAGATAGCGAACTATCTAGCTATGGGTGTGCAACCCTCTGGGTTGAATGCATACCAAAGGAAGAAGTTCTATCATGACGTCCGCTACTACTTTTGGGACGATCCGTTGTTGTTCAGGGCATGTGCAGATGGCATTCTCCGCCGTTGCATCCCTGAAAGTGAGGTACATTCTATCCTTAGGCATTGTCATGATCTACCTTGCGGTGGACATGCTGCCTCTTCTAAGACTGCTGCTAAGATTTTGCAATGTGGATTCTATTGGCCATTTCTTTTTAGAGATGTACAAGCATATGTTAAGATGTGTGATCGCTGTCAAAAAGTAGGCCATTTGCCTAAGTCCAATGCCATGCCAATGAATCCCATTGTTGAGATTGAGATTTTTGATGTTTGGGGTGTTGATTTCCAGGGTCCTTTCCCTCCCTCATTTAGAAACCGATATATTCTTGTTGCTGTTGATTATGTTTCCAAGTGGGTGGAGGCCATTGCTACACCAACTAATGATGCTCGGGTGGTCACCAAGTTTTTCAAAAAGACCATCTTTCCACGTTTTGGTTGCCCCCGAGCACTCATAAGCGATAATGGGACCCACTTTATTGAGCAAAAGTTTGAAAATCTTCTTAGGAAGTACGGAGTCATTCATAGGTATTCCTTGCCATATCAACCTCAGTGTAGTGGACAAGTTGAGATCTCTAATCGCGAGCTTAAGCTCATTCTTGAGAAAACTGTGCATGCGTCCCGAAAGAATTGGTCGGATAAGCTTGATGATGCCTTATGGGCTTATAGGACGGCTTTCAAGACTCCTATCGGGACTACGCCTTTCCGTTTGGTCTATGGGAAGCATTGTCATCTTCCCGTGGAGCTAGAACACAAGGCACACTGGGCGATCAAAGCCCTTAACTATGATTTGAAAAGTGCAGGTGAAAAGAGGCTCCTAGACCTCAATGAGCTCGACGAGATACGCCTAGATGCGTATGAAAGTGTCATTCTCTACAAGGAGAAAACCAAAAAATGGCACGATCAACGCATTACTAGGCGAGAATTCAAGGAAGGTGAGAAAGTGTTGGTATTCAATTCGCGGCTTAAGTTCTTTGCCGGTAAGTTGAAGTCTCGGTGGTCCGGACCGTACACTATTACTAAAGTGTTCCCTTATGGGTCGCTTGAAGTAACTGGACCGAATGGCACATTTAAGGTCAATGGCCACCGAGTCAAACATTACATTGTGGGTGAGCCGTTTGGTGAAGAGGAAGTGATGGTACTTGAGACCTAGATTTGTGGGTCGAATCATGTCAAGCTAATGACGTTAAAAGAGCGCTTTGCGGGAGGCAACCCGTAGACACCATCTTTTTACTGTTATTTTATTTTATTTTATTTATTTTTATTATATATGTTATTATATATTTCTGTTTTTACGTTAATGTTTGTTTAGTGTGCATATATAAAAAATAAAAAATAAAAAAAATACCGAAAAAAAGGCAGAATTGAGGCTGTGAGAAAAAGTCGAGTCGGCTTTGACAAAAATCAAGCGTTCGCCGACTCGGCGAAAGTTTCTGGAAGTAATATTTTTTGGCAGAAACGAACCGCTGACTCGGCATTCTAGGCGAAAATCTAATCGCCGACTCGGCGAAATGGGCTGGAACGTTTTGTTCGGCTTTTTAAAGCCAAATTTTCGATCCCTATCCTCATTTCAACCTTATATTTTCTGATTTCCTCTCTCTCCCTCTACCCTATCCCTTCTTTTTCTACCTTCAATCCCCATCTCCATTCATCTCATCCTTTCGAACTCCTCCATTCAAGAGCCCTAAACCTCCAAATCTCCATTCCTACACCTTCAACCTAGTTTCTTGGGTCTTCATTGTTACAAATTGGTAAAGGAGGTCCTTCAAGGTTGGAATTTGGTACTCATCTAGCAACAATATCTTTGCATTTCATTGTGGAAGGTATAAATTTCTATCTTTTGTTTTTCATTTGTAATTTGTGCCTTCTAGTGTTGATTAGCTGTTGTTAGAAGACCTTAGGCTTGTGGCTCTTGGATCTTTGTTGTGGTTGTTAGATTATTGCTTGTCTCATTGTTTGTTCTTTTGTTGTGTGAAATTCTTGAGGATCTGTGGTTTTAGCTGCTTATTTTTTTAGAGACCGTAATGAAAAATCTTTTTCGATCCAAGAGAACCAGGACGGGTGAGTCTTCCTCCTCTCAAAGGGAGGGACGACAACCTTCACCACCACCCCCAGACCAACCTCAAAGAGCCCCAGGCTCGATGTCCGCCGCCAATTTGGGGTGTAGATTAACTCCCTCGCAGACCAAGCTCTTTGGGAAGCTGAGGGGGCGCACTCTACTCCCCACCAAATTTGTGGATTTGAATGCACTGCATAGCACCTGTTTATATAATGGCATTCATACACTACTTGAGCGGAGGGGACTCCATGGCTTCTTGGATGTCGCCGCAGACGTGTACCCAAGTCTGACGTTAGAGTTCCTTGCGACCCTGACTCGTCATGAGTCTTCTGAGGGTCGATACATCACATTTAACGCCCTGAATATGGTATATTCAATGTCATATCTGGATGTTGCCAGGGCGTTTCATTGGGTTCTTAGGGACGACGAGTATGTCGTCCCATCTGAGGCTGATATTATGAGTTTTTGGTTAGCTATCACCGGTAACCGGGTGTATCGCGGTTCGGGAAACAAAATTTCCCACGTGTACCACCCAGCGATGCGATACATATTTCGCTTCCTCTCCATGACAATTTTTTGTTACGGAGAGCCCGGTGGGGTTTCCAAGCCCGAGCTTGCTGCGATGCGGTCGTTCCTCGTGTACGACCAAGGCACACCCGATTGGGTGGATATTTTTGTGGAGCGTTGCCTCGCTGTGCGCAACGCCGATAGAGGCAAGATTGGTATGGGCTCCTGGGTGATGAAATACCCGACACTGTCCCCGCTTTAGTCCACAACACCACCATTTTCTATGACAGGCCCACGCTGCGTAGGGTGCGATTCATCTCATATTGTACACCCTACGTATGCTTTCTAGTTATTCCTAATGGGCGTTAGTGAGTCTTCCTCCCATTCCTGAGACCGTGTTTGATGTTAGGAATGATGACACAGCGGAAACGCTGTGTAATCGGACCATTTCCTATTCCACTCGTCACCCTGTCGAGCAAGCCCCCGTGGCTACTGGTGCTCACATTGACTTTGACGAGGGTGGCGATGAGGATGAGGAGGAAGAGGAGGAGTATGTTCCCTCTGAGGAACAAGTGCATAGGGACGCAAGTCCCGATGTTGATTCCGGCCCCCGCTGGTATCAGCAGTTTGATGAGAGGTTCTCCAATCTGGAGAACAGGTGTGGGGAGATGGAGGGTCGACTAGACCGTTTAGACGGGAATCTTCAGACCTTCCAAGACACATACGACGGAGACATGTACAACCTTGATACACGTCTCCAGTCAATGTGGATTTCCCAAGAGGCCCAAATGCACTACTATTCTGGGCAACCGTATGTCGACCCTAGAGTCAGCATCGCTGAGATGGAGGCTTAGAGAGAGAGAGAGAGAGATCGAGCCGTTGAGCTCGAGGCTAGGCGATCTATGAGGAGTTCATTCTCCTTCTTTCGCCGTCGTGGTCACTGAGGGCCACTTGACTTTTAGACTCCGCCCGTCCATGTATTCTTGCTTTCCATGGTTTGTTCCCTTGCTTCACCGTTAAGCATTGGGGACTATGCTTTCGATAAACATGGAGTGGAGTCTACTTTATCGCTTTCATAGCTTCGTTTTTTTTTATTGTCTTTTGTTTCAAAAAAAAATTAAAAAAAAAAATTATGTGAGTGCTAGCCATAACCTGTGAAGGAAGTCTAGGCAAAAGGAGAATGAGTGTGCTTTAATTGATCTCCATCTACATCCTTTGCCAAGGCGTTCGCAGGTATACTTCTTTCCTTATCTTTGTCTTCTGTCTATTTCTAGCTCCACTAAATTGTCCCACCTTAACCTACCTAGCCATCCTCACTTAGATTCTCGCATATCATCTTATACTAACCATTTCATGTTATTGAGTTACAAATTTGTAACCAACATAAGCCCCCATCCTCTTTTGTCCAAATTAGTTCTTGGATTGCGAGATCCAAGAGCTCCATTATATGAGCCATATTGTTTGGAGTTTGGGTGTTTTATTTGGTTTCATCTTGTTGTGGTTGTGTTGATGTTGTGTGGATGTTTGTTTTGGGTTGGGTATGAGGTCGACAAGGGGTTTGGGATTTTTTTTTTTTATGGGCCTAAAGTGAGATCATTATTCCTGGGAGTTAAGGAGACTAAGATAAGAAGCCTCTTTCTTTTTGGGGAGCCATAAGGAGAGCCGATGTTCATGTCTTAAGAGGTAATGATACAACTGATGGGGCTATCCCAGTTCATCATTGGAGTATGTTAGTTAGCTATGCATTCGATCTTATGTGCTTTGATCTGTCATTATCCAGGGTTACTGAAGACCCTATTGCTATCCATATTCTCTTTATGCTTCATTTGTGTACAAACTTAGCCCCATATTCATATTGTGTCATTTTTTTTCTTTTCTTTCTTTTCTTTCTTTTGTATTTGCTAAGTTTGTGCATTTCATTATTTGGAAAAAGGGAAAACATGCTTCAAAAGAGACAAGCCCGCTAGGTTGAAAACCCGAAAGGGCGACCTAGGCAAGAGAGCGGCATGAGTGGGCAAGCAATGTGAGATTTGAAAAAAATGAAAGAGTGGCTAGGATGAAAACCCGAAATGAGTTCCTAGGCAAAATGAGAGAAAAAGAGAGAAATTTCATTGTAATATCCTATCTCATTATACTTGAATTTGGAGACCGCATTTTAACCTTGTTTTTATTCTTTTCAACCTTGATTTGCTCGAGGACGAGCAAAGGTTAAACATGGAGTGGTTTGATAAGTGCAATTATTTGCACTAATCGCTTATATTTTTATGCTCCTTTGCGGTGTTTTAATGGCGATTTAGGGTCATTTCGTTCGGTCTCACTCTATTTCGGTATCTCATGGTCAAAGTATGAGAAGATGGGTGAATTATGCAGTTTTGAGTTGTTTTGTGGGTTTTCAGGACTAATCGTGTCTACAGGGTTGAAAGATCGAGTCAAGCTATCGATCAAACCAAGTCACGATCAAATGAACAAGTTCAAGCAAATAAAACAATCCAGTAGCCAAAAGCCGAGTCGGCTGAGGTGTCTTCATATGCCTCGACGACTCGGCTGTGAAAGAAAAAAAAGAGGATCACTTTTCAGCAGCTTTCGTCGACTCGGCGAAGGTCGTGAAAATGCTGTCGCCGACTCGGCGGTCATTGAAGAAGAATCAGATGTTTTCCAGCAGCTTTCACCGACTCGGCGTTGTGGTCAAAAATGTTGTCGCCGACTCGGCGAAATAGGCTGACAAAATGATGAATTGCCCAGAAAACGCAAGCCGACTCGGCGATATATGTCTTCCCAGCTTTAGCCGACTCGGCATGCTCTTAAATTAGCTTTTTAGCGTGTTTTTCTCCGGGCTTTCTTTGGGCCTAAGGTTAATTACCCTCATTAGTATAAATAGAACCCTTAATCCTGATTAGGGTTCTCTTCTTCCTCCTTCTTACTTTTTACTTAGTTTTTCTTAGTTTTTCATTAATCTAGCTTTTAATTACTCTAGTATCAATTTACTTTGCAAGAACATCAATTTAGTCTTTGGCATTCAATCTTTCTTCAAGTTTGTAAGTTTCCTTTGGTCCTTAATTTTTAGTTTTAATTCATTGTATTAGTTTAAGCTTTATATGGTGAACTTTGAATTCTAGTTATTTTAATTAATCTTTCTCTAATAAAAAGTTTAGTTTGTCTTTCTCCATTATTGTTTTGGTATTTATTGTTATTGCTATTAAGTATTTCATTATTGCTCATTCTAGTTTATCATCTTATTCATTGTCATTCATGTCTAGCATTAATTTTGAAGTAGTATTCATTGCATTCATCATGATTAGTGAGTAGATCCATTTTCTATGGTTAGGGCTTGAACCTATTAGTTGAGCATGAATTGATTCTTGGATGTGTCTATGAAACTATGGATTAAAGTGATTAAATTGTCCCAATTAACCCTAAATTAAACATGCTTTGTCGGACCATTCAATAGAACTACCGTGTGAGATTGGGATCAACTTTGCTTTAGGGTAAATTTTAGTTAAATTCTTATTAATTCGTTCAATAAAATTAACGTGTGAGAATTGAATTAATAGGGTCTAAATCTAATAGTTAATCAACAGAGCGAGAGTTTGAGATTAACAAGATCATATTTAATCACACAATTAATCCGACACTTCATAGACACTAATGAGAACTGGATCATGCAAGACTTTAGGGGATTCCCGACACCCTAGATTTTTATCATCATATAGTTTAAAACCATTTTAATTATCGCACTTGTAGTTGTTAGTTCAAATCAACCAATATTTTTTTCCCTCTAGCAACATAATCAATTTAAATCGTAGAGTCCATTGTCCCAAGCTTCCTTGTGTTCGACCCGCAGCTACACGTACGCCGTGCGCTTGCGGTTAAATAAATTTGCACATCAATATAACATAATCGTTACACATTTATTTTGTTATTAGCATGTAAATATAAAGTCAGATCTCAAAACGATCTCCTACTTTACACATTCCCATATCAAATTGCTTTCCCACTGTTTTCCAATTTGCAATTTTATTTATTAAGCATATTTTAGACTTACTATATATTGAATATTGTCTCATTACTATACTTAGTATGTAGTATACATAGTCTATCCAACATGTCTATCCTATTTTCTAAATAATAATCAAACCCCTCTATAAGCACACATGGCACATCGTTTATAGAGTGTCAATCTTTGCTTACTGTTGTGAATGGGCTAAAGATTTGGTGAAGAAACAAGAACAAAAGAAATGCAAAGAAGAACACCAAAAACAGAGTGCAACAATGAACAACCCAAAACACAAGATGTATGAGGTATCTTATGATACCTCCCCCTCAAAACAAGTATCTTGTCATTGATGGAATCAACATTACATTAAGACTCACCTTACAAAGCTCTAGAACAAGTATCCAAAGCCAAGATTGAAGCTTGACTTCAATCTCCCACAAAATAGCCCTAATACAATGAGATGACTCTTTTGATCTTAAACCCTAGTAATCTCTATGTATTTAGCTCTCACATAAACCCTAAGACACTTCTAAGACTCCTATATATACTACTAAGACATATTAGAAGACTTAGGACAAGTGGGACAAAAGCCCACTTAAAACCGCATACGAAACAGAAACCCGCTGAAGCTGCCAGGACACTTCGCTCGACCCGAGCCTAGTCGCTCGACCAGGTCGAGCCAGCACCCAACACTCACTGGTTTGGTCGAGCCTCACTGCTCGATTTAGTCTTCAATGCTTGGCTGCTCGAGCAAGCTTCAATGCTCTCCCTTCTTCGACTCTTGGCTTCACCAAGCCACCTCAAGCCTCCATCATCATCAATCACTTCATGAATTGACCCGAAGAGCAAGCCCTCATACCTCCTCGCACTTGCTACCTCGTTCTCAAACGTGCAAGCCAACGCGTACGCTACGAGGTGATCGAACTCGCTTCCATCACAATGAGATTTCGGGCTTGATTCAACACTTACAAATTAAGAAAATTTAAAATGAATAAGATTATTTATCAAAAAAACATACAATAAAATCATAATTAAATTTATTCCAAAACTAGGCGTGTAATCCCCAAACCTGAGGTTTGGGCTTTTCGCACTCAGTAAGTGCGAACAGTTGAAAAAGTGAAACGAGTGCGAATAGCTTTTTGTCTTAAAATTAGCATGTTGACCCTATTTGACATGTTCGCAATTACTAAGTGTGAATAGACACTTGATTTTTGTACAAACTGACCCGAACATGTGCCTTGGGGTATTAGGCGTTTATATTTGGAATAAGTTTGATTATGATCTTATTGTATGCTTTTTTTGATAAATAATCTTATTCATTTCAAATTTCTACAAATTAAACCCTATACTTTTTTTGTTTTTTGAATTGCAACCCTATACTATTAGTTGGTTAGGAGCATCATTTTTGAATGGAAAAATTATCCAAAATAATCTAATTTTTTTATGATTTTCCTACAATAATCTCACCTATTGATTAACCATGAATAATCCCAACTTTAATTTGCTTAGGGTAAACTTGGGTAACCCGATGATCTGTTATAATAGGTAATTCACCAAAAAAAATATATTGAATGTTAATTAAAATTAGAGAAAAAATTTGAAAATTTACATAAAAAATTCTAAATAATAAAAAAAATCATCAATTTTTATAAACATTTTTCTAACATTTTTTTTGATATTTTATTTTAATTTATCTTTTTTTACAAAAAAATAAAACTTGCTATAGCAATTCATCCGGTCACCGCGCGAGTATAATTTAGGAAAATACCTCTCAAAGTTGAGATTATTCATGATTAATCAATAAGTGATATTATTGTAGGAAAATCGTGAATAGGTTGAATTATTGCAAATAATTTTTCATTCTGCAATTGAAGATGAATTTGGCTAGCTTTCCTAGGGTCTAAGAAATTTAACTCTATTCTTCGCTATTGTTTTCCTTACCCCATATTTTATTTGAACTTTATCATGTAAGATTATGAAACAGAAGTAACTAACTAAATTCTTATGACTTTATCATGTACATCTATAATAAGATATATCTATAACTTGAAACCCACAAAAGATGCAGGATAAAGATATACACCCAAAAAGATTGATAAGAATAACACAACATGAATTCATAGTACTTTAATATGTGGTTCAAGTTGGGGCAGTGAGCCAAAGTTACCAGTAAAATACAAGTACATCCATAGTAGGGTTTAGGCTTCCTCAATGACTCATAGACCGGCTTTTCACACAATCCACAATGCTCCGGCTCTCATTTTACCAACGGCTGGGAACTTTTTTTTTTTTAAGCTAAATTTCGAAAGTATTTGGAAATATAGGAGCTCCCCAAACTATTTGGAAAAATAAGCTTTGGGTGGTTCGCAGTTACTAACTGCGAACAGATAGCTTAATGGGCTGAAGGCTGGGCTTTTGGGCATCAGTGCTGTTCGCAGTTGAACAGACCAAAAAAGCAAAAACTATCTGTTCGCAGTTAGTAACTGCGAACTACCTGTTTTGTTTTTTTGGTCTGTTCGCAGTTACTAACTGCGAACAGAACTGATGCCTTAATACAAACCAGTAGCTTGTTTTGCGAGGCATTCTCCACTTCCCCATTTCTTACATGTTCAATATAATTAAGTTAAGGTAACGAATTATATGTAAACATCAAAGTAATTAATTAAAATACTTAAAATACATAATATATCGTCTAAAATACAAATACAACAAAAAATTGTTCAACTAAAAAAGTACACTAATTAACCACGTTGGCGTTGTGCACAACTACGCCTGTTATGTCTTGTGCCGTTGCATATGCCACATTTGAGACCTTTATCCGTACAATCATCCATCTCATTATGCAATCTCTTTGACCGTGGACGTCCCTTTGTTCTTACTCTACTAGTATCAGCAATCAGACGAGGGCCATTGTATTCCCTCCATTGAGTATAGTCAAGCACAGGTTCAAATTGAGGCTCATAAGTCCTCATGTAGCTAGTTGTGCGAAAACGCCGATCGACAAAAGTGTCTTCAGATAAGCTATATGCAGAACATACAGCTAACACGTGTGAACAAGGATAGTGGAAAACTCGAACTTTTTTACAAGTGCAAGTGCGGTTTGAAAAGATAACAGTGTAACGCTTTCCGCCTTTGCGTTCTATTCGTTCGCCTTTTCCGGTTGTGACTTCGTATTTGCCATTTGTTATGTCAAATGGCTCTACGCTGTGATATCGTGCTTTACGTCGATTTGCTTCTAATTTTCTCTCAACATAGATAGTGTACGGATCATTAGAAGCAAGTCGTTCTCTAGCTATTTCCCTTTTTTTCACGAACCACTTGTTCACACGGTAAAAAGTAAGTTCAACAATAGCTGCAACGGGTAGGAATCTAGCACCTTTCATGACGCCGTTGAAGACCTCAGCCATGTTCGTGGTAGCATAGCCATATCGGTAACCCCCGTCAAATGCTATTGGCCATTTCTCCATATCCATCTCATGTATTTAAAAGCCTGTTCACTCATATGACGAATGCGCCTTAAACCTTTGCTTGCTTTATGTCTTTTTCGTTGATAAGCAGTAGCAATAAATAGTTTCTTCACCTCAACGTTCGCCTTTGCTTGCTTTGTGTTTACCATCTCAATGATCACACCAACCTTAAGAGTTGGATCCACCCGAGTACATTCTTTGATAAAATGACCAATGATAGATGAATTCAAATGGCGTGCACCCAAGCTATGGTTGTCGCTAACACAAGTAGATGTATGTGGACCTTTATAAGTCACTATAGTCCAATCACTATTCTTTTGGCGAGCACGAAGTTTCCAACCACAAGAATTGGGACACACTAAATCAAGCACACTCTTGTTAGACGTTCGACATGTATATGATTGATTAGCCTTGATGCAATAACTCTTCACCGCTTCAATCAAATTTTTCTTGCTCGAAAACTCCATACCCTTAACAAATTCATCTCCCTCAAGACTACATGAATTTTGAGCCCCCATAGTCCAATCACCTCTTTCTCCATCCTCTTCTAATTGATCATAAAAAGGAACAGAAGACGATGTGGTCTGTGTAGGTTGAACATTGTCACCTACATTAACAAGCACTAACTGTTGTTCACGTTCAACCCCTTCATCATTCCCTTCTCCTTCATCACTCAGATCATCTTCATCATAATCTCCCTCATCACTTAAACCATCTTCATCATAGTCAAGCCCTCCATCATTACTACTCTCTCATTATCAAGATAAGTTTCTTCCTCATTGAACACATATTGTTCAATAGAGCCGTGGTATTGTGGGCTAGAACTTGATTCGGTTCTAACATTATTAGTTGGGTCAGGTGCTAGAGACACAGGAGTGAACATTTGGGAAGGAGGGCGATCAAATTGGGTCAGGTGCTCCATCATTCCATTGAATGATTGCATGAATGGAGCCGAAGAAGGGACATTTTCATTGATATTTATAGGGACTTGTTCAATAAATATCTCCGTACTAGTACACCCCAAATTCCTAACAAGAGCCCACAAAGCATTCATTGAGTACTCATCATCAAGTGACACCACGGTAGATGTCGATTGGCTAGTAGGGTATTTCATTTTCAGTCTTAATTCTACCATATGTCTATCAAAACCACAAACTTTATACAACAACTCAACAAACTCACAAAGAGACATATCAATTCTTGCAACAATAGGTCTTAGACTTCCACCTTGATATATCACTACATTATTATTTTCAACAATAACACCATTCCATCTACACATCAAAGGACAATCCATAACTAGAAGAACTTAGAACTCTAAAAATTAAAAGGAAATTAGTTCAATGACCCAATAAACATATCTTTAATAAGCAAAGTCAACAATGATAAGGGATGATAACAATTACACTAAAAATGGGGAAGAAGTTGAAGGAGGAAATATAGAATTTAGAGGATTAGGGTTTGTTTGTGAAAGAGGGAAAGAGAGAAATGGGCTCGAAAATAAGCTACTGGAATGTTATAAGTGTCGGAATTCTGTTCGCAGTTACTAACTGCGAACAGAACAAAAACAGCAAAAGGGTTGTTCGCAGTTACTAACTGCGAACAGACTAAAAACATGAAAATAGTCTGTTTGCAGTTAGTAACTGCGAACAGAGCTGAAACACAAACCCTGCCCAAAACCCAGCCTTCAGCCCATTAAGCTATCTGTTCGCAGTTACTAACTGCGAACATCCAATAAGCTCATTTTTCCAAATAGTTTGGGGGAGCTCTTATATATCCAAATATTTTTGGATTTTAGCTTAAAAAAAAAAAGTTCAACGGCTGGGTTAGCAAATGCAAAAATTCTTAATCAATAACCGTAATTTTTAAATCACCTTAAAAAGACAAAAGGAATAATATTAAAATAAAAAAAGATAAATTTAAATAACAAAACTCTCAACCTATTACATCCTACCACATAAGAGTAATTTATTAACCTTACAAATAACCGTTATTTACTAAGATTTTCTCTATCAAATGTTTGCTCATTGTGTTCACCATTACTTTTTAAATTAGTTGATTAGTTTAACCATCAAAATTAATTTTTTAAGTTTATTTTAAAGCTAGTTGAATAAGTCAGATTTTATTTAGCTAGTAAAATTATATGTTGGCTAATGGCTATTGGTTATATTTTAGAAAAAAATGATCAGCAAGGCTAAAGTCGGTAAATTAAAAAATAAAACCAAATTAGCTTAATCATTTTGACTTTAACCATTTAACAAATTTTTGTTTTGTTTTCAAGCAACAAAGAGCCAAAACCATCTTAATTTATATAGTTAGTGACTTGAGAAATATATTAGACAAAACATTACATTCCATCCAATGAGCTCCAAATGTACATGTGAAAGACTTTGAGTTTCTTCATTGATGCATGGAAAGTGTAGCATTGTTATTCCCAAAGATTATTACTAACATGAATTAAGCTAAAATTCACATCCAAAAAATAAAGTGCAAGGCATAACCATGTGAACATTGGGATCAAGAAAAGTTAGGTTATTTTAATACATAAGTTTCCTCATTTCTTGATTAAAATGGGGAAGTCAAAACCTAAAATGAAACCTAAAATGCTTCAGGTTTCAAATTTAGATGATAAAGACTAAACGTGACTATCTTCTGAAACTTCAGATATGAAATTTTATACTTAAAGAGGGAATAAGCCTAACTGTTGATTATTTTTACCCTACTTCCACCAAACACGTTAACAGAACACCATAATTTGACTATTTTCATTTCTTACTCAACTTATAAAGTATAGGTAAACGACACTTCCAATTAGGCCTCTCAAATAAATTAGGTTAGGTCGGATTAGGGTTTGGGTCATATATAAACAGGTTAGATATTAACACATTTAATTAAATGGGTTATACAGGTTTTTTTCAAGTTTAAAATTTTGACCTAAACCTAACCCATTTAATAAACATATCAGGTCGGATCGACCCATTTAATTAATTGGGTCAAAAGTATCAACCGAAATCCACTTATTTCGGGTTAGGTTCAGGTCGGGTTAGCAGGTCGGGTCAACTTTTGTCAACCCTACTTTCAGTATCCTGCACAAGACAGGGTCTAGAGTTCGGATCGGGTTTTCTTTTTCTTAAAAGATACGGACAAATTAATTGGTTTATCCTCCTGTTCAAGCCAACATCTAATTGCGAAACACCCCAATACTATTAAGGTGAATACAAAGTAGTAGCATTAGCGCCAAATTAATTAATTTTGTTGCTTATTGTCTTATTAATCAACTAGATAATCCCCGTGCGATGTACGATTTTTTTATTTTATTGTTTTACATTATTTTAAAAATACAAAGAAAATAATTTGTAAATTATTGGTAATTGATTTTCAATGAATTATTAATAGCACATAATAGCTAATATTTAATTTAGTTTTGACTTTAAAAATATTTTTTTATAAGTTATAAATGATGTTAAATAATGTTATTTTTAATATTATTAAAATTTTATTGATCACTATATAAGATTGTAAGTGACAAATTTTTATATTTTGTTTCCAATATGAAAGTTAGCAAATTATTATTGAAAGAACAAATTTTTTGATTTCTAAAATCAAAGCTATCAAATTATTATTGTGTATTGAACAATGAAAGGTTACATACATCTCATCAAACAATTTCATGAAAGCTAATATAATGATAATTCACATATTTTTCAAACACTTTTATTAGCATATAATCATTGTTGAAAAAAAATTTATTAGCAAATAATGACATCACCATTGATAAATAGAGGGAAAAAATCTCATGAGAAGTTGACAACTCATCACTTTTTGAGTTTGCTTATGTCATCCGTATTTTGCTTTAGTATAATGTATAGATATGACGTACAAATAGTGCGGTACTTAATTAACAAGTTAGATGTGCTATTTATTTTCCCCTAAACTTCGTTTCACTCCTTTTTTTGAATAATACCTGATTCATTAATAAATAGTCATACGACATCTACATCAGAGATAAAAATTAGCAAGTACATAGCAACTAAAACTAAATATAATTCAAAAATAACAAAACTACGATCGTTGTGTATGAGATCTGACAATTCTGAATATCCTCTTCCACATCGTTGTTTGATATAGCCTTCTACGAGGGGGTCTTTCAATCTGTTGTAGTCTTGAGATAGAATTGAATTTGATGTAGTTGATAATAATTGCAATTTTAGTGTCTACTGCATCATCACATTAATCTCTACCAAACTTTCACCCCTACTCCCTAGCGTATGACGAGGGGCTTGTTGCGTTGTTCTGGCCCCTCAGAGCTTTGGTTGGGTGCTGGTCTCTAGACTCTAAGTCTCTTGACTCAAGGATGTAAGTTTTGGCTTTTTCTTGGCATTTTATAAAAATTACTTTGCCAAAAAAAAGTAGATAAAGTTACAGACACAAAATAAATACGGAGTAATATTAAATTAGCCGAAGTTAAAGACACGAATTAAATAGAGTTTATCATTTTAAAACTAACTATTAATAATATTAAATTACCAAAAGTTAAAAGAGACAAAATATTAGAATTTATGATCAGTTTAAGACTAAGTAATAGAAGTCTCTTTTTTTTCTTCCTGCTTACTTTCTTATACAATCTTAAAGGAATTTTTGAATTTTAATATTTCTAAATACGAATTATAAAAAAAATATACCTTAAAACGAATATAATAAAATCTCATGTGTATATATTTTTTTTAGGAAAAATTATTTCTAAAAAGCCAACATTTTGGCCATCTGCAAATAAAGAGTCAACGTTTCGTTTATTCAATAAAAAGACAACCTTTGTCTCATTTTTGCAAATAAAGGGATAGCAGGTAAGTTTTCAACTCTAAATTTATTGAATAAATGAAACGTTGACTCTTTATTTGCAAAAATGAGACAAAGGTTGTATTTTTATTGAATAAATAAAACGTTGACTCTTTATTTGCAGATGGCCAAAAGGTTGGCTTTTTAGAAATAATTTTTCCTTTTTTTATATATATATTTCTTTGTTTTAAAAACCTTAATTAAATTTTTTATCTCCTTCAATTCAAATATTCTAAATAAGAGAAATATAAAAGACGAAAAAGGTATTAAATAACCCAAAGTTTGTTTTTTCAATGAACTTAACCCAAAATTAAAGTAACAAACTAATCTATCTCTAATCTATATAATCTCTCTGTATATCTATAACTATAACTAAAGCAAAACACGTTGATTTCATGTCTATTTAATGATGTTTACGTGTCACAACCTCAACAAATATTTCCCCCTAAAAACTCAATGATGATGTTATTATTATTTTTTGGCAAATAAAAAACTTTTTCATTTACCAGAAAAACCACAGAATACATCAAGGCATGAATACTCACATTCCTTATTTGCATCAGTGTGGAAACGAGGTCCACCTTCGAGGAAGGGTTTCCTCGCCCCACTCTTCATGTGCATACGAGGAACACAAGGCCTAAAACAATCGGCAGAACCAGTGGCGGCAATAAATCCAAAGCTATACAAGAAGCTAAGTTGACAATCAAAATTGGAAATTGCTCTGGAAACACTCAACAGAACAACTCCATTACAGTATCAACGCAATAGGAACCGGTACAATGCATTAGGATGAAGCAGCAGCCAATCAGCAAGTCAATCCATAGCCGCAATAAATCAGAAACCAGCACAAATAAGGCAGGAGGCAGCATGTTCAGCAGCACCTACACAGTCCAACTCAGAAGGCAGTAACAGCTACACAGTCCAACAGCACAATACAAACAGAACAGCTTGTGTAAAACGCTTAGTGGGTAGCAACATAACAGTCTTCAATACAGGACAACAACCCCTTCTCCAATTTTAGCACAGCAACATGATAGCAGCCCCTTCTCAGCAAGTAGCTACACATAACACAACAGGACAGATAGGCAGCAGAGGGATGCACTCAAGAAGACAGACAACAGATCAGGAAGCGCTCACAAGACCAAGAACACAGATCCACCAGAAACAATCACAGCAGCAGCTCGAAGCAGGACAAAACAGCATCAGCAGCCTAGCTAACAATAATAAAGAGCAGCGCAAGCAGCAATGCGGCAGGAGGCACAGCAGCATATTTGAAGAAGGCAGCACTTGTGAGGATCCCCGCACATGTTGAGGGAGATCAACATCAAAGTCATTAATAGTGAGCAATGCAAAATGCGCATCTCATCTTAAACAGGCAGGAGCAAGAGCAAGATCAAGACAACACCTGATTAAGCATCCTCGAGCAACAAAATATAGAAAACATAGCAACAACACATCCAGCATACTAAAATCATAGGACAGCAACATCACAATGAGGCAAAACAGAAGAGAACATGGCACCAAACACCTTGATATCAACATCAGCAAAATATAACAACTCTCAACAAAAACAGAACAGCATCTATGCACCAAATAGAAGCAAAATCTAGCCCCAAGTGATCCTAGATCAAAGGCTCAATATGCAATACAGAGCATCTGCGACTAATTTCACGTTGAATCATGCCAACCACAGAAGTAGGAGACCAAACACAGTGCATACATATCGCTTCATTTCTACATTTCCAAATATGAGAAATAGTCGACGCATAGATAGCAATCATCACCTGTTGCTTAGAGCGGGAGAGACCATTTATCCGAAAATTCATGCGCACAAAAGGTTTCAAAGTTATGCCAGTCCATCTTTTGATTTCCGCTAGGCACAACAGACTGAACGGGCATTCAAAGAAAAGATGAGAGTGGGTTTTCGAACGCTCACCACAAAGAGGACATGAATCATCATCCACAACTCCAAGACGTAAGAGTTTGTCCTTTGTTTTCAATCCATTTTTGGCTGCTAGCCAACAAATAAATCTAGCTTTGGGATGGATAGCCGGTTCCAAATAAGATGCCGCCAGCGAACCTTCGGTCTGGTCTCCAAGCTAGATTCATAGACCTCCTTAATTGAATACGTATCTTGACACATCCAATGCCTCAAAGCTGCAGTTACATGACAGAGTTTCTTGATAGTCCAGCTGGCTGTAATCGGGGCATTGAAAATCACCCATCTTGCGCCTTTAGTATAGACACCGTGAACCCACTTAACCCACAGGGTTTCCCTCATCATCTGAATATGCCACGTTATTTTCCCAATATGCCCCCGACCCATGGTTGTTAAAATCGCGATTCTGATATACGATTCTACGATTTTACGATCCAAAAACAAGCGAGCGATTTGAATCGCAGGTAGAATCTTACAGTTGTAGAATCTTACGATTCTAATTGGAATTAAATTTTTAGAGGTAGAATCATAACACGATTCTACGATTCTACGATTTAACGATCTGATTCTACTAATTTAATATGAATTATTTTTAATTTTTCTTATGTACCATCTTTTACTAATCTCTTTCTGATATACACATAAATTTTAAATTCCATCATAAAAACTTTTAAAGAACAAATTTTTTAATCGGTATGAAGATTTCAAACTAATTATTAAAAAAAATTTCATTATGTTCTTAAAAATAAAGTCAAAGGAACTTTAATTCATTTATTTAAACTTTTAAATTTGACAATAATGATAAGAAACTAGATATTTTATATATATGTATAAGTTTATTTGTAGAATCGTACGATTCTACGATTCGATTCTACCTCTCAAAATGATTCTAAGTAGAATCGCGATTTTAACAACTTTGCCCCGACCTTTTTTGAGGTGCATACATCGTTCCAATTGATTTTGCCAGGCTTAGGAGAGTGAGAAACTCCAAACCACAAAAAGGACCTGCATATGGAATTGACAATATTGATCACTCGCTTCGGTAGAATAAAGATCTGACACCAATACGAAGTAATCCCTAACAATACTGAATTGATAAGTTGTAATCGAGCAGTGTAAGCAAGTTGTTTATGTTGCCAAGAACTGATTCTCTTGGTCATTTTATCAGCCAATTGCTCGCAATCAGCAATACTTAGGCGCTTGGACGACAAGGGAACACCTAAGTATCTGAAAGGAAGTGTACCAAGAGAAAAGTGAGAAAGGTCTATACTTTCATCTCGGAGGGAAGCATCTATCCCTGCTAAATATATAGCCGACTTATCAGTGTTAGCATACAGCCCAGAGGTATTGGAGAAGACCTTGATGCAATCACTAATAACCCGAACAGAGGAAAGATCACCTTTACAAAATATCATCACGTCGTCTGCAAAACAAAGGAGGGTGAGCTTGATGGATTTGCATCGAGGATGGAAGCCCAATGTACCCACAAGACGCTTCAAGCTGCGAGATAGATACTCCATCCCAATAACGAAGAGCAATGGTGAAAGAGGATCTCCTTAGCTGCAATTATGATAGTGGGAGCCCCATTAATCATTAAGACATATCTCGTGTCATAGGCTTTGCATAGGTCGATCTTCATGAGGCAACTAGGTGCACACCCTTGTCGAGTATAATGCTTCACAATGTCCTGGCAAAGTAAAATGTTGTGCATAATGCTACGACCAGCTACAAAAGCTCCTTGAGCTTGATCGATCAAATAATCCAACACCCGCTTAAGACGAGAGCATAAAAGCTTGGAAATGCACTTATATAGCACATGACAACACGAAATCGGACGGAAATCACCTAGAGACAAAGGACTACGGACCTTGGGAATCAATGTGATTGTCGTGATATGCCAACTCTTGAGTATCTTTCCATTTTCAAAGAACTGTTGAACTGCTTTAATAATATCACGTCCTACAACCTCCCAAGCAACCTTGTAGAACTTGCTATTAAAGACATCAAGCCCCGGGGCTTTATCATCCGGTATACTCCATAAAGCTTCCTTAATTTCAGCAGGAGAAAAGTTAAGATCAAGTAAATTATGATGTAGAGCAGAGAGGATCGGACCCGAATACACCGTGTCAATGTTAATCGTACTTATGCTCGCTTCTTCAAAGCAAAAGAGTCCAGCATAAAAATAAAAAGAAGCCTTATGAATATCCACATGATCAGTGAGATCTCGTCCCTGATATTTGATGAAAGCTATTTTGTTATGTCTCTGTCTGTGCTTGATACTCTGATGAAAAAAGGAAGTATTATCATCCCCAAATTGAGCCCAATTCATCTTAGCCTTTTGGAGAAGACTAGCTTCCAGCTTCTCTTTAAGACGGCGAAAATGCATAGCAGCAGCCTGTTCTTGAGTAGCTAAGGTAGGATTATCTCCACACTCATGAAGATGATTCTGAATAGAAAGCAAATCAGTATAGGCTCTATCCACCTCTAACTGCAAATGTTCCTTACCAAACAGAGTTTTCAGTTTACTCTTAAGTAGTCGTAGTTTTTGAGAAATTTGGTAACCAACATAACCTGCAATCTCAATATCCCAAACCTCTCGAATGTTCTTAATAAAGCCATTTTTCTTAGCCCAACAATTGAAGAACCAAAATGGCTTCTTAGACTGCTGAAAAACAGAAAAATACACTAGCATCGGAGTATGATCGTAGTCTCCTTCAGCAAGGAAGTGGACTACTGAGTTAGGAAAACTATTCTCCCACAGATTGTTTCCTAAAACTCTATCAATCTTACTCATAACTCGGTTAACTCCAGCTTGTTTATTAGACCAAGTATAGAATCTACCATAGTATTTGAGATCATGGAGATGACATAAAGCCATACAATCACGAAGTGGTTGAACTTCTGCTAAGCGCACAGGAGACCCTAACCGTTCATCCATATGAGCCACACAGTTAAAATTTCCCAAAATAATCAAAGGAGAAAAGATGGATGTACTTAGAGACTGAAGATCATGAAACAAATGCAGTCGATCTTGTTTAATTGAGGAACCATAAACAAAGGTACAGAGGAACGTGACCCCATTATTAGGAGTGACTTTAATATGGATGAGTTGATTTCGACAATACAAAACATCGACTTGAACATCCTCACTCTTCCAAGCTACTATAATACGACCTCCGTCGTGCCAAGCTAAATTAGTGGTGAGACACCAAGAAGGAAACATCTGACGATAAAGCGAGCCTAAGCCTTTGCACTTCACCTTAGTTTCTAGGAGACCAATAAGGCTAAAATTATTAGAAGATAGAAAGCGAGCAACCTCTAATTGTTTTTTAACCTTATTAATATCCCTAACATTCCATGCACCAAAACTAATCATCCTCCTGAATGGGGTGAGCCCCCAGCGCTATATTATTAGAAGAAACACCATGTTCGATACTTAACACATCAAACCCATTGCGAAGCACTAAAGCATATTGTTGAACAAAGGCCATAGCCTGATATGCTTGTAACACACCAAACTGGGGTAATGAGGTTTCAGGCTGAATATCAAGATTTAGAACCCTGGGAGGAGACATGTGACCCAAAGTCGGATGTGGATTCTTAGGAGAAAGCGGATGAGCTGGAGTAGAAGCGGGGATGTCAGAGGTTTGCTCAGGAGCTGCTTCAACTACTGGTTGTTCCTTAGCCTTTGGTGGTTTAGAATGATATACTTTCTTGAACGGGCGAAAGCCATTCTCATCCACCGCTAAGGAAACCTTTGGAAGGCCCACACGACAATCAACAGCAACATGGCCAAATTCAGCACATTTGGAACACCACGTAGGCTTCCAATCATATTGAACCCTCTGGGAAATCAGCTCATCATGTTCATTCGAAAAAAATAATTCCTCCGGGAATCCTTCACTCACATTCATATCCACCAAAATACGGGGATACATCAAACGTGTCTTGGTGAGTGTGGCTTTATCAATTTTAAGAATCAGACCCAAAAAACTAGCAATTTGCGTCAACATATACTCAGACCAATACATAACATCAAGAGCAGGCAACTTAACCCACATAGGCACAGACGTGAGACTAGATTTCGAATAAGAAATATTCGGGCACCATGGTTTCACAATAAATGGTTTATTATCAAAAAGTATACCATTCATATTACAAGCATGCTCCTGATTCTCCTGCAAAGCAAATCGAACTAAGAAGACGCCTCTATTAACCATTCCAATCCTATAAACCTCGAGATCTTTCCATATTCTCTTAATAAAACCTTCAACAACATGGAGAGGGGGATTGGAACTCGTAGTATAACAAACAACGGAGTGTTCCCAAACCTTAATTTCAGGTTCAATATCCAATTTACTAATTTTTGCAATTTTACGAACAGTTGGTGGGCTAGAATTAGGATTTGGCACCACGGGGGGGAGTAGCAGGCAAAGGAGTACTAGGTTCAGAGATACCTGATGTTATTATTTTATGACTAATATTTATATCTTTAACTTTCTTACTTTCTAATTATGACCATAATATTATTCATATTTGTTCATTTTATACTTTTTAGGTTAAATCATTTAATGTATTAGAAAATCATATATTTTATTTTATTTTTTTTAATTATTTATAAAATCTTATCAATTTTATTTATTGAATGAGTATTATTTAAGTGTATTGGATAATTTAAGTTGGTTAAAAGATAATACTACATTTGTGAGGATTTTGTTATTTATATTATTGAAATTGGTTGCTTAAGTGCAATGCACAAGTCTAATATGATTTAGGTTGTAATTACCTTAATGCAAGTCACTTATATTTTTTATGACAAAAAAAATTATATGTTTTAACCTTTATAAAATAATATTTTACATAAATAATTATGTTAAATCTATAATTAAATTTTCACAATTATCTACGCGCACTATACAAAGTATGATACAAATCAAATAATGTATACAACTATTCATTTATAGTGAAATGAGATATAACTATAATGTAAAATTTATTTTTATTAATTTTAATTTTTTAAATAATACTCCCTCCTATTCTTCACAAGTGTCCCATTTACTTTTTGGCACTGTTCATCTCTTACTTTTAATTTGTATTTTATTATTAATCTATAAGTTAAAATATAGTCAAGTGGGATCTTGTTTGATTCGTCTCAATGCAAGGATTATTTATATCAACTTTCTATGATTTTTAATTATGCACAATTAGAGTTATTAAGGATTGAATAAGTCCATTGGATAGAGTGCGTAAAGCAAATGGGACACTTGTGGTGAATAGGAGGGAGTATAAATATATTGGAAAATTTAATAAAACCATTATCTAATAGTAGAATTTATCATTTCAGAACTAAGCAATAATTATTAAAATTACCGTAATGACTGCGGACATGATGGTTCAAACAAGTCTATTCACAAAAGTAATGATGACTTAAAATCATGATTACAAATTAACAATGGGAAAATGAACCACCGAGAGGCAAGTTTCTTCATTCTACCAATTTTAAACAAACCATGACTTATCTAAAAAAAAAAAATTACCTATAATAATTCAAATTAGTTATTTACGATTTTTCTACAATAATCTAACATATTGATTAACTATGAATAATCTCAATTTTTGAGGGGCATTTTCATAGAGTAAACCCGGCGATCGAATGACTTGCTATAGCAAGTTTTATTTTTTAAAAAAAAACATAAATTAAAATAAATTGTCGAAAAAAAATGTTAAAAAAAATATTCATAAAAAATTTATGATTTTTTTTATTATTTAGAATTTTTTATGTAAATTTTCAAAAATGTTTTCTAATTTTGAATTAATATTTAATTTATTTTTGTGGTCAATTACCTACTATAGCAGGTCATCGGGTTACCCAAGTTTACTTTAGAAAAATACCCCTCAAAATTGAAATTATTGATTAATCAATAGATAGTATATTTAGGAAAATCCTGAATAGTTTAGATTATTTAAGCTAATTTTTCCTATCTAAAATCGGGTTGTAAATCAATCGACAAGTCGACAATTATTATTTCAATAATCATCTACAATTTAATAAACAAATTAAAAGGAAACAGATGATCTGCTTACAGAGCCCTCTAGATTCAACAACTATATACTTTTATTTTCTAAATAATTTACCATTTTAAGAAACAAAAAATTACCATATTAAATGAGTTAAAACTAAATAATTTAAATATTTTCAAAGTGCGAAGCAGCCAAAATTTTCAATTGCATTTGATGATCTAAATAAGGTAAAACTAATAATATTGATTGATTATATTTATTAATATTTACCTAACATAGTAATCACTTTGTTTAATGTTTAAATATGAAATTAGCCTTTAAATATTTCATGTTATGAGGTTGTTAATTAAGTAAGTATTTTTATAAGCTATATTTCTAGAATAAAAATTGCTAATTTGATTAAATTATAATTTAAAACTATTTCACATAAGTTTTTAATATCAAAAACACTAAAAAGTAACCTATATGTATCTTCAAAAAAAAACAGTAACCTATATGTTTTTGAGATTAAATTAAACATGTTGGCTACTTCGATTACAACGTCAATTATTTTTAAACAAAATGCGTTGCACAAGTTTTTTTTTCTTTGGCTCAAATATATATATATATATATATATATATATATATATATATATATATATAACAGTTTTTGAAGTGTGAACCGTGCGAACCTTGTTACTTTTTAGCAAAAAGGTGTTACTATTTTCTGTCAAATTCTATTGGTAGAAAAAGTACAGTTTTTGATGTAAAAGTAACACTTTCGAAAACTGTTTCTTTGGCCAAAACGTGTTACTTTTCAGCCATAAAAATCAAAGAAAAAAAAATAATAACACGATTTTGCCAAAAAATAACAAGGTTCGCACGGTTCACACTTAAGCTCGTTGCACTGAACTTGACCTATATATATATATATATATATATATATATATATATATATATATATATATATATATATATATATATATATATATATTATATAGATATATATATATATATATATATATATATATATATATATATATATATATATATATATATATATAAAAGTTAAAAAATATTTTTTTTATTTTTTTTAATTATTAATCTATAAGTTAAAAGAGAAATTTAATGTTCTTCCCATTTAGAATATTCTATTTTGGAAAGAGAAATTTGATTAATATTTTTAAGACATATATAGAAGACAAAATATATCCATGTGAGATCTCGTTAGATTCCTCTTAATGTATACTTTTTTATTATATATTTTTTATAATTCTTTATGATGCATATTTAGAGATATTTAGGCTCAAAATTTACTTTGAAAACTGTGTGCAAAAAGTATGGGAAGAACATTTGGAAACAGAGGGAGTACTTTTTATAATTTTTAATTAAAAATAATTAGAGATATTTAAGGTTAAAATATTGTCTCGACAAATGTGAAAAACCAAATTGGATTAATAGGTAGTGATTTAATTTATTCTCCCAAGACTTTAAAGCTGGTAAAAGGGTATTAGTTTTTAAAAAATGCTTAACTGTGATTTGCAAATCACCACAAAAAAACAAAAAAGATAATATTAAAATAATAAAAATCAAAAGGTTAAAGGGTGTGTCAAAAAGTACCTAATAAAATATTTTTTTTCAAAAAAGTACCTAATAAAAAAATATTTTCAAAAAAATACCTAACAAAAATTTTTCTTTTCAAAAGAGTACCAACTAACGGCTGGGGTTAAGTTTTCCGTTATCTTTTTTTGTCCATCTTTAAAAAGTACCTAATAAAAATTTTCTTTTCAAAAAAGTACCTAATAAAAATTTTCTTTTCAAAAAAGTACCAAGAACACAACATAATTATCCAATACAAACACAATATAATATATAACTCTAAAAACATTATCCATAAAAAAGTTCACACATCATCCAATACAAATACAATAATAATAATAATAATAATAATAATAATAATAATAATAATAATGAAAAGTGTCAAAAAGTGCCTAATAAATTTTTTTTTTAATAAACGGTCAACTTAACACCAACAGTTACTTGGTACTCTAGGTTTGTGTTGGATGATGTTCTTATGCTGTGTTTGTATTGGGTGATGTGTGAACTTTTTTATGGATGATGTTTTTAGAGTTATATATTATATTGTGCTTGTATTGGATAATTATGTTGTGTTCTTGGTACTTTTTTGAAAAGAAAATTTTTATTAGGTACTTTTTTGAAAAGAAAATTTTTATTAGGTACTTTTTAAAGATGGACAAAAAAAGATAACGGAAAACTTAACTCCAGCCGTTAGTTGGTACTCTTTTGAAAAGAAAAATTTTTGTTAGGTATTTTTTTGAAAATATTTTTTTATTAGGTACTTTTTTGAAAAAAAAAATTTATTAGGTACTTTTTAACACTTTTTAAAACAACAAATCTCTCATTCTATCACATTCTACTACATAATGGTGATTTATTAATCTCACAAATAACCGTTATTTACTTTTTTTTTTGAATATATAACCGTTATTTACTTGGACTTTCTCATTAGTTTTTTCCTTGATCTAATAATATCATGTCAAAGCTTGGAAAATGTTATTAATTGCCTATTCGTAGAGTTTCTATTAACTAGTTAATTTTCTTTCATTAAAAGCAAATATATATCAATATACTCTATCTATTAAATAGGAAATTTTATAATTTAAAATTGATTATATTTAATTGCGACTTTATTAAAATTTTACATTTATATACTTCCTCCGTTTCATAATATTTGTTACATTTAACTTTTTTTACGTAATTTAATGTACTATTTTGTTAATTTATATGTCGAATCATACACATTTAAAAATTATAAAAAAGTTTATATTATAAAAGTATGCGATTAGACGATTCAAACAAGATCTCACTTGACTATATTATTACTTATATATTAACCGCAATATATAAAATAAGCTTAAATAATGAATATTACCCAAAAGCAAAATATAGCAAGTATTATTGAACGAAAGAAGTATATATATACACGAGTTTTATGCACTTTGCGAATTTCTATACTAATAGTACTTCGTATAGAAGGATATATCTAGTTTTATCCAAATAATTGAAACACTATTATTCACTTTCTATATGAAAGAAAATTAATTTTTTGGTTACTATTCACTTATCACTCTTAATATATATTTTATTCATTCGCGCCGATTCTTTGTATTAGTCCCATTTACTTTTTGGTTACTATTCACTTATCACTCTTAATCTATATTTTATTCTTAATCTATAAGTTTAAACATGGTCATGTGGCATTTTCTTATTCGTCTCAATGCAAGAATTATTAATATCAAATTTTTATAATTTTTAATTAATCATAATTAAAGATATTAAGGGTTAAAACGTTGTCTCGGCAAATGTGCTAAAAGTAAATGGGACTAATATGTTGAATAAGAGGGAGTAATAATTTATGTGATGTTAATTAGATGACATTTTTTATCACCAAATTTTGACAAAATATACCATATATAGCTTTTTTAAAAGAAAAATTAATGGAGTATGTAATTTATAATGAAAACATACAATTGTCTACAAGTATATAGATGAAATACATTAATTTAATTAAACCATGTAATAAGAAAGATTATTTCTAATTTCTTATAAGTTATAAACTCGGATAGATAATAATTTAATTATACATATACTCCTAACCTATTTAAAGCTAATATCAATTAGTAAAAAATGAACAAATTAATTAATCTCACCAAATTTGTATTACTCACATTAGCTAAAAATAGAACAAGTAATTTTCATAATTATGTGATATATTTTGGAAATAAATTAATAAAACAATACAAAATATGAATAAATCAATTAGTGATTGAAATTTATTTATCTAGTTGTCCTCTATCACTTATTTCAAGTTAAAAAAATCATTGAATATTAGATATACTTAAAATAAAATTTCAATTACATAAAAAATTTATATTAACAGCCTTAAAGGTCTTGCAAAACGAGAGTATTAATTTAACCGAGAATTTTCCGTACCTCCAGTTTTTATAAATATTGGAAGCCAAAGAAAGCATTTTTCAAGAAATAGCTAGTCTCCTGAGAGATCGTCTTTCCGAGAGATTTCTATGAGGCTCAATCCATTAAAGTTTATTGCCTACATTTACTCTATATTTTCCCTAATAGGTCAACCCAATTAGAGATGATCTTTAAAAGAGACCGTCTCTCACAAAAATTTTTTAAAAAAAAAAAATTTTAACCATTATTATTTCTAAACTAAATTTCTTAATAATAATTAAATTAAAATAAAAATATAAATTTTAGTAAAGAGAATAATTTTTAAAATCGAAAAATAAACCTAATCACACATTTTGTATTGAAATTGGATACATAATCACTTCTTTGGCCGAAACTTTTGAAACAAAAATCACATTACTGCAATATTTGTAGCATTGGAAACTATACTTCAAGAGCTTTCCAACGCTATATTATACGTCCAATTCTGACAATTGAGTGAGAAATGACGACCTTTTAAAGTTTGCAGTAATTTTAACAGGCTTACTCGCACAAAACGTGCGAGTGGACCATGGTGAACTCGCACAAAATGTGCGAGTGGACCATGGTCCACTCGCATTTTCTGAAGTTCCTATGTCCACTCGACGCTTTTGTGCGGTAAGCTCTGTAAAATTCTGCAAACTTTAAAATGCTTCCGCATGTCGAGCATGATAATATAGCGTTGAAAGCTCTTGAAGTCTAGTTTACAATGCAGTAAACCTTGCACTAAAACCATATTTCTGTAAAAAGTTATGAACAAAAGAATAAACATGTATCAAATTCGACAAATAAACTTCAAACAATCGCATTCTGCTCATTCGATGGGCATATAATATATCATTGAAAACATCTTGAAGTCTAGATTCTAATGCTACAAATATTCCAGTAATGTGATTTTCGTATCAAAAGTTTCGGCCAAAGGAGTGATTATGTATCAAATTTCAATATTTCAATACAAAACGTGTTATCAGGTTTATTTTTTTGATTTTAAAAATTATTTTCTTTACTAAAATTTATAATTTTTATTTTAATTTAATTATTATTAAGAAATTTAGTTTAGAAATAATAATAGTTGATTTTATAATTAAAATTAAATTTAAGGGAATTTTAGTAATTTTTTTAAAAAGGGGTGGCGATAAAATAAAAAGGATGGCGAAAAATAACAATGCCCAATAGGAATTTCTAGTGGCGGTGGAAATAGTAAGCAAGCAAATTAAACAGGTTATTTATAGAAATAGCAGCAGCATGCAGTTTACTGGGGGGCTGTGGCTGTGAATTCAGATTTCAGATTAAGCCCAAAACATGGAAGCATACAACAGCGTAAAAGACAAAGTTGAAACCATAGTTCATAGTACCTGAAAAGCCTGAACAAACATAGCATACAATTAGAAAACTGCAAAATAAAGCCAAAAAGGAGCAACCAAATTCGCCTAAACAATCCACATTTTTCCTTTTCTCAAACATTCACTTTGCACATATCTTAGGACGTTGTACAAGTACTACACCATTTTTTTTTATTAAGTCAAACCCAATTCAACTAAATTAACACAACACTATAGTTGTTACATTTTTTATAGCAAGTCTTCAACTGTGCTTATTTTGTACTCCCTTCGTTTCTTAAAGAAGTTCTCACTTTCCATTTTAGGTATTTCAATTGTTGTTCTCATAAGTAATCTTTCTATTTATATCCCAAATTTTGGATAAAAATAATCTCACTCATCCTCATTTAAATATTTTAATAATAATTATGGTCCCCACATCTTCCACTAACTCTATTTTAACATTTTTATTATATTCTTTATGGTCCCCATATGTTTCCCACTAACTTCATAAAACCATTTTCGAATTAGTTGTGATACTTATATTTTTTCCACTAACTTTCTTAAAATACTTTTTTAATATTTGTGATTCCCACTTTTCCTCCATTAAATTTATTATTCAATAAAATAATATCTCCACTATCTAAAAAATTCTATTTTTCTTAATTCTCGTGAATATTCTCAATGGAAACATCAATAGAAAACAGAGGGAGTATATATTTCTTCATATAAAATATGGAACATAATCAAGTAGAATGTGTTTGATTCATTTTAATTATTTTCATAATATGAACTTTCCAAGATCTTTTATCATATGAAATTAAAAATAATAAAAATTAAAATCGTGCATTAAAGAACATAAAAGAACAAAAGTATAACTATTAAAAATTAGTATTTTTATTTTCTGTTCATTTAAGCTTATGTGATAAAACTAATTATGTTATATGGTGCTTTCGCATAATAGGACACTTTACACTTAGCAGTATGTTGAATAAAATTGAGGTAAAAACATCTCAGAAGGCTCCCCAGCATCCACCTTGATTCAAAATTAAGAACATCACAATACAAATATTATTACAGATAACAAATGAAATTAGTAAAACTATTATATACACATCATTTCATCATATATAAGCTTTAAGCACTTTAAATACTTCTTGAGTTCTGAAAATAATCGCACTCGAATGTGTCATATTGTCTAGACAAATATCACTATTATATAATGAAACGGAGGAAATACATCTTGACGCATCAAATAGATTGACAACACTACAAGTCTACATACCATAGATAAACATTCAACCAAAATCAATACGTCTCAGACACATCGCAATTGTGGTAACGGCTGCACAGAGACGGTCTTCTTTGAGAGACCATCGCTAACTGATATTTTTCACAATACTCCTTGCCTTATTTTAGTCCATCACAAACTAATATTACCAAGAAAAATGCTCATATACTAATTGCTTAAAAATCCCAATTGTACGATGATCTTATTAGGGTTTAATCTTCCTAACATTTAACAGTTGAAGCAATACAAAAAAAGAAAAAAAAAAAAAAAAAAAACCCAAGAAATAGAAATAAGGTTGATATAGAACAGTCACTAAAAGAAATGATTAGCATTACAAGCTGGTACACACACAACACAACACAACTAGCACGAACTAGTGCATATTACACCAGTTTAAACAACTATATATCCTTGATTCCAAATTAACTACATCTAGAAATCTAAACTCAGACATAGACATAAACCCATGTTTCTATTTCACCCCTTGGCCAATTTGGTAACCATGGGGAGAATTAAAACACAGGTCATTGTCTTAAAACATAAGAAGCTAGCTAGCAAGGACCAAACACTGATACAACCCACAAGTCTACAACAAAGCATGCATCATTTTAAACACACAACATACAACTATATCATTAGACGAGGTGGAATGACACAAGCCTTAGACTTAACCCTCCAACTAAACATGGGTTTACGAAACCATTTACCAATAGTCATCATCTTGCAACCAACACCATTCAAACCATTACGAGGCGGCGAGAATTCTACCGGAAGATATTCTTGAGACTTGCAATAGAATGATGAACCCTCAAAATGTCTCTTCAACTTCTCCAAACCCTACATTATCAACATTAATTACAACTAATCAATTTGCATCAAATTAAAATCATATAATCATTTTAATTAAAAGTATTAAGAAAGTGACTTTACTTGCAACTTTGCTTCACTAATTTGGCAGACTTTGTGGGAACCTTCCCACCCTTTACCATTCCAACAATTACGAAATTCTAAAGCTGCTTCTTCAGTAGTAAAATTAACAAAAGCATACCCTAAATTCTGTTGTTGCCTGTTAAAAATAGTAATAATTATTATTACTTCAAAAATTTATCTTCCAGTTTTAAATTAAACCTTTATTCAGCCCATTAGTCCCATTTGGCTTTTCAAACTTGCAATACACATTTTAACCCTTAGTATCTCTAATTGTTTTTAATTAAAAATTATAAAAAGTATTTATTAATAATCTTTGTATTGAGACGAATCAAACAAGATCCCACATAACTATATTTTAACTTATAGATTAAAAATAAAAAATGATGAGTGAACAGTGAAAAAATCAATGGGACTAATGGACAGAATACGATAGAGTATTAAATTGTAAGTATAATATTAATTATTTAATGTCACACGCACCTGAAATCAAAGGGGAGATAAAGGAAATCATATTGAGAAGGGCAAGGGTTTGTACTTTTATTATCCTTATAACCTCCGTTCACTTTCCGGCAATGGTGGTCCAACATATTCATCAATGATCTTCTACTGTTATCATTAAATTTTGATATTAATAATTAATATAGATATTACTTACAAAATACCCAAAATTGAACATATGACTTTACTATTTTTGCATGAATTTGATTAGTTGCAAATTTATGCAGTATTTATTGCATTTATTGTATAAGAGGCGGAATTTAATGAGAAGGAAAGCAATAAAAACATGGAATATAAAAAGACCTCAGAGAATTTGGAATGTTTTTGACCATCACAGAAGTACACTTTGCCAAATGGCCAATACATGGTACTGAAGGTGGAGGTGGATGAGGAGCAGAATCGTCAGACCCGGAACCGGATCCAATCGGATGATCCGATTTCACAGCTAACTCTTTCTTATCGGGTTTGGTTTTAACTTTAGGTTTCCATGACTTCTTATTCGACTTTCCCTTCTTCTTGTAATGAAAATCATTCACATATTTTTTCACAGGCGGTGGCTGAACGTGGACGACGTCGTATGGAGTGTTGATGACCGAAACGGGTACAGAAACAGGAACATCCATGGACGGAAGTTGAAAATTTGTTGTGGGTTGAAAAGCATAAAAATGATTAGAAGGAAACCAATATGAAAAAGGGTAGTAGTAGTAATAATAGGAGATCTGAGGATGATTGATCATGGGTTCATCAAAGTGGATTGGAGGGTTTGATGTTGGAGGATGATAGAGAAGATGGGGTGAATAAGGAGGGAGAGGGGAAGTTGGAGAATTAGAAGAAGATGAGTTTAATGGTTCAGAGGTTGTATTATTATTGTGGTGGACGGAGATGGGTTGCAAATCCACCATTGTTGGTCCTTGAGTAAGGAGAAAACTGGATAGTAGTGGGGTTACAGATAAAGGAATTGGGAAGATAGAAGGAGTAACACAATCCTTAAAAATAAATACTCCCTAAATATAATTCGGAAAATATAGCATGAATATACTCCCTCCGTTTCAGTTGACTCGTCCCATTTAACTTTTCACAGATTTTAAGGGTTGAGTGGGGTCCATTAAAAACGTGTTAATTGGGTATTTTAATTGATTAAATTAATTGTAAAGGTGGTAGTTAGGTATTGGGAATTGAAAAAGTAGGGGTATTTAGGTAAAAAAAGGATAGCCAAAAAAGGAAATGGGACAAGTAGTATGATAATGCCAAATAAGGAAATTGTACTTTCTCGGTTCTTATTTAGTTGCAACATTGCGTTTTGGCACTAATATTAAGAAATGTCATTGTCAAATACATAATATCAATAATACTCCTAGTATTAGTAGATAACAAGTTAATGAGGGTGTTTGGCAATTAGCTAATAGCTGATTATAATGGTTGATTTGACCAGCTGATTTTGAACCCGCAGCTATAAGCAGCCTGTTCAAAAACAGGTTATTCGTATCAATAAGTTGTTTCAACCAGCTAATTCACAAAACACTATCTTAAGCTGGTTTGACCACTCAACCCTCTATTTATATCCAAATAAGCAAAAATTGCTCAATAAACTAATTTGTCAAACACTTATTAATAATGTCTAAGTCAGTATAAAGTAAGGGTAAAATAGAAAATTATTGAGTTACCTTTTGGCCAAAAAAATTAATGTTGCAAGTATTCTGAAATATCCAAAAGAGAGGAAGTAGTATTGTTGTACTTCATTATTACTTCCTCGTGAATTTAATACTCGAAACTATTTACTTGGATGTGACATGTAATTTTTGATACTATTTACTTATTATTTTTATTTTTATTTTTTTAATTAATAAATTAAAATATAGTTGAGTGAGTTTTTGTTTGATTAATCGCAAATTAGAGCTAATTATGGGCGAGCTACCCGCCAGGCCCAAACCCATTCGGCTCGAAAAACGGGCGGGCATGGACAATGTTTTTCGAAAAAATTTAAAATTTGGACGGGTGATACCCGCCCGCCAAGATAAATGGGCGGGTAGCGACACCAAAAAAATACCCGCGGGTATATCCGCCCGCCCGCTTAGTTTAATATATTAGATAATTAATTCTATTAATTATTAAACTATACTACTACATAACTCATACCCAACTTTAGTTATTACTCTTCTACTAGCCTTAAGGTCTACTTCTTTTAGACTTTAATAAAGTTTCTAATTCTAATATCTACTTCGATATTTTTAACCTTCAAAGCACTCAAGCTGTCGATTATCCAAGTTCGAACAAGTAGCCGAGTCCACCGTCTATATTCAATATTCATGTAATTTGAGTATTTTGAGACTTTATATATATTTAGAGTATTTTAGATAATGTATTATATTTTGTTTGTTCTTATAAAAACCTAACTTTATAATATGATTTATGTTTTTAATTTTTATATAAAAATACCCGCCTACCCGCGGGTCCCGCCCGCTTTATAATTGGGCGGGTAGCGACAAAAGAATATGCCCGCGAATGCGGGCGGGCTTTTGAATATTTGAGCCTGCGGGTAGAATTTTTAGGTGCTACCCGGTCCGCCACCCGCCCATGAACAACTCTATTCTTAACCATTTTTTTTAATATAAAACCTGATTCATCAATAATGAGTCATATGACATCTACGTCAAAGATAATAATTATCAAGTACATAAAAATTATCAAGTACAGAATACCTGCGATGCAATTTCAGTGGGATAGAATCGCTAGGGGAGCCAGAGGTAACCATAGGAGGTGAAGTTGTTGCGTGTACGTCCAAGTTCAAATATTTGGGTTCTGTGATTCAGAGCGACGGGGAGATTGATGGAGACGTTACTAATCGTATACAAGCGGGCTGGCTTAAGTGACAAGCAGCAACCGTGGTGCTTTGTGATAAAAAGTTTCCGAGGCGATTAAAAGGTAAATTTTACCGCGTTGCGATTAGGCCGGCGATGTTATATGGGACAGAAAGTTTGCCCGTAAAGAATGTTTTCGAACAGAGGATGGAAGTAACGGATGCGTATGTTGAGGTGGATGTGTGGTAAGACTATGTTGGATAGGATAAGAAACCAGGAGTTCAGGGAGACGTTAAGGGTTGCACCTATCTCCGCAAAGATGCGGGAAAACAGGTTGAGATGGTTTGGGCATGTGCAGAGAAAGACACATGACACCCCAGTAAGAAGGATCGAATGCATCATAGTGGAGGGTAAGAGAAGTCGAGGACGACCTAAGAGAACGTGGGAGGAACAAATCAAAAGTGATATGCATGAACTTCATCTCTCCAAGGACCTGACCAGGGATAGGGCCAGTTGGCGGGGCCTTATCCAAGTCCTAGATTAGTAAACCTGTCCCTTTACCCCCTCGTTCGTCTTTATCCTTTGCCTTTTTGTCGCTTTTTACCTGTTTCTTTGATCATATCTTTGTTTTTGTGTGTGTGCTTCTATTCTATTTGCCAACTACAGGTTCCTCTTGCTAGAAGACCGTTCTCGAGCCGGGGGACTCTTTGATCGCACTCTCCTTATGGGTATGAGCATGCCATCGTTCCTCCCTCCCCAGACCTTGATCATAGTTTTCTTTGAGCGGGATACACTGGGTATGATGATGATGATGATTTGCTTGAGCACACTTATCGAGGTAACATTTTAACTCTTAATATCTCTAATTATGATGAACTAAAAATCATGAAAAGTTGATAAGAATAATCCTTGCATTGAGACGAATCAAACAAGATCTCACATGACTATGTTTTAACTTATGGATTAAGAATAAAATACAAATTAAATGGGATTAATGAATAGTGTAAAAAACCAAATGGGATAACTAAATTGATTTGGAGGGAGTATTAACAAAACTACATCATCATCATCATCCTACCCAGTATATCCCGCTCATAGAAAACTATGGGCAGGGTCTGGAGAGGGAAGGACGGCGGCAACTCATACCCGTAAAGCAGAGCACGACCATTGTATATGAGATATTGAGATCTGACAATTTTGAGTATCCTCTTCCACATCATTGTTTGACACGACCTTTTACGAGGAGGTTTGTCGATTTATTGTAGTCTTGAGATAGAATCATAGAATTGAATTTGATGCAGTTGATGGTAATTACAATTTTGATGTCTGCTGCATTATCGCATTAATCTCTATCAACATATTAATTAAAAACCAAACTTCATAACTTCATACTCTCACGACGAGAGAGATCAAAACCCAATATATGGGTAGAATCAACTCTTCAATATAGTGAGAACAAATATTTATTTTAATCATATTCAAAAGGAAAATTTGCTCGAAATAATCCAACTATCACCCGTTGGTCAAAAATAATTCCAACTATCAATTATTTTTTAATAATCCCAACTATTCTCATAATTTGTTGAAAACATACCCACCCCTTGTTACCGGCTGGATTAGATAACTTTTTAACTTTTTTTTTCTTTTGTTTTACTAAACCGTTCAAAATTAACCATATTCCCCTTCATCTATTAATCTAAAAAGAAATGAAAAAACGCAAAAATTACTTGTTGCAGCCGGTTAAAAGGGAGGTGAGTATGTTTTCAACAAATTATAAGAATAGTGGGGATTATTAAAAAAAATTGATAGTTGGAATTATTTTTTGCCAACAGGTGATAGTTGAGATTATTTTTAGCAAATTTTCCTATTCAAAAAGTGTAAAACAGACAAATTAGTGCTTACCATAGTTACCATCGACGAAATAGTTGATGATAGCAACAAACCAAATATGAAAATTATAGTGTTTTTAGAGAGAGAAGGAGAGGGAGGATGTCCTTATTCTTAATAAGTACTTCCTCCGTTCCATTTTAGTTGTACCGTTGGATTTGGCACATTTTTTAAGGGCTATCAAATCAGTAAGATAAAAGTACGGATAGTGTATGATTGATGGTGATATGTGGGGTAGAAATAAAAAAAATATTATAAGTAGATAGTGGTTGTGACTTGTGAGTATATTAAATAATTAATAGGATGATGTATGATTGATGGTGATAGTGGGGTAGGAATAAAGTAAGGATAAAATAAATAGATTATTTTTGCCAAAAATAGTAATGCTGGAAGTAATATGAAACTTCCAAAAAGGGTAAGTGTTGCAAGTAAAATGGAACGGAGGTAGTATAAGTATATAAGTAACATAGAGGACTAGTATAAAAACTCGTGCAAATGCATGAATTTATGAGTATAAAATATATGAAAATACAACGTTAAAGAATAATGCAAGTATATACAATCATGATTAAATTCATTAAATATATGACTTTTTAAAGCAAAAATTAAATATTAATATTTTATAATTACTTATTGAATACATCACTTTTTCATTCAATTAAATATATTAAATTCTAGTTTAGTTATATAGAATTGCAATAATAAATTACACTTCATATTATACCTAATTTAGCTCTAATTTTAAAAAAATCAAATTCTAAATTAGGTAAATATTGTCATGTAATCAATTATCATTTACTAAAATAATTACATTTATGATGCCTCCTTAAAGGATGACACTTAAATTTTTCAACATTTTGATAGTATCGTACGATTAGGGAAATGATCGAAAGCACTATTAGAAAACTCTAATTATATAATAATTAGTCACCTATAAGGGCAAACGAGTAAATTCATCATTTTTTTGGTATGAACACACGTGAAATCAATTTAGTATATACGTGGACTAATTTGAGCGAATATAATTAAAATTGTTAATGATTTGCTAAACTAGAGTTAAAAAAGCTTAAACAAATTCATCCGGATAACTAAAGTTTGATTTTGTTATTTACTATAGTTTTTTAGCTGGGACTTTAAATTCATCACTATTTATTATTGTTTACGTGTCACAATCTTAATAAAACTTTATCTCCAAAACTCAATGATAATGTCATTGTTTTTATGACTAATATTTACATATTTTGACTTTATTACTTTCTAAAAATCGGGTGGGGATGGTTCTGCGATTTTGTGGGTGGGTAAAATTGGGTGGTTGAGCGCCACTAAAATAAAGGGTAGTGGTGGTCAGGGGCGAAGCCAGGTTTTTTAGTTGGTGGAGGGGAAATTGTCGATTTACTAGCAAGTTATTTATTATATAAAAACTAGTTAAACTATGAAAATTTGAATTATATAGACTGAAATTAACCTGAATCATAACAAAAAAAATTAAATTTGACAAATAGAGTTGAAGCTTTCCTATGATTACCTCATTTAATAAAAATTAAGTGTGTTTGACTTCATATGTTTTTGCCTTCTAAGTCTCAAAAAAACACTATTTAAATTAAGATAACAAAAATATAAAGACAACACTAAAAAGGATGAATGTGAATTATGAAATATAGATAATAATGACATTATAGTATAAATTAAATTTATTAGTCTACTAAAAAATAATAGTTCAAATTTGGGTTTGATCTATTACCTTAAATTAAAAAATATGTAATCTCAACCATTGACCTATAGTAATTTTTGTTACAATTACGCACTCTTTAAATCATATAATATATTAGAAAGGGGGGCCGAAGCCAAAATTACAAAGGTTCGCATTTTCGGCAAGGGGGTCGGGCCTCTGCCGACCCCCGGTCGTATCACCCATGGTGGTGGTGGTGTTGGCGGCTGTGTGGTGGAGTCTTCGGTGAGAAGGAGATGGTGGCAGTGGGGCTGGGTTGTTAAGGGGGTTTAGTTTTTAAAAATTTTTTTGTAATATGTTTGTAGTTTAATCCTTTTTTTATATTCAAAATGACTTGCTACAATAGGTAGCATATCACCCGAGTGTATCCATGGCAAAGACCCTCCTAATTTCGGATTATTCATGGTAATTTTTCCCTTATAAAATAGCTTGAATTTCGAAAAACAATGTGGATGGCCTTAAAAAGCGACTTTATCTATTGTTCACATTATTATTATTTCTAATTCTATAATTTTATACATAATATAAATAAATTAGCATATAATATAACATAGTTTACAAGATTATAATTTTTAAGTGCTTTTAAAAAAACAAAAGTCAGAGGTTTGAGTATCCATAACAAAATTATATAGTAAATTTTATTGCCTACAAGAGTACTAATTAATTTGATAAATATTTTTTTATTGAATATAAAATTGGGCATTTTCTATCTTTTGTAGTTCTCTTTCACCCAATCATCCTTGTAGAAACACTTAGAGATTATGAATGCAACAAGAGAGAGGTTGAATTGTTGTATTGCTTTTTGCAAGTATTTATACCCTGTTTTGCGGAAATTAAAATCAAACAAAATACTTAAACAAAATGCAAGAAAGTAAAAGGAGACAAGAACTTTCACGTGGAAACTTTCTAGGCCTAATAGAAAGAAAACCACGACCACTCCGGATTTTAATCTTCTCTTATTACGTCTTAGGCAATTAACACTATTACATAAAACAATTTCTTCTCTTTTCTTCTAGGCCACTTCTCTTCTCTTTCTCCTTCTGTTCCTCTTCTCTTTCTCTCGTTTTTCTCACGGTTCCCCCTTAGACTTCCCAAGTCTAATTAACAACACTCAAGAACCCTTTACAAAACAATTCTCTAAAATTGGATAAAGACTAAAGATTGCACTAGGAAAATATTTGAGAATTAATTGGCAATTTAAGCAAATGAATATTTTCCTTTTCTTGAATGATCTCTCTTGATTTTCTTGATTGGGCACTCACGCACATATGGCCAGTTACAATATCTCTTTTATATGAGATAGGACCGTGTAACAAAACCATAATCCCATTATCTTACGATGTGGGAAGGTGGGTAGGAGACTTGGAGTTACTCCAAGTCCCACGGTTAATTAAGCTAAAAATAGTAAGTTGCTATTTTCGTGGAGATCAATTAGGAAAGATTATTTTTAACTCTTAAATTAGTAAGTTAATTTTGCCAATTAATATACCCATGCAACCTCTAGTTTTATCCATACAAAACAACTAAATAAAAGAAAAACTTATTTTCATATTTTAGTTGACTCTATTCTCAGACTGCTTCGCTAGGAACTCTGCACTGTCTCCATCTGATCTTATTTAAGTTTATCAATCTTGGAACTGGGACAATTTGTTTGACTTTTTATTTGACCTTCAAGATTGACTCTTTGACTTGACCTTGACTTTGACACGCAGCATTCTTCCAACAAGCCTCTTAGGTGCCATCTACGATTTTGACAAATCGGATATACGACCTACAACACAATCTCTAAAACTTTGTTTGTTTATAAATGTTAAGTCATCATCAAAACTCACTTGGGCCAACAATCCTACATTGGAGATCAAATTAATAATATCTTGTTATTGAATATGTTTCTGTCTGATTATGAGAACAATCAAATATTTAATTAATCCTCTGATTTATAGGTTAATCAGAATGATTAAACTGGTGGAAGCCCTTTAACTTAATTCTTTGCCAATTATGCTGCCAGATCTTTATGAGTGAAGATGTCTGATGTCCTGCAAAACACCCCAAGGGTCAGTAAGATTCGGGAGTCTTTCCCTGAATCCTTCTCCGACGCTCAAGTCAGTTTCAGATTCAATAAAAGACTTGCCTACCAAGTCCTTCAAGATGCACAGTGGCAATCAGGTGGATTATTTCGTAGGACTACTTTAGACGTGAGGTCTTTGATGATAAATAATCACAATAAATGTTGTTATAAATGTAGAGAGATTTCTTAGTTCCTCTTTCTTTGGAGAATTTTCAGTTACCTCATTTATGATGCTGAGCACGGTATTTATAGCCAATGATTTATGAGATAGAACCTTCTTTCTTTAATCCCAAAAAAAACTACCTTTTCATCCAAGTTGCACATTTTTGTACGTTTTTCCTTACTTTTACACGTTTCACTCTCTAAGGTTGAATAAAATACTTTATTTGTCTTTTGTAATCTAACCACCTCAAACTAGGCCCATACAACAGTTGACATATGTCCTAATAACCCACGTGAGGCTCTTATGCTAAGAATCCTAAAATGACCAATAAGGAGTGTTTCTCACTACAACATAATTGGCTTTTAGTGGGATATATTTAGCGACATTTAATTTAAATGTCGCTATTTCAAATTGGTAATAGTATATTTAGAGGATTTAGTGACATTTATTAGACCCTTTAGCAGCATATTAAAAAATCACACAAAAGCTTTTTGCAACATAGGATCTAGTGACATTTGTCACAAATGCCACAATAGACTATAGTGACAATTTACATATGCCACTAAAGACCAAATAAAGTGTCGCTAAATCATTCTATGGTGAAACATTAAATAAAAACCAATAATTATAACATTAAAAATATGAATAAGTGGCATTTTTTTAATGCCACTAAATCCAATGTCACAAGAAGTCAAATTTGTTGTAGTGTCTGCTGCATATTTGGACCTTCTCAGATTTTACCTCAATGGCTCCTAAACTGCCAGTTTTTGATGCAGTTGACTTTCTTTGACCATAATTAACCTATATAAACCTTAGTTTATATTTCTACCTATACAGAATATAAAATATGCAAATCCGTAGGTATTATAATTTTAAAAATGTTAAATTTGAATGGGGAGTACACTTTTAAAACTATGGGATACAAATTAATTGAGGAAGGAAATAAGAAACATAAAATATTATTCCAATCAGAAGATCATCATCCCATGCATAATTAATTAATTATTACAAATGTTAAAATGTACAAAAGTAAAATACATGAAAGAGGACATAATTGTGAAAAATGTTTGCATAAATAAGGAAATAGGGCACAATATCTGCAGCTTTCGTATTCCCAAGTTTTACGACACACCATTGTTCGGATAATGTTTTGTTTTCTGCCATTTCGTTGCTACCTCCTGTCCTCCTCATCTTCTTCTTTTCTGTTATTTAAGATTGCACCACAGAACGGAATAGCTATTTACATTAAATAATCTCTCCTATTCACTCAAGTTGTTTCATTTGTTTTTTGGTATTAACTTATCACTCTTAATTTGTATTTTACTCTTAATCTATAAGTTAAAACATAGTCACGTGGAATCTTATTTGATTCGTCTTAATACAAAGATTACTAATGTCAACTTTTTATAATTTTTAATTAACAATAATTTGAGATATTAAAATATTATTTTTTTGTTTTGTGACAGATATTTATTTATCACTGTGTTTTTTGCACTTCATGTCATGTGCTTGTACTTTTAAAAAAACTAATTTGGACCATTGCTTTCCTTCTTAAAAACTTAAGCTAACAATACTTCTAAGTGCTAACAATGTGTGTAGCTTTTTAACAAAAATATTTTTAAAGTTATTAAAATAATAATTACTCCCTCCTATTCAGCTCAAATGTCCCATTTGCTTTTTCGACACTATTCATCTCTTACTCTTAATTTGTATTTTATTATTAATTTATAAGTTAAAATATAGTCAAGTGAGATCTTGTTTGATTCGTCTCAATGCAAGGATTATTTATATTAACTTTTCATAATTTTTTATTATACACGATTAGATATATTAACGATCGAATAAGTGCATTGGATAGAGTGCAAAAAGCAAATGGGACATTTGAGCTGAATAGGAGGGAGTATTAGATTATGCGCCAACAACGAACAACATATTTATTAAATTTATCTATTTAAGACTTTTACATTAAGATACGCTTTGTATTAAACCTTCTAATTTTTTTATTCTATTACTTTTCTACTAGTATTTCATTACCATATAATTATTATACAATTTGATAAAAGACTTAAAATTTGAAATGATAGTCCGCTTAGAGCAACACATAATTCGATTTGATTTGGTTTGACACTAAAATAAAAGAAAATTCAAATTCTAATATGAAAATTCTTCATACCGGAATGGACCACATTGTTAGAATATATAACATATTCTGGGACCTCAACCATCAGCTTAAGCTTTTGGTTGAGGCCCCAGAATATGTTATATACTCTAACACGCCCCCTCGCACGAGAGCCCTTTGGGCTAGAAGTGTGGATGCAACACATGCTCTCCTCATATCTGGTGCTAAATATTCCACTTAAATAAGGGGTGGTAGAGATTCGAACCCGTGACCTCTTGTCACGTTGGCTCTGATACCATGTCAAGAAACCAACTCAACCAAAAGCTTAAGCTGTATTAAGGAATCAACTCAACCAAAAGCTTAAGCTCAGTTTAAGCTTTTGATTGAGGCCCCAGAATATGTTATATACTCTAACAAGTTGATGGTTGAGGCTCCAGAATATGTTATCTAACACACATAAATTACCAGACCGAACCAAACCAAACCGTTCTACATACTCTAGGTGGATGCTTTCTACCGCTAAAAACCTATTGCTTGGCATATAGGAGTATATTCCACATGTCATTCCATTGAAAAAATTAATGAAAAGAAAAATAAATTATTAATTTTTTTAGAGAGATAATAAAGTAAAAATATTAAAATGCTAATATAATGTAATGTAAGGAAATGATCCTTATTTAAAACTGATATGTTACGTGATTATATAAAACAAAATGACTTGACCTATTTTATTAAAAATGTCGTTCTTATTTGAAGACAACCAACATTTAGATTTATAGTGTTTCCAAAATCTGTTTTTAATATTTTTAAAATAGGTAATTTAATACTACCTCCTATTCAGCTTAAATGAAACATCTTTTTTTAGGCACTATTCACTCATCACTCTTAATTTGTATTTTACTCTTAATCTATAAGTTAAAACATAGTCATGTGGGATCTTGTTTGATTCGTCTCCAAAAAAAGATTATTAATATCAAATTTCTATAATTTTTAATCAAGAATAATTTGAGATATTAAGGGTTCAAATGTTACCTCGGCAAGTGTGAAAAACTAAATGAGACATTTAAGCTGAATAGGAGAGAGTAATAAAAATTTATTGCAAAGAACTTATTTACCTAATTAATTTCCTTATAAACAAAAATGGTTTTAGTTTAGAAAATGTATCATAATACAAAATCTTTTATTATTGATTTTACAAATTAAGTAATTATTCTTGAAATTCAAAATAAAGTAACATTTTTATTACCTTGATTAAATTATCATACGAACATGCATATTCTAATATACTTCCTTTCAATTTTAATAGTTGTTAATTCATCAACTGATCATTTTAGCATATATTAATTCATATACAGTGTAAAAAATATAGTCATATGGAATTTTGTTTGATTCATCTTAGTGCATATCTTCATAATCAAAAATTGAAACACATAAATTAACAAGAAAATCAGTCGACGTCTATGTATCAACATCTCATTGGTCCTCGTATTTTTAATTAATCCAAAAATAAAACACATAAATTCACAAGAAAAAATAAAAGATATTTGACCTCACTTTTACCCATCATAATCGATCAAAACAAGTACGTATTCGCCTATTTTCCGACATGTTAACCGAAAAAGATATTTAACGTCATTTTTATCCATCATAACAGTGATTTTTCAAAAAAAAGAACGTCAAAATTATCCTTATGGGAAAATTCTTTTAGAAATCCGACCGAAACAAGTACATATTCGCATATTTACCAACATGTAAACCGAAAAAGATTTTTAACGTCAATTTTACTCATCATAATTCATAATGATATCTTTTCAAAAAAAGGACGTCGCGATTATCCTTAGGGATAACTCTTACGAAAATCCGATCGAAACAAGTACTTATTTTCGAAAGAGTTACCGCATAAATATAATCGTGAATGTCTGTTTTTTGAAAAAAATATCATTATGATGAGTAAAAATGACGTCAAATTTTAAAGCAAATACAGTTTTCAAAGCAAATTTTAAACCTCGATATTTCTAAATACACATAATAAAAAATTATAAAAAATATATAATAAAAAAGTATACATTAAGACGAATCTAACGATATCTCACATTAATATATTTTATCTTCTAAATATGTGTCTAAAACATTAATCAAATTTCTCTCTCCTTAAGGTGAAATATTCCAAATAGGAAGTACATTAGAGAACGAAGGGGTAGTTTTTTTGCAAAAAAAATACCATACATAAGGTAGTTTTTTTGCAAATAAACTTATAAATCAGGTAATTTCTTGTAATTTTTTTCTTAAAATTTCAAAAATATTAAATAGTGTAAACATTCTTTGTAGGAACTTATTTATGAATAGTGGAGTACAATTTATTGTATAACATGATTTATGAAATCAGCTGTAAATAAAACAGGTTAATAAATCCTTTCCACACTCAATTAATCAAATCTACTCACTTAACTGTTTCATCTTCTTCAAAAGTGAAAATATAATATTAAAATTTTTAATTAGGTACAAAAGATAAAAGAACCTAGCAGATTAACCGTTATCTATTCAACTCTTATCTTATACTCTTTCTGTTTTCTGTTATTCTTCTCATATTCTATGTATGGAAATTTTAGATTTTTTCATTTAAAATCATTCAATTTTAGTAACTAAAAGATTCATAAAAATTGTTACACTTACACTTTAATTTATAAAAATTAATTTACATTTTAGTTGACTGTGTATTTACATTAGATACATCCAATAAAATTTATTGACATTGTTACACTTATACACTTTAATCAATTCTTAAAATTCGTAAAATTTCAAATTGGACATCTAAACTGATTTGGAATGAGTATTATTTTAACTAATTAATTTCCATAGCATTTATTGCATAATTATTATTTATCTTATAATTTTTTTAACCAACTTTCATTCTCCCTCACATTCATCCAATGTGTCACATTTAACGTTTTACTATTTTCTAGGTGGTATGAAATCACATTGGAAGAAAAAAGTATTGTATTTCTATTTTAATAGGGATAAACTGACATTAGTATGCGTAAACTATAAAGGTATTAAAAAGTTAATGTTAACGAGGATAAATTGATAAATTTAATATACCAAAACATAAAAATGAGATATTTAAAATAATTAGACTAAAATAAAAAAAATGAGAATAGTATTTATCTTGATTTTTTTTCTCATATCATACAATATATTAATTCAGAAATATTTTTGCCACTTGTCACTCTATTGTAGCATTTGTTCCAAGTGTCACTTTCATAAGTATTTGTGTCATTTGTCATTTTATATAAGCATTTGTTCCAAGTGTCACTTCATAATATGTATGTTAATAGTAATAATCAATTAATAAATATTGCTTTATAGTAAGTATTAATATAAAAATTTTGAACGAAAACCGTGCATAGCACGGGTAATCCTAGTACCATATGGAATGACAAAAAGAGCAGATGGAGTAAATATATTAATAAAGTCATATAATTCTTCCGTTTGGAAATACTTGCTACATTTTGATTTTGGAAAATATTCATTGTTCAAGCTTATTTTATATATTGCGACTAATATGTAAGTTAAAATATAGTACTCAAATGAAATCTTGTTTAAATCATCTAATCGCATGCGTTCATCATATTAACAATTTATAATTTTTTGATTTTATAATTCGACATATAAATTAACAACATATTAAATTTCGCAAAAGTCAAATGTACCAAGGTTAATGAAACATAAAGTATACTTCCTCCGTTCCATAATACTCGCTACATTTTCCATTTTGGAAAATTTTATATTACTTGCTACGTTTCCTTTTTTAATAAAAAATCATTCATTTAAAGTTATACCTACGCCTATTTTTATCATACTTTATATCTAATTACTCTTATTTTTCTTTTTTATTTTTCAACAAATAATATTTAAAAATTCCAAAAAAGTAACTTTCCACCTACTGCTCATCATTGCACAATAACTTCTTAATCTTTATGCCCATGCAATGGTAGCAAGTAAATTAGAACGGAAGAAGTATATCATAAAGCCAACTATCATAAGACACTGATACATTCATTTTTTTTTGTTATCAGGCACTGATAAGTGATAAGTGATACTCCCTCCGTTCTTTTAAGTTCTTCCACCTTACTATAACGGGTAGTTTCAAAAGTTCTTCCACTTTAGAATACTTTCTATTTTTGGAAAGTTTCATCCCACTTTTACACCTTAAAACCCCACTTTCCTTACTTCACATTACTATTTAATTATTTTCTCTCTCATATTTCCAATACAATCATTACTTTACACTACTATTTTATTATTTTTTCTCTCATACTTCCAATACAATCATTATTTTCCACTACTATATAATTAAAATAATACCCACTTCCACCAAATATTCCATCTTTCTTAATATTTGTAAAAAACCCAAAGTGTAAGATCAAAAAAGAACGGAGGGAGTACATAATACATTCATTTATTTATCATATGATTTCATGTTTTTCTACCAAACATTAAACCCCTTTTGTTTAAATAATAATAAAAAATTGAAATCACAAATTGAATTTATCTTGCAATTACTGTATCAAAACTATTTAAACGAGTGTAAAGAAACGAGAATGTGATTTACAAATAATCTTACATTTTAAATTAAAAAACAACAAAATGTAGAAAGTCATTTTTAAATCATCAAATTCATTATTTTTTCAATTAACGGTAAAATTGTCTCAAATCAAAACTTAATTTTAATTTATTTTGACAAATAGAATACTTATCTCCAAACATTGCAATAATGTACTTCCTCGGTTCCCTAATACTTGTTAATTTCTTTTTGCACATAATTTAATGTCTATTTTAGCAACAAATATTTTTATTTTTTCAACACAAAAAATTATAAAAATTACATAGTAAAAATCTACATTCTAAGACGAATAAAACATAATATCATACAAATATGTTAATTCTTATGCAGAAGTCGAAATTATAGTCTAGAAATATAACGAGTATAGAAAAATGGAGATATAATAATAGAACACATAAAAAATTGAAATGTGTATGCTAAAGAACTCAAGCAAAGCAAGTAAAAAGTAATACTACTAACACAAATGAGGAAGCTAAAATTTGATTTATGATTACACAACACACAAACTTAAACCAACATCTCAAAGGAAGCTTGTTTTTGATCTTCATTTCCCCATATCTTACTTAACATGCCATCCCATCCCATTCTTAGATCATGATTTTTTTCACTCCTAGGCCTTGTTTGGAAACCTACTCCTGGAGTGTTGAAATCACATCCAAAAGATATCTCCCCTTTTTTCTATGAAAATAGAATCATAACATTACCAGCATTCTCTAGCTAAACAGTAACCCTACTACATTACCTAGTATAGCTATTAATTTATTAACAGTACCCTACTACAGTTTTATCCGTAGACTGCATAAGGGACTAACCCTAATTTCTCATTCTTAAAGGCACAACACGATTTCCCACTGTCATGACTCGTGTCAACTCGGAATTTGACCCGTTTTTAGGTGGGCGTATCATCACTGGCAGAAATTCATCCGTTTCGCATTGAAATACGGATTTATCAAAGTGATTCTTCAGTTCATTTCCCTGATTAATTTTTTCAAATCATATAAAACCATTAGCATAATACTCCTATTTAACTTTCAAAATTACTATGAATTAAAAATTATACTCCCATCTATTCAAAATTATTGTACATTTTGAGTTGGTCACGGATTTTAAAAAAATAATAATTATTGGGATATTTTAAGTTGTTATGTAGTCAGGGTATTTAAGTGATTAAAATAATTAAAAACGCAATATGCAGGGTATTTTAAATACAAACTGGACTAATTAGGGGTATTTAGGTAAACAAAATAAAAAGTAACAATTAGAGTGACTTCACGATTAAAACAAAATCCCACTTAACTACAAAGAAAATGTTAGTCATGGTTCATTTTTTTTTTATCTTAAGTATAATTCCATAGTAGTACCTGGAATTTTGCAGGATCGATATGGCAGATTTTTTGGGTTCCATACCCGCAGTTTTCCCATTTCATTAATCCTTTCCATGCATTATACAGCCTGGATGCTCCTTCCCAGTTTGTGAAATTTACAAATGCATAACCCAAATTCCCCTTCTTCCTGCGTTTTTATATATTTATTAAATTAATTTTCCAAATCAAAATTATGAATTAAAATTAATATTAATTTTAGTGAGATACAATCAATTCATAGAAATTACCTGAAATCAAAAGGGAGGTAGACAAAATCAAATTCAGAAGCTAGAGAGGTGATCGAAAGCTTTTCATTTTCCAGGCGACAGTGATCATCCAAAAGCTCTATCAATTCTCTCCTACTATAATTCCACAATTTTATATTTTAATTCAAATCAATAAGTATGTATTGTAGATCAAACAAAGTATAATATGAACATGCAAACCTGAGCCGTGCTGGGATATTTCTGATCATTAAAGAAGTGCAATCGCCGAATGGGTAAGACGCCAAAGGGGTATTAGTACAGTCCACTTGAGAAAATTGTGGGTTTTGTTTCTGAACAGCTTGAGGGTGTTTCCTGATGACCCACTTAGATTGCGAGTTAGAAGAGGTAAAACGACGAGAGATCAGGGTCCGACCCGTAAAGGATTTGCGGGTTTTGAAAGGAGCAGGTACAGGATCCGGGTTAGTGAGGGGAGATTGCTCAATTAGTTGCAAAGTAGAAGTAGGAGAAGCGGGGGGATTAAAGAGGTGAGTTTTGGGGAAATAAGGAGCAGTTAATGGTTTTGATGGAGTGAGAAAATGGAAGTAAAATACATGTGGTTGTTGTTGGAAGGATGGATAGTAAGCAAATGGAGCTCCGAATGGGAAGCCGAATGGTTTCTGAAGACTGGAGGGAATGTAGACGGGAGCTTGAGGGTTTAATTTGCTTTTCTCCATTATTCAAAGGGTTATTAATTAATGATAGAGATGTTTGTGTATATCCCTAATGATAATCGAGTGTGTGTCTATTTATAGGGGCGGCCAAGCTTCATTATTTTAGTACGTCCAAGATACACATTGTTTCGAAATTATCCAATTTTCAAAAATTAACATTAATAATTCAACCTATCGATTATCTAATATGAATAATCCTATCTTTAGATTATTTTTTAATAATTAAAAGGTTAGATTATTCACAGCGGATGAGCAAAAAATTGGATAATTAATGTCAAATTTTCCTAAAAATAATAACAAACACACAAAAATTATCAGTGCTAATACAACATTTTTCATATTTACGAATAATAGCAACTTGTGATTAGCTATGAATGATACCAACTTATTGGAAGTGTTTCCCTAAAATATTCTAAATATGTTAAAAATCAAAGTATAACAAATTATATGACAAAAGAATGATAAATTAACTAATAAACAAAAGTTGATAGTATTATTATTTAGTAAATTGAATATTTTGAGATGGTTAAAACACAATATAATTTTATTATGATTTATTTGTTATTTATATTATTACTTAAATAAAATGCTTAATTTTATGATTTAGCTCATGACTATTTTTATATAAGTCACTACCCTTATCTCTGGCTCAGTGTCTAATAATTCTAAGTTTATAATCACTAAGTACTAGTAAGTAGTGGAAAAATATGTATTAAAAATACAAGGTCCAAAAGAGGTTCAAAGTAAAGGACAAAAGAACAATTAGAAAACTCAGTCAGCAAGAAAAACCGACTTAACTTTCTTGATTTTGGGCCTAAAGTCGGCTCGACTTTAGGTTCTAGAAATACACCATTTTGTCCAGCAGGAAAAGCCAAGTTGGCTTTCCTAGTTGTGAAGCAAAAGCCGACTTGACTTTTTGTTATGATATGATCGTTGAGTCATTACGATTCCTTTGAGTTTATTGCATTGGATTCTCTTACTTATTCCTCTTTATTTCTGGAGTTAAAAAGGTATATCATGGAGGAGCAAGATGCTCATGAATGTCATGATTTGATAGTATTGATTGTGAGACCATCAATATTTGTCATCAATGGTGATTAACTGAGCCATGACCTTAGCTATACCCTTGTGTGTAAATAGAGGTTTGGAGATGAATGGAAGATATACCAAATTTCCAAATTCCCATACTACTCTTCTAATTCACTTGTGTTCTTATCAAGAGACTAATTAACTTTTGTTAAGAGCTTCCGAATCTTATAATTCTCTAAACACTTTGTTATTAAGTGACATACTCTAAGTACTAAGGGTGTGTTGTGTTGTTTGTATCTCGTTTTGAATTTCCAAGTTCAAACCCTAGTACCTTTGTGGGAGAAATATCACAAAAGGAAAGCGATCACACGCCTACACCAAGTATCAAGCTTCTGGGTAACGATTGTCGTTACAAAACAATCTTCAGGTTTATTTTGGTGTTATTGTAAGTTTTAATTTTATCATTAATAAAGGGATAAATACAAATTTTCAATTATAATTTGTATTTGCATTATTATTTCTTAATAATCTTTTGTGATACCTTCTTCGGGATGACAAGTATTAAAGAACTTACCTCTAATTTCACTAAGTTGAAAAAGTTTGTCGGTGTCGATCTTCGACGTTGGCAAAAGAAGATTGTAAAAGAAGATGGTGTTCCTCCTAACTACTTTGAACATGGCTTACGTGATAAGTACCCCCAAACCAGAGGAGTTGGAAGATGAAACTCCTGAGCAAGCAAGGAAAAGGAGTAAGTCGAAAAATGATGATTTTATTTGTCGGGGATATATTTTAAATGGAGGATGCTTATGGTATTCCATGAGTCCGCGAAGGAATTATGTGATACATATGAGAACAAATACATGGCGGAGGATGCTAGCTCCAAAAAGTTTCTTGTAAGTAATTTTAATTCTTATAAGATGGTTGAAAATCGCCCTGTAATTGATCAATTTCATGAATTGCAAAGAATGCATGCTAATTTAAAATTATATAAAATTGAAATAGATGAAGTTTTTAATGTTTCAAGCGTTTTAGACAAGTTATCTCCCTCTTGGAAGGATGCTAGACATGCTTTAAAGCATAAAAGAGGGGAGATTTAATACTCCGATCTTGGACAACATATTGTTGTTGAGTCTACCAAAAGGATTCAAGAGAATCAGAAGGATGAAAATCCTAATGTTGGTACCATCAATATGGCTGCGAAAGGGAAACCATCCTATTCCGGTGAGAAAAGGAAGAAGGTTGATTCTTCAAAGGGTAAGGCCGTTATCTCTAATAACGGTGAAAAGGTATGTTGGAATGTGGAAAACCCGGACACCGAAAAAAAATTGCTTTGTTTAAAAGAACAAACAAAAGAAGGAAAAGGGGAGTAATCAAGCTTCTACAAGCAAAGACCCTTCTACTCAAGGATGATACTTTGACTTGGTGGATCAATTCGAGGGCGTCGAGTGATAGACGGCTCAGATCCTAGGTCGTTGAATGTTTTACTAGGCCTGCCCTATGCAATTAATTTATTCGCCTTAATCAACTCTAATGACTAGCATTATCGGTAAGTAAGGGGTCGGTCTACAGGGAAATGTTCATGTGAAAAAAAGAGTTTAATGACAAAAAGATTTTTGATTTCGAGTTTTATAACGAAAACGGTTTTTAATAGCAAGTTTCAAACAATAAATAAAAAGACTAGAGTTTGGGGAATTTAACTTCTAATTTGCTAAAGGGATGGGTTGAAAATATGTTTTTAACCATTTTTATGATGAGAAAGGTCTTTCTAATTTAACTCCACAACTTCTGGGTATAGGAACTAAATAGTTACTAATATGGTTTAGGAGATTCGGCTTTTGGGCGTATAACTCGACCATACTAATAACTCCCTAATACATGCTCATGACCTCCAATTTATGTTAAACAAGAAAGAATCGTACAAGATAGGCATGGTTCATCATCCTAAGGACGGGCTAGGTCTCGAAGGAATCCTAATAAAGTTAGCTTCCGGGCTACTCATTACTAGCATGAATTCATACATCCCAAGTGTTCAAGCAATCAAGCAACATAAAATGTCCATGGATAGAGATCGAAATGGACTTTCGATTCCTTACCATGGAACCCACATATTCATTCATGTACATATTTGTAGTCAACCCATTACCCCATAAACCAATTAATTAGCTAACTACATCTCCAAACTCTAGAGAGAAGACTACTCACTCATTATGATAATGGAAATAAACAAATAAAATATCATAACATACATGGTTTGTCAAACAAATAGATGGAAAATCAAGCTTAGAGTAACTTACTACCCTCAACTATGGAGGGGGATGAGAATCAAAACAATGAGAACAAGTGCTTTAATATTCAAATGATACAAATACTTCACATCAAGTTGCACACTTTAACCCACAAAATTCTGGAATATCTAAGTACTTTGATTGACTAGCAAATGAAAACCACTTCTAACTACTAGTGTTTATGAGCTAAATTACAACTTAAAGCTTGAAACAAGGAATGAAAATGCTAAGGGAAGTGTTTGTATGAAGACTAGACAAGTTTTTGAGCTTAGGAACTACTTAGAATGCATTTAAGGATGAATGTGCAAAGGAAGAAGAGAGGATGAAGCTAAGCTCAACTTGTGAGCTGATGGGTGTATGTTTCCTTGAGAACATTGGGGTATTTATAGCCAATTTCAAGTGCTCATCTACTTGCCTTCATGATGATTGTAGCGATGGTCCAACAAGCAACCTTCTCCATCATTAGAACCAGATACACAAGAGTAGGAGGTCTGAATTACGCAAGGAGAAAGATTGGAGGAAGCATGAGGCAAGAAATCACGGGTCAAAAAGCAAACAGTGATTTGCAGACCTGAAACCAGTCGACTGGTTTGTACCTAATGCGCACTGCGTCTTTGAAATGCATAACTTGGTCGTTTCTTATCGGATTTGGGCATGTGACCAGTCGTTTCGAAGCTAACGGACCCAAGTTTAATCTACAATAAAAATATCTATCAAATTCAAAGAGTGTTGAAGGGTATGATCATTATAAGTGGACCTTTTGCATTTGATGATCGAAAAATGTAGCATTTATTTGGTTGACCTTCTTTTAATTAATTTGACTTCCCTTTAGTCACCAACGTAGTTCATGAAGTCACCAAACCTCCGAGAGTAAGAGGATAAATATAATTAGTGCTTGTGGCGGCTCGATAAGAAGGAAAACCTACAGAAATTGTCAAAACAACAAACATCGTCCCAAAAAGTGTAAAATCTTCAAAATAAGCATAAATGGACTAAATCAAAGAATAAATCATAAGCATGGCATAAATATGATTCAAAATTAGAGAATAAAAGGTACATAAATCATGCGTATCATCGAGACATGTATGTAACTCTACAAAATGGTTCAAAACCTTTCACAAGGTGGTTGATGGAGACATCTCTTTATGAGAAACAATGCACCTATCATTGTCCAAGGAAAAGGACAAAATGAGCTATTGTTCACATCGGGGAATTTCTTAGTTTTAAGGGATGTTTATTATACACCCGAAATTAATAGATTTCTTATCTCGGGTCCAATTTTGAATCGATTGGGCTACAAATTAGTATTTGAAGCCGATAGGTGTATTATCTCAAAAAATAACTTGTTTGTGGGTCATACTTATTTATGTAATAGTTTATTTAAGTTATCTTTGGAATTGAATAAAAATGTTATATTTAATGTTTCACATGTTTCAAGTATGAGTGAAAAGGATGATTTGCAATATTTGTGGCATGTTAGACTATGACATGTTAATTTTGATAAAATTTCTTTTAGTTGCAAACATGACTTGATTCCTATGTGTGTTCAAATGTCTAAAAGTTGCAAAACGTGCATGTTAAATAATATCACAAGAACACCATTTAAAAGTGTTGAAGAAATTCGAAATTTTGGAATTGATACATAGTGATCTTTGTGACTTTCATAGTACACCATCATTGGGAAATAAGAAATATGTCATAACTTTTGTTGATGATTTTTTTCAAGTTTTGTTATGTATACTGTTTACATATAAAAGATGAGGCTCTTAATCACTTTGAGATTTACAAAAATGAAGTAGAATTACAAATTGGTAGTAAACTTAAACGATTAACAACCGATAAAGGAGATGAATATTATGATCCAAATTACTTTAAATCAATGGGTATAATACATGAAACAACCGCCGGATACGCACCACAATCAAATAGTGTGGCGGAGAGGAAAAATTGTACTCTACAAGAGATGGTTCCATGTTACCCTACTCGGGATTGAGTGATGGATTTTTGGGTGAAGCAACGTTGACGGCTTATCACATTCTTAACCGGGTTCCAGTGAGAACAAATAAGGAAACTCCTTATGAGCTTTGGTACAAAAGAAAACCAAATTTAAACTATCTTATAGTTTACGGTTGTAGTGTCATTGTAAGATTGTCCGGTAACAAAAGCAAGAAACTCGGTGCACGAGAAATAGAATGCATTTTTATAGGTTATGCTATTCATAGCGAAACTTATAGGTTTTATGTTATAGAACAAAATAACTACATGTCGATTCACTCGATTATTGAATCAAGAGATGCAATTTTTGATGAAAATCTATTTTCATCGTTGAGTAGACAAAATAATCTACAAGTTTATACCAATGATGATGTTGATAATAATAAACAAGGTTCACTTCTAGGTGTTGATGAAAAGCAACAACTAGATGAACAAGATAATGTTGATCATATTCCTAAATGAAGTAAGAGACAACGGAAAGCTAAAACCTTTGGACCAGACTTCCAAGTATATTTGGTTAACGGTACTAGAAGCAAAATTTCTTTTAGTGTTTCATATTTATTTAATGTGAAAGGTGATCCATTGACTTAGAGAGATGCTATTGCATTACATGATAGTGCATTTTTGGAAAGAGGATATTGATGATGGACCATCATAGGAAATAACACTTGGGTGTTAGTGGATCTCCCTCCTACTTATAAACCAATAGTTAACATGTGAATTTTTCGCAAGGAAAAGAAGATTAATGGTACTATTGACAGGTTCAAGGCCCGGTTAGTGGCATAAGGCTTTAAACAAAAGCTTAGTATCGATCATTTCGATACATATTAGCCATGGTAATGGGATTATCATTTGTCTATATGTAGATGACATGTTCATCTTTGGTACTAGTTTAGAACAAGTTCAAGAGACAAAAGATTTTTTGTCTAGATCCTTTCAGATGAAGGATATGGGGGAGACTAGTGTGATCTTAGGTGTTAAGATCATAAGACATGGTAACCGAATCAAGTTAAGTCAATCTTACTATGTTGAGAAGATACTTAAACGGTTTAGCATGCTTGAACAGGCACCGGTCTCTACTCCCATGGAACCGGGTATGATATTTGTTAAACATGTCGGTCAACAATTTCTCAATTAAAGTATTCAAAGGTCATAGCACCTTTGATGTAGGCCATAACCTGTACAAGGCCAGACATAACATTTGCGATTGGTAAACTTAGTAGATTTAAAAGCAACTCGGGTCTCCATCATGGGATGTCGATAAGGAGAGTATTAAGATACTTGTTGCGTACCAAGGATTATGGTATAACATATAGCAGTGAACCTCCTATCTTAGGATGTTATTTTGATGCTAGTTGGATCACTAATGATGAGGATAATTCTTCTTTAAGTGGTTGGGTGTTTGTTTATGGGGGAGGTGCCATCTCATGGTCCTCTAAGAGACAATTAGGTATAGCTGATTCGACTATGTCAACGAAATTCATAGCTACATCTAGTGAAGCGGAGTGGTTAAGGAATCTCATGTTTGAGATAACTTTGTTACCTAAGCCAATTTCACCGGTGGCGATTCATGTGGATTGCATCACGGGTCTATGTAGAGCTTAAAGTCAAGTGTATAATGGTAAGACTCGTCATATTACCCTTAGGTACAACCTAATGCAAGGACTTATCACTAATGAGGTCAAAACTTTTGACCATGTGAACACAAAGTTCAATGTGGCGGATTCGTTTACGAAAGCCATGAGTGGAGATTCAATTAAACAAGCGTCAATTGCAATTGGACTATGTCAATAAAAGTCATTTGAAAAAGCCAATTCACACAGAGTAACATTGTGTATTGAATTCAATGTGATAAAATGTCCTTTTGAATTTTGCAAGCAACAAGTTCTAATGGCCCATCGTTGCTTTGGAATGTGATGAACGAAATAGTCGTCAATTGAAAGTTCACAAGATCAAGGGTGGAAGAGCTCTTGGTGTTGTATACGTTTCATGGGGATATATATTATACGTAATGAGAAACTACCTATATAAGTTTGAAGTGTGGCCGCTACGAGTAGTGAAGATTGACATACCGACTATGATAAACTTATGAATAAGATACGGACACAGCTTTAAAATGTGTCAGGTTAATGACTTTGTGTTATTGATTTTGTATGTATTTCATCTTCAAGTGTTTGGAAGGGTCATTTGATTCAAATCCGAATGGATATCAATTTTAGCTCGATCACTTCTGAAGTGTATTGTAATAGGCGTTAATTCAATCCGTAGGGATATAATCGTGATGCATGAAATGGATTTGTAAAATTTGTTTTGTGAATGAAAGGCTTATTATACGCTAAATGGGGGAGGATTGTTCAATAACTAGTGTCTAATAATCCTAAGTTTTTAATCACTAAGTACTACTAAAGTAGTGGGACAATATACATTAAAAATACAAGGTCCAAAAGGGGTTCAAAGGAAAGGACAAAAGAACAATTAGAAAACCGAGTCAGCAAGAAAAGCCTACTCGGCTTTAGGTCTTGGAAAACCATTTTGTCCAGCAGGAAAAGCTGAGTCCGCTTTCCTGGTTGTGGAGCAAAAGTCGACTCTGATTTTTGTTCTATTATGACCGTTATAATCACTAAGTACTACTACATTATCTTTTATGTTTAAATATTTATAAAATAATTTTACACACTTTTATGCTTTTATATTTAATTTTAAAGTGTGTTAATAACAATTGTAATACTTTATACAAATTAATAAAATACCAGTAAAAATTATACTAAAGTTTCACATTTTTAACAGGTAAAAGTGTGAATAAATACCTAATAAATTATTTTTTCAAAAAGTACCTAACAATTTTTTTTTCTCAAACAATACCTAACAAAATGTTTTATTTTTCAAGAAGTACCAATTAACGTTTTCCTTAAGTTGACCGTCAAATATAACGGATGACTGGTCAAAATCGAAAAGTTTTCTTCCTTATCTTCAAATTCTTTTTCCAATTTAGTTTCCTCATTGTCTTCTTCCTCTACTTTTTACTCAAAATCAAAGTTAAATTGGAAAAGAAATTGAAGATAAAGATAACGAATTTTTGATTTTGACTAGTCAACCATTATATTTAACGATCAACTGAAGGAAAATATTACTTGGTACTCTTTGAAAAAAATTGTTAGGTATTTATTGGGAAAACTTTTTTTATTAGATAGTTTTTGTAAAAAAAAAATTCTAGATACTTTTTGACAATTATCTCTTTTAAAAACTGTATATAATACCAGTAAATCATACAATACTATAATTTTACTACTAAATGATAAATGACAGTCTAACAACCATTAGCCAAATGGAACAAAAAAACTGGTCATTTAATTATAAATTGCAACATGCATAGAATCTTAATATTTTCATTTTATATAAAATGCTTATATCATTTAAAATTAAAAAAATTATTGCAATAATGATATCTTATTCTTCTAAATATATTATTCTTTCATTTAATTATTTATTGAGTCATTATATTTTTATAAACATTTGAGATCATAAAGTGTATGCTGCAATGTGAAAAAAAACTTACAAAAGTGCTACTACTGACGTTTAATAAAAGTTGATACTACCATACGAAATTTACCGTTTTTTTTAATGTCAATTGAAATCAATGAACCTTGAGGGATTTTTTGGCACATGCGGGATTTGGGGAAGGGAATAAGACTTTGTTCCAAAAAAAAAATCCTTGTTTGTTTTAACTTTTAAGGGAATGAGAATAGAAAATGAGTATAAAAATAAGGAAAATCCCTAAGAATTAACTCTTAGGGAGATGGTGGTAATTGGTGAGGTTTTCATTTTTATCTATTTTTTTCAAGTCCCTAACATGCCAAACAAGAAATGAGACTCTTATATCTTCAATGTCTCATTTTAAAAGTCTCATCTTAAAGTCTCATAAGTCTCATTCCTTGTGCCAAACACCCCATGATTCCATTTACTCCAATGCTCAGTGATGACCATGGTCCAAGTTGGGCCGGTTCATTCCATTTCCACCGGGTTCCAATTCCTTAAAATTAGAACCTGATTCTAATCATTGGTGTTGAGTTCAACCAGTTCCAGACGGTTCCATAGCGACTTAGAAGGCAGTTCCTAGCGATTTAACTCTCGAGGTGGACGGATCAGACCAATGATTTAATTAATTTGTTTCTTTAAATATAATATATAAAAAAATAAATAGAGCATTATAATAATAAGAAAATATTATCATTGATTATTATCTAATTTATTGCCTGTCAATTATTATTTAAAAATTTATTACAAGATTGAGAAACTTAAAGTTAATAATAAAAATCATAAAGAAAAATAGAGTGAGATTAATTAGTAATGCTCTAGATTTACGAAGCTGAGCTTAGTGATGCGTTTATTCTAGACGGTGAGTTTAGATTAGGGTATGGTCTAGATTTAGTAGTATCATGATTAGTGATGAGTGTTGACGCATTGGCATTGCTTATAAAGTGGACTACAATTTACAAACATTATTGATTTATGTGAGTTTTTTTGCTTCCTATTCCAACTCTATCCATCTAGCCTTTCATGTCCACAGTTTCATGATGGTGATTGACACACTCTTTTACTAGTATGGAGTTTGCGCACAATCTTGTCTTAGGATATGCTAATAACTTACTTAAGCTTTTACTTTTACTTCATTCGTCTATATTTGACATTTTATACAAATTAATGTGTTATTTTGACTATTTATATGTTAAAAGATTAATTACCAACTATAGCCTTTAAGTTTATTCAATTAAAAATAAACAGCTGGAACTTTTTTTACCAACAACAATCTTCAACTTAGGAAACATGACAACGATATTAATGATCGAAATTGTGCATTGCATTGCGTAACAAAGTGAAATGTAACAAGTATTATGGAACGGAAGAAGTAAATAAACAAAACAACACATTGGAATACGTAAGAAGTGAAATGTAGCAAGTCCTCCCTCCAATTCTTTTCAGTTGTCCCATTTGGTTAGACACGAATATTAAGAGTGGTATGGGGTTTACAAAAAAGTGGTAATTAGGGTGTTTTAATTGATTAAATTAATTGTAAAAGTGATAGTTGGAGTACTGTAAGTAGTAAAAGTGAGGGTATTCTGGTTATTATTTGGGTGAACATGGGGTATTTAGGTAAAAAAATCATTGACAAAAAAAGAAATGAGACAATTAATATGAATTTACCAAATAAAAAATGAGACAATTGAAAATAATTGGAGGAAGTATAATACTCAAAATGTATGGGGTATAACGGAGGAAGTAGTAAAAGTGTTGTTGTAGCTAGTACTTCCTCCGTTCCATAATACTTGCTACATTTAACTTTTTTACGCAATCCAATGTACTACTTTGTTCATTTATATGTCGAATTTACACATTTAAAAATTATAAAAAGTTTATATTATGAAAGTATGCGATTAGACGATTCAAACAAGATCAACTTGACTATGTTATTACTTACATATTAGCCGTAATATATAAAATAAGCTTAAATGATAAATAGTGCCCCAATACTGTTGAACATTTAGTGTCTAATAATCCTATCACTAGTAGAATAAATCTAATTTGCTGCTATTTATTTGCTACTTAAATCTCAAACATAGCAAATAATGTAATTATTGCTACTGTTTTGATTATTTCACAGCAAAAAAATTTTTTTTGCTACTATATTTAAACATTAATAGCAAATAAAAAATCTTATTGTTATTTTTTATTGACCAATAGCAAAAAGCTATAACACAAGTCACCCATGTCAAGTTCCATTTCTCACTCAGTTGAAAAACTTTACACTGCTATTTACTAATCTATTTACTTTGATTCTCTTCGCACATAATAATTTTTATTTGTTGTGGTTCTTTAACTAACAGCAATAAGCACATTTATATAGTAACAAATGACGTTAATTTCACTAGTGTATGTTAATAATCACTAAGTACTACTAAAGTAATGGGACAATATGTATTAAATTACGTGATCCAAAATAAGTTCAAAGGATAGGACAAAACGAAAATAAGGAAAACCAAGTCAGCACATAAAGTCGACTCGACTTTCCTTGGCATAGACCTAAAGCCGACTCGGCTTTAGGTTCTGGAAACAGGATTTGTCTAGAAGGAAAAGCCGACTCGGCTTTCCTTGATATGGGTCATACAGCCGACTCGGCTTTTGGCTCTGTTATGACCGTTGGGTCATTTCTTGATCTTTGAATTAATAGCATTGGATTCCTATACTAATTCCACAATAATTCTAAGTTTATTATGGATTATAATGGTGAATAATGTTCATGAATGTCATGATTTATGACATTGAATTGGATGATCATCAATTTGATCATCAAGGGTGATTATTGTGCCATGACCCTTAGGTTATACTCTTGTAGTATAAATAGGGGCCATTGGTGATGAGTTGAGCACACCTTTTTCTGAATTCCTCTACTCTTATTCTCATTTGCTTTTGCTTTGCCAAGAGTGTAATTAACTCTTGTTTAAAGCTTCAATTCTTATAATTCTCAAACACATTGTTGTTAAGTGGTATACTCTAAGTACTAAGAGTATATTGTGTTGTTTGTATCTCGTTGTGAATTTCCATTCATCAACCCAAGTGCCTATGTGGGGGAAATATCACAAAAGGAAAGTGAACACACGCCTACAACAAGTATCAAGCTTCCGGGTAACGGTTGTCGTTATAAACTTATCTTCAAGTTTATTTTGGCATTGTTATTGTAATTTCGTTTTGTCATCAATAAAGGAATAATATAAATTCCCGTTTGTAATTTATATTTGCATTATATATTTGTAATAAATACAAAATGTAGCAAGTATTTCGAAACAGCAAATAAGTTGTTAAGATATGAAGAATAACGTTTTGTAGGATAACTTATCTTAAATTTTAAATCCCAATTTTTATTTGTCGCCACCCTTTTAATATAATCGCCACCCCTAATTTAAAATAAATAATTCAAATGACGAAAATGCCCTTGGACTTAAAACTAGTATAAAACACTCGAATCGAACTCAATAACACTCTTATCACTCTAAAACTCTCTAAATTCGTTCAAAAATTTATCGGGCCTAAGCATTGGACTTGGAATCGTTATCGCAAAACCGAGGTAATTCTTGACTCAATTTCGTTTCAAAATTCAAAAAAAAAAGAAAAAAGGCAAAATCGCATGAAGTGTGCGATTTTACCATGGATGATTGGCACAAAACATGCGATTTTACCATGGCAAAATCGCATGAACTGTGCGATTTGGCCATGGTACAATCGCATGTTTTGTGCGATTTTCCTTTTTTTTTAATTTTTTTTTGTTTTTTTTTGTGCGATTTTCCTTTTTTTTTATTTATTTTTTATTTATTTAATATAAATGTTATTATTATTTGTATAATGTTATTATTTGTTTATAAATATTATTATTATTATTATTTTTTATTGTTATTATTTGTTTATAAATATTATTATTATTATTATTTGTTATTATTGTTATTTGTTTTTAAATATGTTATTGTTTATTTATTTATAATTTAATATTGTTATAATAATTTATTTGTTTATAATAATTTTAATTAATTTAATTTAATATTGTTATAATAGTTTGTTTATAATAATTTTATTTGCTTATAATAATTTTATTTTCTTATAATAATTTATTTGTTTAATTAATTAAATTATGTTATGATAAATAATTAAATTATAAAAATTGCAGTAAATGGCTGGAAACCATGGTAGAGGCAAAGGTTTTTTTAGAGGCATGTTGAGCGGCAATACCTTTAGACCGACTTTATTAAGGGGGGACCCCCATGAGAGAGGGGTTACGGGTTCATCTAGGAGGGCTAGGATGGAACAGTCGGCTAGAATAAGTCAGGCCCAACATTCGAGTACGCTAGACCAATTTCGTAGTCACCTTGACCAGCAGACGAGCCTGCGTAGTGATACGTTCGGATCAGAGGACGATGATACTGAGTACGACGAGTCTGTCGGTGTGGAAGAGTCTGTTGGGGAGCCTGTGGATTGGAATCCGATCAGGGGGGCTGCCGGTCAGTTTAAGCGTAGACCTCATAGCTCGGCTGGACCTTCTAATCAGGCTGGAAGCAGCCAGGTTGAGGATGCGACTCCACGGAGGCGGAGGCGCTCACGGTCTTCTGATGCGGACTGGGTGATTACATCACCCCAGGCCGGGGGCCCCGTCGATACTCGCTTGATTCCAAGCTACGGAGGGCACATAGCGCGGGTTATTTTCGAGGGGTTGGAGCGTAACCCTCTAGTTCTAGAGTGTCAGCTTAGGAAGAAGACGCTAGACTCTATCATCAGACTGCAAGACATGTCAGATGAGCTGTACCAGATTTTACCGACCACTGAGCTGGGCCGTCTGCCGTACATCATGCACCAGCACATCGATAGTGCTCTTATAGCGGCCTTTGTGGAGAGATGGAAGCCCGATACCAACACCTTCCACATGCCTTGGGGGGAGATGACGATTATGTTGCACGACGTGCAACGCATTCTAGGGCTGAGTATTGATGGTGCTCTTCCTGTTGATCCTCCTGACTCCGAGTGGAAGTTGGGCCTGGCCAGTCTATTTGGGGACCCGAGGGCTGAGCTGCGGAGAAAGGGGTTCTTCGTTAACGGCAGCATTAACGTCAGTAAATTACTGGAGTTGTGCCACCGTTCCCAGTCTTTGGAGACGCAGACTACTGCCTACTATATGGCTGTAGTGGGTTCGACAATGCTGGTCGATAAGACCAGAATTGGGATGAGACCGCACCCTGTTGTTGCTGTTACCGCTGATGAGGGTGAGATCGCTTGGGGTGCTGTTACGCTGGCGTACCTTTATCTCCAACTGGGTACGGCGTCGAGGGCTGGCTGCCGGACTATTGCGGATTGTCTGACGCTCTTACAGACATGGATTTACGAGTACTTCCCGTCCTTTCGCCCCCATCCTCGCCTAGCAGATATCCGTGGCAAGACCAGGGCGGAGATGTGGTCCCCGCAAAAACCAACTAGGGAGCTAAGCAGACTGAGAGAATGTAGGAGCATACTGGACTCTCTGACAGAGGCACAAGTTTCGTACATGAGTTAACACATCTTTACGTTTGTTATTGTCATTTTATATTATGTTGTTTATGTTGCTTTTGTCTTATGCAGGTTGAGTAGACCCCCTACAGTAATGACCCAAGGTTTTTACTGAATGCGCACCCATGCACCACGTTCATTGGGGGTATCACTTGTTTTGATACCATTGAGGTGTATTTTCCTGAGAGGACAGTCCGGCAGCTAGGTTTTGTACAGTCTATTCCTGTCCCCCCTCTGAGACCAGCCGAGGCTCACCGATCAGCTAAGGGAGGTTACTCACCGACCTTCCCTCATTTGACTATGGACACGGAGACATGGAGTAGGTTCCCTGTTTGTGCCAAAGTTGATCATAGAGAGTTGCGTGTAGCAACTTTTCCATCAGAGGCAGTACCCGAGTACATAGACTGGTTTAGGGTGTGCTCCCATGCATTTATCATCCCCGGTGACGGACCACCCAATACTTATGATATAGCGGATAACAAGGAGGCCTATGTTAGTGCTTGTACTTATTTTTTATATTTAAATGTGTCATTATATTAAAATGGTTTTCTAATATTTGTTTTTTTTATTTATAGTTTGCATCTGAAGCCATCGCCCGCTTTACTCCACTGACCAGGATGAGAGACGTTAAGGATTGGCAGCCTCGGGAGCAAGAAGCTGCTAATTTGTATTTAGATGGATTACGAGAATTACTGGCCGAGTGGCAAATTTACAAGGGACAAGGGCCACATTAGATTTATGTTTATTTGTTGAACGTTAAGTTAATTTGTTGAATGTTATATTTATTTGTTTAACGTTATGTTTATTTGTTGAACTAAATTTAGATTTTATGCTAATTAGACGTTAAGTTGAACACATTTATATTTCGATCTGTATGAAATTCAATTAAATACACTGAAAGAATATGGACTTAAATACACTGAAAGAATATGAACTTAAATACAATTAAAGAACATTGACTGAAATACAATAAAATAATTACGGACTATCTAAGTTGACTGCATCATCAGCTGTATTATTTCCTTGCTGCCTCTCTCCCCCAACCATACTATTCCATAGTGATATCCTACTCTGAAAATGTCGCGCCAACTCTACACATGTAACGTCAGCTGCTGCTCTCCAATTTTGCTGAATTGGCGGCAGTGGTGATGTATCATCGTTCATTAAAAGTTGAACGTAATGATTATGGTTCACCCAAAGAATATGTATAAGTTTATTGACGCCACGAGTTCCCCCCGTTCTTCTAAGTGGAAGAACTAAAAAATTATAATGAGTACCACAGTCGGGAGCCCCAAAGTAGGCAATGGCAATGTTAAGAAACGTTGTTGCAGCATATAAATTTTGTGATTCCATCCAGTGCTCAAACCTAGCTGGTCCATGTGAATGTCGACCAACCCTGTATATATGTTCCTCCACCACCCGCGGTGACAGATATAGGCGTGCGTATTGTTCTCGATGCGTTTCCATTTCAAGGGACATCCCTCGTCGTAAAAGTGGCCATCTATCCTCGCCCCCCATCTCTGTAACGGTAATCGCTCGAAAACCACAATTACCATCACCTGTAACATCGATCCAATCAAACAGGTATGACGGTAGAATATAAGGAATGTACTCTGGCCACGGGAACATTGAAAAATCACGCCCTGCACCACCATCTGAAAAAAAATAATATTTTTAGCATTCAATTGAACGAGACTAATATAAAAATAAACATAAATTAAACATTTACCAGACAAGTTGAAACTGAAGTTGATTCCAGCTGATGCTTGAGTGGTTCTGCCACTTGATCTCCCGCTTGATTTCCCGCGTGAAGAAGATCTCGAACCGCGACCCCTAAAGGATGATCTACTGTGCTCGAATGCGCTTTTGTTTCTCCTAAGGGTTCTGCATGTCGACGGTCTTCCCTTCCTCGGTGGGCTTCCTTGTGGCTCAGGTATATCCGTACCATCTGGATGTAGTTCGTCTTCAAGTACCTGAGACATGCGTCTAATCACAGCGGGATCGACCTTTAACACTTCATCGACCAAGCCTTGAAAGTAGTCTTTGTCATATGCGTTTGCATCTCGAACCTCTTCGTTTGCCTCTGCTCCGGCCTCTGCGTACTTCAAAGTTCTCCAAAAGATGTTTAAATCGGTGGGGTGAATTACACCAGTACTCCTAACAGTCAAAAACAGGAAACATGCGTAGGGTATACCATGGGTATGCTTAAGAACACAACCGCATTTATCAAAGACATAATCCCCCAACTCTAACATCCGGTTCCACTCCATTGACAGTATTTCTAACGCATGTACGGAAACTTTTCTATATAGCGGTTCAAACGGGCGAAGTCTAGATGTTCGTGCAATCGAAGTCATGGATTCCTGAAGCGCTTGTCTTATTCTGGCTTGCTGATTAGTCATCTGTGCGTGTGCCTTTTTGAACAGGGTATCGAATGAGCTGTTATCGCTACCAAGATAATACTTGAATGAAGAGTGTTGATTTTCAACTCTACTGGTAGTAAGGTTGCCAAAATGCATACAGTCATTCGTCCAGACACGCACAAATTTTTCCTTGTGAGGAATCCATGTCCCAGCTAAATAACGCACGACCCTTCTATTCCTTGTCGACCACCTCGCTACAATCTCATTCCACCTGCTCTCAAATTCTTCGGTCGTTGAACTGTTAACCAACCGGTTCCATTTTCCTTGTCTAAAGAGCTGCCCCTGTGCGTTTTTCTTACCACCACATAGTTTGTCTACCATGTTCTCCACATCATTTCCAATATGCCATACACAAAGTAAATGACGTACATCTACATTAAACAAAAAATCAAAATTAAAAAAATAAACATATACTTGGTATACAAATAAAAAATAATGTATTAATTTACCTGGGTAGACATCACGAATAGCAGCAGACAAACCCTCGTCTCTATCTGTGACGATAACATTTGATAAACCCTACTATACTCTTGTATTGTATATAGCATAATAAGTGTGTGAATGACAGCTCAACAATCTGTTATAACAAACAATAGACACACATATAAAAGGATGTACATACACTTGCTTGAAATGCAATTCTTGAAATAATGAAATAATATTTTCTCTCTCTTGCTTTGGTATTCTTTAATGGAGTCCTGCAAATAGCCTAGTGCATAGGTTCTCACATGGTATCAGATGTTCCTGTTTTTTCTCTGACATAGTCCACAGTACGCTTCTCTTTTTCCTTCTTTTTGATTACCTCTGCGTTTCTTTCTTTTTTGATTCCCACAAAATCACTCGGTCTCTGTTTCTCCATTCTTTTTCCTCACCATGACTGAAACCTCCATTAACACTCCTATTTCGCACCAAACTCACCTTGAATTAACACAAAATCCGGCGTCCGTCTTTTATCTTCATCCGTCAGACCATGCAAGCATGAAATTGGTCACTACTCCTTTCGATGGTACCGGCTATGGCGATTGGAAGAGATCAGTGATGATCGGTCTTCTTGCTAAAAATAAACTTTGCTTTGTCGATGGCACACTACCTAAACCTACTGATAATGACTCTACTCTGAAAGCTTGGGAGAGATGCAATAATATGGTCCTTGGTTGGCTCATTGCATCTTTAGATAGAGTTGTGGCTAAAAGTGTTCTCTACAATAAATATGCTTCTGAAATCTGGTCCGATCTCGAAGAACGGTATGGAGTTTCCACTTCTGCTCAGATTTATGCTTTACATGAAGAATTATCAAATATTTCGCAAGAATCTAACACTATTACTGAGTATTTCACCAAAGTCAAGTCCCTGTGGGATGAGCTTGATAATCTCAATCCAATACCTGCTTGCGTATGTAATGGTTGTAGCTGCGGGCTGACGAAGAAGGTCTTGAAACTTCAGCAGGATCAAAGGCTTATGAGCTTTCTCATGAAGGTGGATGAACAATATGGTCCTGTGAAAACTAATATTCTCATGCTTCCTGAGTTACCACATGTGTCTACTGCGTACCGAATGTTGTATCAAGAGCAGAAACACAAAGAACTCTGTCGCCTTCATAATTCCTCTTCGTCTCCTGACTCTGCGGCTTTTGCTGTTAATAAGAGGTATTATTCTGATAAGTCTTACAATAATACTCGCTATTCTAAACCTGCATCTTCTGAGACTACTGCATTCCCGAAACCCAAGTCCACTACCGGTGCTAAACGTGGCTCCAATTACTACTGTGATCATTGTAAGATTAATGGCCATTCCGTCGAGAGGTGTTTTAGGCTTAATGGATATCCTCCTGATTTTAAGCCTAAACGTTTTGCTGGTTGCGCTAAAGATTCTGATGCTAAGGTGTCTCTTAATCATCTTGGACTCACTACTACTCAGATTGACAATCTTCTGGCTCTATTGAACCAACACAAAGAACCTGTTCTTGATTCACCTCTGGACCTTGATATTGCTCCTAGTTCCGCTAATCTTGCAGGTACTTTCTGTTTTTTATCTAAAGCACATACTTCACGGTGGATTATCGATAGTGGTGCTACGGACCACATGTGCAATTCTATGGATTTCTTTACTTCCGTTCGCAAGCTTCATGGTCCCAAGCATAGTGTTATAATTCCTGATGGCCGTAAGGTTGTGGTCGAATATTCTGGTGATGTTCAGCTCATGAATGATGTTTTGCTTAGAAATGTTCTCTTTGTTCCTGAGTTTCAATTTAACTTGATTTCTGTTCCTCAATTATGCCTTCATGATGGTGTTTCTGTTGTGTTTACTAACAGTACTTGTGTGCTTCAGGCCCCTTCAAGGACCAAGGTTCTTGGTAAATTCTTGCACGGTCTCTATTATGCTGATCTTTCCCCTCATGCCTCTTCTCAATCTACTTCATGTGCTGCTGCTGGTTCACCTTCCAAAAAGACAAATCATGACCTAGCTAAGATTTGGCACCTTAGACTAGGCCACTTACCTTTTACTCAAATTAAAGTCCTGTTTCCTCATATTGATGTAAATAATTTTGGTGATGTCTCTTTTTGTACTATTTGTCCTATTGCTAAGCAAACTAGGCATCCCTTTCCTCTTAGTACCATCAAAACTCTTCGATGTTTTCAATTGATTCATGTCGATATTTGGGGACCTTTTCGTCATACTACTCATGATGGTAATAAATTTTTCCTTACCATTGTTGACGATTTTAGCCGGGCTACTTGGTTGTACTTAATGAAATCTAAGGCACAATACATATCTTTTATAACTCATTTTCATGCTTATGTGGTCAACCAATTTCATACTCATATTCAAATCATTCGCTCCGATAATGCCAAAGAGATGTGTGAGGGCGATTCCAAGTCTTTTTATCTTCGACATGGAATCGTTCATCAAACATCATGCCGCGACACCCCTCAACAAAACGGGGTCGTCGAGCGTAAACATCGGCATTTATTAGACATGGCCCGTGCTTTATTTTTTCAGTCCAATTTACCTATTCGGTTTTGGGGGGATTGTGTTCAAACCGCTGTTTACTTAATTAATCGGTCTCCTTTATCCGTCTTGGGTAATGTCTCTCCTTATGAAAAATTACATGGCTCTCCTCCTGTTTTATCGCATCTTCGAGCCTTCGGGTGCCTTTGTTTTGTCTCTACACTAAAGCATAATCGCTCTAAATTCCATCCCCGAGCTGATGCCTCTGTCTTTATTGGGTATTCTTTTACACAAAAGGCATACAAGACATTTAATCCCAAGACCAATTCTATTACCTTTTCTCGAGATGTGACCTTTCATGAAACCCATTTCCCTTACCACTCTCACACGCCTCCCACCTCACCTCTTTTTAACTTTTACCTACCTACCCAAACCCCTATACCTCCCTATACTGATTCTTACTCCCATACTTCTGATTTGTCTTTTTCTAAAGCTAACCCCACTCCTCCTTTACCCACTACTCCTATTAATTCTACACGTCTCTCTCCTTCCTCCTCACCACATATTTCATCTACATCCTCACCTCCTGCCATTCCTCTGATTGTTGATCTTACTAATCCATCCTTTGAGCCTGCTTTACCTATCCGAAAATCCACGCGCACAACTAAACCTCCATCCCATTTACAAGACTTCGTTTGTAACACCACTCACTGGTGTAACCTTGTTGCTTTTAATTCTCTACCCTCTGATCAGCAGTCTCTCATTATTTCTCATGGCCAAGTGCAAGAGCCTAAGACATATAAACAAGCTTCTAAGGACCCTTTATGGGTTCAAGCTATGCACACTGAACTTCAAGCACTCGAAGCTAATAACACTTGGGATATTCTTTCTCTTCCACCGGGCAAGAAAACCGTAGGTTGCAAATGGGTTTTTAAGATTAAACTGAAAGCTGATGGTTCTATCGAACGCTACAAAGCCCGTCTTGTTGCTAAAGGGTACACTCAAGAGTATGGGGTCGATTTTCTTGAAACCTTCTCTCCTGTTGTACGCCTTACTACTATTCGGTGTATTTTTAGCCATTGCTGCGTCTAAACATTGGGTTTTGCATCAACTCGATGTCAACAATGCTTTCCTCCACGGTGACCTCAATGAGGATGTTTACATGGTTATTCCTGATGGGTTGCCTTCGTCCCCCAATATGGTGTGTCAACTCCGTAAGTCTTTATATGGGCTCAAGCAAGCCTCACGGCAATGGTTCGCCAAACTCACCGCTGCCCTTCTTTCGCAAGGTTTTGTTCAATCAAAATTGGATTATTCTCTTTTTACTCATCGGTCGTCGGGTCTTATTACTATCGTGGCCATATACGTTGATGATATTGTAATTACAGGTGATAATGTCTCTTTTATCTCTCATATAAAGCAGCATTTACATCACGTTTTTAGTATCAAGGACTTGGGCAATTTGAGTTTCTTTCTTGGTCTTGAATTGACATACTCTTCTGCTGGCATCATAGTTACTCAGCAAAAATTCAGCAAAGAATTGTTACGTGATTGTGGTATTTCTCCTATTAAACCGCACGTTACTCCTCTCCCTTTGAATCATAAATTGTCTGCTGCAGATTCGCCATTACATCCTAATCCCACGTTGTACAGAAGCTTAGTTGGGAAGCTTAATTTTCTTACCAATACACGTCCTGATCTATCTTATTCTGTCCAGGCTCTCAGTCAACATATGCAGCGTCCCACTATAAATCATTTTGAGGCTCTCACACACACTCTTGGATACTTATCTGCCACATTGGGACAGGGTATTTTACTTTCTGCGTCGGACCGTCTTGTTCTCCAGGCATATTCAGACTCTGATTGGGGTGCATGTCCTGACACTCGACGCTCTATCTCGGGTTTTATACTATTGCTTGGTCAATCCCCTATTAGTTGGAAATCAAAGAAACAGGCTACTGTGTCTAAGTCTTCCTCCGAGGCTGAATATCGTTCTATGGCAAGTGCATCTTCCGAGGTTGTATGGGTTGTTCGTCTTCTTGAGGAACTTGGTCTCTCTTCTCTTCAACCCGTCACTTTACATTGTGATAATATGTCGGCTCTCCATATTGCTCACAACCCGGTTTTTCATGAACGAACAAAGCATCTTGAAATTGACTGTCACTTCACACGGGAGAAAGTAATGGAAGGCCTCTTACAATTGACGTATCTTCCCACTTCGTCGCAATTAGCTGATGTCTTCACAAAAATACTTCCCTCTGCTCACTTTCGCCAGCTATTAGCCAAACTAGGCATGCATACTCCTGCCCAGTTTGAGGGGGGGTGATAAACCCTACTATACTCTTGTATTGTATATAGCATAATAAGTGTGTGAATGACAGCTCAACAATCTGTTATAACAAACAATAGACACACATATAAAAGGATGTACATACACTTGCTTGAAATGCAATTCTTGAAATAATGAAATAATATTTTCTCTCTCTTGCTTTGGTATTCTTTAATGGAGTCCTGCAAATAGCCTAGTGCATAGGTTCTCACAACATTAGGCATTTGTACAGTACCATATATATCCCGCAACCTCTCCAGCACCCAAGAATAAGACACGGCCGCCTCATCTCGCATAAGACAGAATGCAGCCAAAAAGTTGTGATTTGTTGGCGTCATTCCTATTATTTCGCAAAGGGGCCACTTTGCCTTATTCGTCTTGTACGTTGTGTCTATCAACACAACATAGGGCCACGTACGTATCATCTGGATAGATATGGGGTTAGAAATTAATAGCCTGGTCAGCTGCCCGTCTCTATCCAAATCTATCCATACAATATAATTCTTTTCTGTGGCCAAATACAGACAATTCTGAAGAGGAGTCCTACCATCCATCTCTTCTCTCCTTAATGCTTGTCTTATGTTATATATCTGACTCATGCTAGGATAAAAATCAGGAAAGTTCTCTCTAATTGACGTCATTATAAAAGCTGGTTGCATGCCAGTGGCTGTGAGATTCCGTATATGTTGCCTAATATCTGCATTCAGCTTTTTTGTTCTTACTTGGCCTTCTCTATATACAAAGAACGAGTGATTATGTCTGCCTTTTTCCCCTGGACACACTCTTATCGTCCAAGGTCTTTCTTCTGGATTACGGCTAGTTCCTATAATCATAAATTTGCAACCAGACGCACTACATGTAGAACCAGGTCTAACAGCATTATCTAGGTTCAAATCACCCCTAAATTTACCATATCTATGACAACGTAAGTACAAACTTTGTCTTGTACGTCCTTCCTTACGTTTATAAGAAGCACGTGTAAATTGAAAACCAATTTGTATTGCTATCTCATCAGCCCAATTATGTAATTCATCTATAGATGCAAATTCTCTATCCGTAACAAATCTATCGGAATAATCTACGTATGCCAAAAAAATTAAATATAATTAAAATAAACTTAATAAAGATCAAAAAAAAATTAACATTATTAAAAACAAAATAAATATAATCTAAACATAATCAACATCAATATAATTAATAATAACATTTATTTAATAAATTATATAACAATAACATATTATTAATATTAACTTAATAAAGTTCAATAAATATTTAAAATAAATTAAATAATTAATTAATCACAAAACAATAAATAATTTAAATAAATTAAATAAATATACATTTAATAAATTAAATAATAAATAATTAATTAATAACAAAACAATAAAAAAAATTAAAAAAAAGGGGTTAAAATCGCACAAAACGTTATGTGTATGAAAATGACAAAAGCGTATTCACATTCGAGATCGCACAAAACGTGCGATTATACCATGGTACAATCGCACGTTTTGTGCGATTCTGCCGTGGTGCAATTGCACGTTTTGTGCGATTTTGCCATGGCACCATAGCACGTTTTGTGCGATTTTTCCCTTTTTTTTTAATTCAATTTCGAAACGATTAATTAACTTACCGAATCGTAATCTTGTTCGTTTTGGTTCGCCATTGTTGTTCGATTACTACATTTAGCTTGTTTTCGTTCAGCGAGTTTTTTTTAGAGATTTTTAGAGAGATGTTAGAGTTTTTCAGCTTTAAAATTATAAAGGGCAGTTAAGTAAATATATTATATATAGGGTGACGATAAAATGAAAAGGGTGGAGACAAATAATAATACCCTTTTAAATCAATTAAAACGGGGGGCACAAAGGCAAAAATTCCTAATCCATAACCGTGATTTGTAAATCACCACAAAAAGACAAAAAAAATTATAAAATAAATAAAATCAAAAAAGATAAATTAAAATAACAAAATTCTCACCCTATCAAATCTTACCACATAAAGGTGATTTCTTAAGCTCACAAATAACCGTTATTTACTAAGAGTTTCTCGCACAAAGGCATTTTCAAAAATAAGTAACTTTTCTTCCAGTTTACATTCATGCACTCGTACTTTTATCTCAATTTAGTTTATTTTGATAATAAAATACTATCTCTGTTTCGTTTTAGTTGTGCTATTGGATTTGACACATTTTTTAAGGATCGTTAAATTAGTATGGTAAAAGTAGGGATGGTGTATGATTGATGGTGATATGTGAGGTAGAAATAATTTTTTTTTATTATAAGTAGATAGTAGTTGTGACTTGTGGGTTTATCAAATAATTAATGGGATAATGTATGATTGATGGTGATAGTGGGGTAGGAATAAAGTGAGGATAAAAGAAGTAGATTATTTTTGCCGAAAATGATAATGTTGCAAGTAATATGAAACTTACAAAAACGGTAATTGTTGCAAGTAAAATAAAACGGAGGAAGTATGAGAATGTCTTAGTAAATACTTCCCCTGTTCCGTTTTAGTTGCACTATAGGGTTTGACACATTTTTTAAGGGTCGTCAAATCAGTATGGTAAAAATAGGAATGATGTATGACTGATGGTGATATGTGGGGTAGAAATAAAAAAAAAAACTATTATAAGTAGATAGTAGTTGTGACTTGTAGGTATATTAAATAATTATGGGATGATGTATGATTGATGGTGATAGTGGGTTAGGAATAAAGTGAGGATAAAATAAGTAGATTATTTTTGCCAAAAATAGTAATGTTGCAAGTAATATGAAACTTTCAAAAACGGTAAGTGTTGCAAGTAAAATGGAACTGAGAAAGTACTAACTAATGGTTTTTGTATGGTTGATAAATCACCCTTATGTGGCAGGATGTGAATTCTGATAGGGTGAGATATTCTTGTTTTATTTTATCTTTATTGATTTTGTTTATTTTAATATTATCTTTTTTGTCTTTTTGTGGTGATTTACAAACCATGGTTATTGATTAGGAATTTTTGATAAAATATCGTTCCTGAAATTTGACAAAAAAAAAAATTTCATCTTATTTATTTCTCGCTCGGTTTATTCAAGAAGTTCCCACTTAATATTTTTTATTGTTTAATTTGTTATTCTTTTAAAATATTTTTCTATTTACTTCTGTATCATGGAGAATAAATTTTGGGCAAAAATGATTTTGTTTATCTTCAATTATTTGAGAATGCTTATGATCCATATTTTAATATTTCTTCTGTTTATCATTTGTTTTCCACAAATTTATATAAAAACTTTTTTTTGGTTGTAGTCCCATATTTTTTCAACTAGTTTTTTTTTTTTTTAATATTTTTTAATGTTTATGGTCTCCTTTTTTCCTCCATCAAATTTAAAATGAAAGTCTCAACAAGAGGTTTAACAATGAAAAACCTTAATGAAAATTTAAACCTCCCTTTATCTTGAGAACAATTATTTCAAGATCACAAAATATTAAAACAATGATGAACACTCTCAAATTTAAATCAAAGTAATAGGAGAAATTATTAGTAAATTAATTTTACCATGAAAAAGCAATATTCGTAATTAATACGACTTTGTCTCATTGAATTAGTAATAAAGAGAAATTAAGTGTTTTATTAAAATATATAAATATTTGATAGTAAATGAAACGATTTTAATTAAATGATGCATATAAAATTTAAAGAATGTTAAAATGTATAAATGAGATTAAAAAAAATATAAACCATTGTCCAAAAATAAATGACTCTAAATGAGTAGAACATATTAAAATTTAAAATAATATAGTATTTCGACGCTTTTAAAACACGAAGTTTTTAGACGCAAAAGTATATAGTATTTCGACGCTTTTATGCGTCTAAAATTATTTTTTTGACGCTTCAGAAAGCGTCTAAATACTTAACGTCACAAATCTTCGACGCTTGATTTTAGACGGTTTTTTACGTCTAAATTAACTTGTTTTTCGACGCTTAAAAGTGTCTGAAATATATTTACACACCTTATAAATTCAATATACATCGTCACTTTTTTAGACGCTTTTATGTTTAAAACTTTTTCGACGCTTTTATGTGTTGAAAGTTGCCAGGATATAGTAAAACACTATGGTTGGAAGAATTGCTCTCCAAGTTGCCTTTTGAAGAGTGACCTCAGGAAAGCTTACAAAACACTTGACTGGGACTTCCTATACGACATGTTGATTGCCCTCAACTTTCCAAGAAAATTCACTAAGATCGTCATGGCTTGTGCCACTTTAACGAGGTATTCCTTAGTCATCAATGGTAGCCCTCTTCTCGAATTCAAAGCACAAATAGGAGTCAGACAAGGAGACCCAATGTCCCCATTACTCTTTGTCATTGGTATGGAGTATTTGTCGAGAGCCCTATCAATGGTCAACGAGAATCCTGATTTCAAGTTCCATCCCAGATGCAGTAGAATTAAGCTAAATCACTTAGCATTTGCAGATAACCTAATGCTTTTCTGCAAGGGCGACTTGCAACATATCAACATCTTAACTAAGACTGTAGACTATTTCTTCTTCAGGACTCAAAGCAAACAACTCAAAATCAGGCATATACCTTGCCGGAGTTAGTGAGGAGTTCACAGACCAACCCATATAGACCCTTGACTTCAATTTCGAGAGCCTCCCAGTCAAATACCTTGGGATGCTCCTCACTTCATGAAGGGTAATCAATTATTGACTGTGAGTACTTGGTGGATAAGATGACTTCAAGAATACGGGTATGGTATGCAAGGAACCTGACATACACCGCAAGACTCCAGCTTGTCAACTTCGTCCTTATGAGCATAACGAACTACTGATGTCAAGTTGTCATCCTTTCTGAAAAGTCATTCGTCACGTAAATTCCATACGCAGATCTTTCCTCTAGCATGGCTCCTCAGATTCTAGAAGCCCTGGGAACATAAGCTGGGAGAAAGTATGCATTCCGAAGGAAGAAGGAGGCTTTGCTATTAGGAATCTGGAAACCTGAAATCTAGCTGCAGTGTGGAAAATAGCATGGCACATCAGTGTTCTGCATGAGTCCTTGTTAAAATGGATCCATGAGGTATATACAAAAGAAACTGGGTGTTATTTAACGCCCCAATAACCGCCTGCTGGTCATCAAAAAACTCTGCATGGTCAAAGCCAAACTCCGGAACTGGATGAACACTCCAAATTATGCAATCACAAGAGTGTACAACGACCTCACAAGTGTTGGAGATAAAGTAAGATGGAACAATATAGTATGGAACAAGATTGCTACGCCCAAAAACATATTTATTGCATGGCTAGCATTCAACAATCGAGTGAAAACAAAACAACGCCTAAAACTTGCAGGGGTTGTGGATAATGATAGAGTCCCCATTTGTGGTCTCGAAAGCGAAACGTTGAATCACCTCTTCTTTAGATGTACCTTCAGCAAATGATGTGTTGATGCCCTAAAAGGATACATGAGGATGATAGGAAAATTGGAATGCTTGTTGGATACCCTCAAGAGGAACCGCATTGCTCGCACGAAGAAGAGTATTATGAGGCCATCCTCTGCAATATTATATATGCCATTTGGAGTGCAAGGAATGACGCCACTTGTAATCACGGAGTGCCAACGATTAACCAAGTGGTTGAGAATGTCAAAAAACATGTCCGAAATTCGATTCCAATACCTTGAGTCGCTCAGAGCGAGATCCGATTGAGATGTTGCTTCTGCAGACTAAGTTCACAATGGTGTCTTCTACATGTCCCCTTCCGTAGACTGCAGTGACTACCACTACTCTAATTTCGGTCCCCATGCAAGTCTACCGTCCTCTCCTTTTGTTTAAGGTTGTGTTGCCCCTGTACTTATGGCTAGTTCTTATTGTTAGATAGGCCACTTTTTCCTTTTGTTATCTTGTCAAATAAGGCATGTACTATTGGCAGAGCTAGATGTGTGAATGGTTCGATTCTTGTATAGCCAATTTTTTTAGGCTTCCTACTTCCCCCGTTGCACATGAAAAGTGGCGCTTTGAAACCCTTCCTAGAAGGTGGATATTGTGTTCATACTAATGCCTAAAATCTTAGGGTCCGTAGGTCCCTTGTTTCCCGTTTTATGCTTGGGTAATACAAAAATCTTTTTCTTCAAATAATAATAACAACAACAACAACAACAACAACAACAACAATTAATTATGATTTGATTTGAATTGATCTGATCTGATCTGATTTGGTCTAATCAGATTTCAATAAGAATAAATAATAAGTTCAAAAAATAAGTTGAAGAAAACATGTTCTAATTACCTTTAATTTATATAAGCATATCACTATTATATATGATTTTTTTTCTTCTGTTAAGTATATTTGTGAATTGAAGGATAATCACACATTAATATAAATTGAAATTTAAAGTAGGTGGGGTCGTGGTGGTTTATTATATTGGAAAAATATAAAATGATTATAATAGTATTTAAAGGGGGTGTTTGGCAATTGGTTGTTGACTGTTGGCTGTTTTAGTTGGTTGTTTGACCAGCTGAAAATGTTAGTTTTTTTGTAGGCTTTTAAGCTAGCTAGAAAAACCAGATGTTTATGAAAATGTTTGATACACTTAGGCATTGGTTGTTGGCTATTTACTAGAGATATAGTTGGTCCATAAGCCAAAAGCCAACATAAGAAGCTAACTGGAGTAGCTTTTTAATTTGAAAAATTTATCTACAATAATCCAAACTATTCATGATTTTCCTACAATAATCCTACCTATTGATTAACCATGAATAATCCCAACTTTGAGGGGCATTTTCCTAAAGTAAATCCGGTGACCGGATGACTTGCTATAGCAAGTTTTATTTTTTAAAAAAAAGATAAATTAAAACAAAATGTCGAAACAAATGTTAAAAAAATGTTCATGAAAAATTCATGATTTTTTTCATTATTTAGAATTTTTTATGAAAATTTTCAAAAAATATTTACTAATTTTAAATTAATATTTAATTTATTTTTTTGGTAAATTACCTACTATAGCAGGTCATCGGGTTACCCAAGTTTACTCTAGGAAAATACCCCTCAAAGTTGGGATTATTCATGGTTAATCAATAGGTGGGATTATTGTAGGAAAATCATGAATAGTTTGAATTATTGTAGGTAATTTTTCCTTTTAATTTTGGCTTAAAAGCTAGCTTTTCAATTGTTTTAAAAGTCGTTTACTAAACATTGTTGTTGGCTGTTTGACCAATTAACAAGCAAAAAACCAAAAGCCAACTAAAAATCTAATGTAAAAGCCCACTACCAAACGCCCCCAAAAAGAAAATTTAAAAAATAAAATATATATGAAAAGATCCTTCAATAAAAAATTAAAATATAAATATTTACAAAGAAATAATAGAATAACTTTAAATATTATTGCTATTATAATTAAATAACACAAAAATATCCAAATGGAATTATCCATGTAAATCATAACAAAAAATAAAAAAAAAACATGACTAATTTCTTTTTATATACTCCTAATTTGTTGATTATAGTCATGTAAATTATAAATTGTATGTTAAAAAGATTAGTTCACCAAAAATTTCTTGTCTCATCATCATCATACTCAGTATATCTCTCTTATACATATACTATGGTTAGGGTCTGGGGAAGGAAGATAGACGACTGCTTATACCTATATAGGAGAATGTGGTCAGAAAGTCCCTTGGCTCTAAAGGGTCTTCAAAGAGCGAGGATCCTACAACTTACACCCTCGTTAGTCATACATAGTAATCAGCTTACTAAAGATACACAACAAATAGAATACGTATTAAAAACTAAACAAAGGATAATGAAAAGAGATGTGATAAATAGCGATAAGTAGGGCTTTGAATGAAACGTTAATAAAGTATCACATAGAAGTATTTATTAAATACACTAAAAAATAACATTAGTTTCTCTTTCTATGCGTCTCCCCCCTCTTAATTAAACTAAAAAAATCTTCTCATTTTTTATCTATCCTATAATTACACTTATAATTACTGAAGTATATAATTCACTACTCCTAACAATCAATAATAAGACAGAAAATTTATAAATCATTCATATCAATTTTACATAGAAGTATTTTGTTAGACTAACAAATATTCAGAAAATTAATTTAATATATAGGCTAATAAACATTGCTTAATCAAAATAGAAAAAATAGAAAATGAATTTTTTGTTGTGTCGATACGTTCACAAATTTTTCTTTATTAGTATATTGTACATTTATATAGATACTATATAAATATGTAGTGATTGAAAAAAAAGAACATACAATGTTTACTGGCATAAATAAAAATTATACTTCCTCCGTTCCATTTTACTTGAAACACTTACCGTTTTTGGAAGTTTCATAATACTTGCAACATTACTATTTTTGGCAAAAATAATCTACTTATTTTATCCTCACTTTATTCCTACCCCACTATCACCATCAATCATAGATCATCCCATGAATTATTTAATATACCCACAAGTCACAACCACTATTTACTTACAATAAATTTTTTTTATTTCTACCCCACATATCACCATCAATTATACATCATCCCTACTTTTACCATATTGATTTGACGACCCTTAAAAAATATGTCAAACCCAATAGTGCAACTAAAACGGAACAAAAGAAGTATTATTTTCGCACATATTTTATAGATTTAATTTTTAACCTAAAACAGTTTTAGAAAATTGTTTTAAAAGATCTCCCAAACTCTTAACCTTACCTTCCAAGACATACATCAAACAATAAGATGTGCTTCAAGGTTTTTGTCCAACAATTATTGAAACTAGCTACTTAGTATTACTAGCATTCGCACTAGGCACATCATTGTTGGCAATATATCGATTTCAATGCGTAAAAATATTCGCACTAGGCACAAGACATAAATTTTCATTTTAAGTTTACTTGAACATTTCTATATGAGTTTTGATTGCTCTTGACCGAATAAAGATTACCTAAATTAAATGCGGAAATAAAATAAATACAAGTAATTACAGAATGTAGTCCTCTAGGACCTACGTCTCCACCTTTGAGTTTATCTAGTCGTTCGGATTTTCAATGTCTTTGATTCATTAATTAGTCCCTCAGTTTCCTAATATTCTTTCTGTTTATAGTATTCTATTTTGAAGAGAAAGAAATTTGTGTTGTAATTTAGAGGTGTATAATGATTATCTGTAAGTTTATTAATTAAATTAAATAATTACTTTAATTAAATTAATTTATGTTTATCTCAAGGTTGTAAAATATATGTTTTTAAGGAAAAATAAAAGTCGTGGATCGCAAAAATACTCGAGGCTTGCGAGAATAAACAGAAAAGTTTCTGTTTTGTGTCGCTGCCCGCGACTTGACTGAAATTTTCGGGATTTTTCTTCCGACGATGTTTATTCTTTTGTTGGTTATTTTATGACTACCAACAATTATTATGGTTATTTTAACCATGTTCTTTGGGATGAACGGATTGATTGAAACACGACATTAGTTCGTGAATCGATCTCGTGTTTCATGACGCAATACTTTGCTTCGTAAAGTAGTGTGAGCTATTCTATAAATATAGAATGCTTGTGTGTTGTTTAGACAACATAATTTCTGATTCTCTTCTCTTCTCGAGCACTTTACATCGAGAACTTGCAATCCTCGTTTGTAATTTTTCGTATCTTCTTCCTTTTTAAGTTTCTCTTATGTCATTTTAAATTTTGTGTACTCGGAATTTAGTGTAATTCTTTGTATTTCAGAACATATTTCCGGTATACATTCCCAAGCACCATAGTAGAGAGGAAATGATGTTTTAGGAAAGAGCATGTCGCCTAGAATTAATATCAAGATCAAACAAAATCTTTTTGTTACTATGTTCGATATATGGTGATTCCCGATGATCAAGTTTGCATTTGGTGTATATTAATTAAGCAAAGGTTTGAACTTGTCATATATTTTGTAACCTAATATATTATGTAACTTTATTTTATATGTTAATCTTTCTATAAAGAATTTCAATGAAGAAACGAGAATGACACATGTCAGTCTCTCCTTCAACGTTTTCCCGCCCATTTACTCTGCATGACAGCTGGTTATTTGGTGAAAATAATTTCCTAAAATATTTGAATTGATTTAAGTGTGCAGAATAAAAATTGGACAACTTTCATTATTCTCTAATAAGATTTCTATAATATTTTCAAACTGAAATGTACTAGAATGTTAATCAGTATCATTTTTATATATGATTTCCAATATTATTTCTAAAATAATATTTAATATAACAAGATTATTTTCTAAATTTGTTAACAGTTGTATAAAAATATTGTTCTTAAATTTATAAAACAGTATAAATTATTGATTTTATTTACCGGCCATGAGATAATTATGTAGAAACACTTAGAGATTATGAATTCAACAAGAGGGGGGCGGAGGGTGAATTGTTGTATAGCCTTTTTTTTTATAGTATTTTTGCTCTGTTTTGCGGAAATTAAACTCAATCAAAATACTTAAGTAAAAGCAAGAACATAAAATGGAGACAAGAGATTTTACGTGGCAACTTTCTAGGCCTTCTTAGAAAGAAACCCACGACCACTTCGGATTTCAAACTTCTCTTAAAACGTTTTAGGCAATTAAAGCAATTACATAAAACTTGTTCTTTTCTCTTCTCTACTAGACCACTTTTCTTCTTCTCCTTCTCCTTCTCTTTTCTTTCTTTCGTTCTTTCTTACGGTTCCCCTTTAGACTTCTCCAAGTCTAAATTACAAACTCTCAAAAACCCTTTACAAATAAATTCTCTAGATTGGATAAAGACTTAAAGATTGCATAAAAAAAATATTTGAGAATTAATTGGCACTTAAACGAATGAATATTTTTATCTCCTTTGGTGATCTCTCTTGAATTCTTGATTTGGGCACACACACGGCTGGCCGGTTATTAATGTTTCTTTTATATGTGATCAACCGTGCATTACATTCATATTTCCCTTAATCTAAGATGTGAGAATAGTGGAGAAAAGCCTTGGAGGTTACTCCAGATCATTCGGTTATTTTAGGCTAAAAATAGTAAAATTCATTAATCCTTATTTAATTCCCTATTAACGTGGAGAGAACTAAGGAAGCTTAATCTCAGGTTTTAGATTAGTTAATTTTGCCAATTAATCTCTTATGCAATCTATTTAGACTTTACCCGTACAAATAACCAAAATAAAGAAAAACTTATTTTCCTACGTTTTAGTTGACTCTCTTCTCAGACCTGCTTCGTCAGGAACACTACACTGTCTCTGTCAGATTTCTTTTTAATTTATCAATCTTAGAACAGTTGTAATTGATCCTTCTTTTGACTTTCCACTTGGACTTCAAGGTTTACTGCTTTGACTTTGACTTTGACATTGACTTTGACACGTACATTATTCTTTAAAGCAAGCCTCTTAGGTGCCATCGACGATTTTGACAAATCGGATACTTGACCTACAAAACAATCTCTAGAGTTTGTTTGTTTATAAACCGTTAAGTCATCATCAAAACTCAACTGGGCCAACAAATTCCCCCTTTTTGATGATGGCAAACTTTATAAACAAACTCAATTAAAAATAGAGTAAAATGAATAAAATAGAGTATGCTAGAGATTGGAGCAACCCTAAGCCAACTTTAGTAAATCAAATTATAATTTACTAGGCGTTCATTAAAGCAGTTTACTCTTTGATTAAATTTTAAAACATATCAATAAGCGTACAATAAGCAATGTGTATGTCTTTTGAAATAATCATTTTCCAAAAAATAGAAAATATAACAACTTAAGTATCAAATTCTATACTTATGTGAATTTTCGAAAATCTTAACAAGTTTTGGTAATGTTCTACATGAAGCAAAACAGTAATACTCAAATAATATATAAGCAAGCATGGGAACACAAGTATACCTTATCATGATTTGAGTTTACTTTAACAGAGAAAATTCAATCCAAACTATAGTAATTATTTGATACGAATAAAATCAGTCAAGGCAATACAAATGATAATCAAAATAAAGCATGATGAAAATTTTTTGTTTAAAATCAGAGCAATGAAAAATTTAGAAATCAGAGCATATATTCTAACATGTATCAACAGATCCTAACATGTATAGATAAATATCAGAGCATAAGCATCAAAAGCATAAGCATAAGTTTGTTGCCTTTCTTCCCCCTTTTGACATCAATCAAAACGGATGGGATATATCAAGCCACAACACTAAGGCAAATATTAGTGAAATTAAGAAAGTAAGCAGCAAATAACTCAGCAAATACCAGAACATTATCAAGATATGCAGCATATAAGCATCATAGAGCATCTGAAAGTAGAAGATTAAAAGTAGCAGCATAAGTTTAAAAGTAGCAAAAAAATTACAAATTGGCATACCCCAGATGGTACTCAAAAGAAAGTTAAATTATTTGATTGTTAAACAGACATGCGATATGGCCAACAAACTAAAAATGATTAAGTAGGCAGAAGAAGGGACAATTGGCAGTCTCCTCATCAACAAATTCTGTCTGCACTTCAATCGTATCCAGCTTTGCTCTAAGACGGGTCTCCATCTGGGACAGCTGATCAGTGATGGAAGCAAGTGAGACACGAACTTCATCTTGAAATGCGTAGAGTTGGGACTGAAAATCAACAAACATGGAGAGAATAAGATCAAGGTTAGCAGGAGGAACAGTGGAGGGGTTAGTATCAAAACCAGGGGTGGTGTGTGGAGGTGATACGTGTGAAGTAAATGGTGGTGGAGTAGTGGGTATGGGTGATGGTACATGTGTTGGTGGCGGTGAGACTGGTTTTGGTGAAGGAGGGTCATTTGTAGGCTCATTGGTGGGATGTGAGGTAGTGTCGTCATCCAAACCAACATGACGCTTTGAGGCCGGCCTGCTGCTCTTTCTTGGAGTCAGCACAGGCTCCTCCTTAACAGGCTTTGCCACCTCCTCATCATTAGAACTATCACTGGAATCATCTTCCTCAAGTTCATCACCTATTTCTTCTCTAGAAGCTTCCCCCTCACTACATACTTTCTCCTGTTCCTCATTCACCTCTGCCTTATCAGTGCTGGCAGAGGGAACAGCTTCCTGAACCTCTTCTTCTCCTATCTCCCTTTCCTCTTCCTGTTTTATTTTTTCTTCCCCTTCTTTTTCTGCCCCTACCTTTTCATCATCTGAACTGACCTCCTCTACATCCTCTACTGCATCCTTTAAAATTCCCTTTTCATTTAATTTAAGGTGCAAATTGTTAAGGCATTTTGCACCAATTTTATTATTTGCGCTCATTGGGAATTCTAGACCGTCTAGAGGTACTCCAAACTTCTTAAAGAAATGGGTCAACAACCCGCCATAACCTACCATACTGTTCTTCTCAATACAATCAGCTAAATGGGAAATCATTAATGAAGGGAAATTGATTTTTATATGATTAGCTAAGCAACAAATTAGTGTTGCATCTCAAAGATTAACTTCGCTACGCTTGGAGTTGCGTGGCAAAAGGAACCTTCGAGCAATGTTGTAAAGCAGTTCATGGAGTGGTGAAAGTGAATTATGGCTAAACCGTTTTTTGTCACTTATACCTAAGAATTTCATAATCGTTTTTTCATTGATTCCGAAAAAAACAATCTTTGACCCAACATAGTATGTATCAAAACCAACAGCGGGAACACCAAACCATTCCCCTAACATAAGACTGTTAAACTCAATCTTGATTTCCTTTACTGTGCTTGAACACACCCCATTTTCAATAGAAAAATTTTGAATAAATTCACCCATTAGGTGAGGATAAATCGAGTTGCAAGAATAGTCATACATTAAAACTTCCCACCCTTGATTACTCAAAATCGCATGTAATTGGGGAAAGGGGTTTGAGTCATACCAGTATTTATCAAGCCCAAAGCCCACGGACATTTCCTTGGCTAATTCTTCTACGCTATTTGGGTCCCCCTGTTTGATCCTTTTGGCAGGTCTGAATGATGAACTCCCTTTTGGGTTAGAAAGTGTTCTTTTTGAACCGGCATGCATGGCTTTTGGGGTTGAAGATTTGTGTTCTTGTGAAGATGGCTGTGGAGCGTCTCTTGATGGTGAGGGATGGATTACTTGCAAAGGTTTTGGTTGGATGAATTTTGGGGTTTTTCCTTTGGTATTCTTGCTTGATGAAGAGGATTTGGGGGTTTTCATGGTTGATGAAGGAGATGAGAATGAGGGATTGAAGGAGTGAGAATGTAAGAAGGGGGTGCGATTTTAGAAGGGTTTAGTAATGAGTAGTACTTGCTTTGAGGGAGTGATGAGTTGTGTGAGTGATGGATGGGACGTGAAAGAGTGGGTATTTATGAGTGAGTGGACGGTTATATGAGGAGTTTGTACTACTTCTTGGATCAGTTTGTATAGTGTGAATGATGAGTGTAACGAAAGGTTCGCGGGTATATTCATTGAATTAAAGCGGGTAATAACGATATTCCAAAACACTACGATGATCCGTCTTCTACCAATTTTTAAGTTGACCAACCGAAGAAAATAAAATGAAATAAAGTTCTAGAATTTTGTGGAAAAGAAAAATAAAGAAAATTTTGAAAATAAAATTAAAGAAAAACAGATGTCCTCGTTTTTTTTTTTGTTTTTAATACGAGGACATAATCACATAAGACAAACAAATGCTACTTGGTCTAATCAGTTAAGCAAGCAATCAAGAAAACATACATGGCACGTACTTAAGATAGTTGCATACCTAAATCTTTCAATAATTGACTTCTCAATCATGTTTGTTGTGGTTGATCTAACCCTTCCAATTTTTCACGTTGCTTTGAGGAGGAATCGTGGCATCAAACTTTAGTGAAGCTTGATCATACCTAGCTCCAACCTCATCTTTTCATATTGTTCCCTTGGAAGTGGTTTAGTCATTATATCTGCAACTTGATCATTTGTACTGACATGTTTATCAATGATGTTTTTATGCTCAACATTATCTTTAGGAAAATGATGTCGTATATGTATATGCTTAACTCTAGAATGATGCACGGGATCTTTTGATATGCATATGGCACTAGTATTATCACAATAAATAGGAACACATTCAAATTTAATACCAAAATCTCTTAGTTTTTGTTTGATCCAAAGCATTTGTGAACAACAAGCTGCTGCTGCCACATATTCAGCTTCAGCGGTGGATAAAGCAACTATGTTTTGTTTCTTGGAACACCAAGATACTAAACATGAGCCAAGAAATTGCACCATTCCTGAAGTACTTTCTCTATTCACAAGATCTCCCGCATAATCTGCATCACTATAACCTTTCAAGTCATAGACATCACTTTTAGGATAAAATAGGGACATGTCATCTATTCCCTTTAGATATGTTAGAATCCTCTTTACTGCTGTATGATGTGATTCCTTGGGATTTGATTGAAATCTAGCACACAAGCCAACACTAAACGAAATATCTGGTCTACTGGCAGTTAGATATAGCAAAGATCCTATCATACCTCTATACATAGTTTGGTCGACATTTGTACCATTAGTATCTTCATCTAATCTAATATTAGTAGCCAATATTAGTAGCCATAGGTGTGTGGTTTGTTTTAGCGTTATCTAGACCATATTTCTTTAAAAGTTCTTTTATATATTTTTGTTGATGGATATAAACACCGTTCGCCGTTTGTTTAATTTGCAAACCAAGGAAGAAATTTAATTCTCCCACCATACTCATTTCAAATTCATCACTCATTAGGTCAGCAAATTCTTTACATAATAATTCATTAGTGGCTCCAAAAATAATGTCATCAACATATATTTAAACAACTAAAATATATGAACCTTTATTCTTAAAGAATAAGGTCTTATCGATTTTACCCCTAATAAATTTATTTTCAATCAAAAATTTAAATAATCTCTCATACCATTGCCTAGGAGCTTGTTTGAGCCCATAAAGAGCTTTATCACGCTTATAGACATGATCTAGAGAGGATGGATTTTCGAAGCCAGGTGGCTGTTCCACAAAGAATTCTTCTTCTAGAAAACCATTTAAGAAAGTACATTTTACATCCATTTGATATAACTTAAAATTCATAAAAGCAGCAAATGAAATTAGAATTCTAATAGCCTCTAACCTTGCTACGGGAGCAAATGTTTCTGTATAATCAATACCTTCCTGTTGATTGTATTTTTTGACTACCAACCTGGCTTTGTTTCCTACAATTATTTCATGCTCATCCAGCTTGTTTCTAAAAACTCATTTTAAACCAATTATCTTTTTATTCTTGGGTTTAGGTTCCAGGTGCCACACCTTATTTCTTTCAAATTCATTTAATTCATCTTGCATTGCAACGACCCAATCTGAGTCTTGTAATGCTTCTTCGTGATTCTTGGGTTCCAACGTTGAGAGAAATGCAAAGTGTGCACAAAAGTTCCTTATTTGGGATGTGGTCTGTGTGCCTTTATTTATGTCACTTATGATCAAGTCAAGTGGGTGTGACTTTTGATGTTTCCACGACTTAAGCACAAAGTCTCTTGTGGAGACTGATGTGGGAACAAGCTCACCGACTTGATTGACATGTTGTTCAGCTTCATTTTCTCCTGCTCTGGGAGTAGCTGGATCAGGAACACCTTGCTGGTCCTGATTTCCCTGTTGTTCCTGTTCTTGATTAGGTTCTACATTTTCAAGTTGAACCTGTAGCTCTTCATTTGCTTCTTGATCTTGCTCTTTATGTATGCTTTCATCATTTTCCATATTGGCAAGACCTATTTTAAAATCACCTGTTTCTTGTTCACTTGTCATAAAATTAGTCTCATCAAAAATAATGTGAACATATTCTTCGACATAGTTGAGTAGCCAAGAAATACTGCCTCATCACTTCTTTCATCAAACTTTCTTATATTTCGTTTACCATTTACGTGAACAAAGCATCGACATTAAAACACACGAAAATACGAAATATTAGGTTTAATGCCTTTAAATAGTTCATAGGGGGTTTTAGAAGTGATTGGTCTTATTAACACACGATTTATTATGTAACATACAGTATTAACTAGCAATTAAAATGGTTCTAGCCATTTCCTCTAATGTTCTATTTTTACGTTCCACCACACCATTTTGTTGTGGTGTTCTTGGTGCGAAAAAGTTGTGACTTATACCATGTTCATTACTATAATCCATAAACCTTGAATTTTTAAATTCTTTACCATGATGTGATTTTATGAGGACTAGTTGATTGTTACTAGATTTTTGAATTTTATTCATTAAAGGTCTCGTCTTTACTAGATAAAAATAAGGTCCATGTATATCTACTGTAATCATCAACTATAACAAACACATATCACTTTCCACTGCGACTTTGGATTCTGATTGGTCCACAAAGATCCATATGAATTAATTCAAGTGGCTTTGAAGTGGTCACGACATTTTTGGGTTTAAACGACGGCCTTACATGTTTACCTTTGGCACACGCATCACATACTTCATCTTTTTGAAATTTAAGAGACGGTAATCCTCTTACTAGGTCTTTAGATCTTAATGTGTTAAGCAATGAAAAACTAGCATGACTTAACTGTTAATGCCAAAGAAGACGGTCATCTTCTAAAACACTGAGACACGTCAAACTGGCCTTGGGAACAGTGTGGAGGTCCACCACATAGGTGTTCCCCTTTCGGATTCCTTCCAGAACAGTGTCTCCTGTATCATTCCTAGAAATAATGCACTTTTCAGAAGTAAAGATTACAGAGTTACCTTTGTCGCAAAATTCCTAGAAATAGTGAGAGAAATTTTGTTTCGTCACCTGTCATGTGCTTGGAACAGCCACTGTCGAGATACCATGAGCTGTTCCCCCTCACTAGAGCCTGCAAAACGAACTAATGATTAGTGCAAGGAACCCAGTCATCCTTGGGTTCCTTATCGATTAAGCATGAATCATATTTCTTAATCCATATTCGATCGACATAGATTTGGTTTGTTTTGTTTTGCTGTTCCTTTTTTAAACATTGAGATTTCAGGTGCCCGGTTTTGCCACAAAAGGTACAGACTTTACTACTAGGGAGATCAACATATACCTTTTTCTTATTTTTATTATTAATGTATCCTAAGCCTTCTGCATTTTTAGTTTGAGCCTTTAGAATCCATTTTGGAACTTCATTGATTTTCCTTTTCCTTGTGCGTTTACTTCAGCTTTTAATTTCTCGTTTTCGACTTTACAAGATTCTAAGTCAAATTTTAGTTTTTGAATTTTAGTGCTAATCTCATGAATAGATGTATCATTAGGATTCGAGTTTAAGCCTAGTATTTTATATTGATATAGATCGACATTAAGAATAATATTTTCCTGTTTCACCATTTCTATTTCCTTTAACATCACATTTTGATCTAATAAATCAAAAAATCTAATTTGCACATCTGATCTAAATGAGTTTAGGTAGGAAACATGGTCATTACAAGTTTTAAGGTCTTTTTCCATTCGGAGATAGGTGGTAGTTCTTTTTTGGGAAATTATCAATGGTGCCCCTGAGGTTTGGGCTTTTATCAATGGTGTATAATCTTTTTTTTTATTCCATTGGCACCCCTGAGGTTTAATGTAACTAACAACCGTGACACTTTGAGCATTTTTTCTGTTAAATACACGTTAAGTTCGAAAATAAACTCAACCATGGTTACTTCCCTTCATGTTTATATACCCAGCTGGTCATTTAATTTCAGTAGCTCTCTTCTCTCTTCTCTCTTCTTTATCATCTTCCTTCTCCTTCAATGGCTTCCTCTTCCAATAACTCATCTTGCAAAGTCTACTCTAGTACCTCCAAAAGACATCAAGCAATCCCTCTTCTCGCTTCCTTATCATCTTCCTTCTCCTTCCATGGCTACCTCATCCTTATCATCTTGCAAACTATGAAACAAGAAAAACATCAGCGTTCGACTCCTTCAATGTTTAATTTCTTCAATGGGTTTTTTAATGGTGGGTTTTTCACATATTTAATTTCCCCAAATTAATTTTCTTAATTTATGACCTTATAATAAATCAATTGGGTTCTATAACATAACAATAAAAACATGTAATCCCAAATAAATTAAACTAGATATTTCTTAAATTGAAGAACAAGAAAATTTCGTGGGTCTTTCCCTAATTACTTCCATAAGTCCACATAAAAATTCAAATAAAACAGCAAAACTAACAAAAATCTAACAAAAATCCAACCAAAAAATTACAACCCAGATAGCAAAATTACACAATAACCAAAATAGAAAACAAAAAATGATTGAAACTTCATGACACTAATTAAACAATTTACAACAAAAAATGATAAAGTCGACATACTATGCAACAGAAATTAAAGATAGAAAGTGAGCAAAAGAAAGAGTATGCAACGGACCTTTGAGTTTGAAGACGACCTTTGAGCAAGAAAACGACGGATTGAAGAACAAAAGAAAGAGTATGCAACAGTGGGTCTTTGAGTTTGAAGCAGCAAGAAAATCGTGGGTCTTTGAGTTTTTAGGGAGCAATAAGGGCTGCGGACAGAGGCAATAAACCGCAGCCCCTTTCTTTTTTCTTGTTCTTCAATTTAAGAAATCAATTTAAGAACAAAAATCCCAAATGCAGACAAAGAAATTAGCTAAGAGAATGGGAATTTAATGGAGTGTAAAAACAAATTTGCAGAAAATGAAGAAGGGAATAAAGAGTAAATACATACCAAAGGAATTAGAAAAGGTTGCAAGCTTCAAAGTTTAAGGGCGAACATGAAGATGGAAGTGTGAATCATCCGGCAAGGAGATGAAGATGATGATGAACAATTCAGAGAATGAAGAGCCAAAACAATTCACTTAACCAGATATAAACCATGGTTTGCTTTTTTATCAAACTTAACGGAAACTTAACGGAATCCGTACGAAAGTGTCACGGTTGTTAGTTACATTAAACCTCAGGGGTGCCAATGGAATAAAAAATAAAATCCCAAACCTCAGGGGCACCATTGATAATTTCCCTTCTTTTTTTCAGATTATCTTGTGTCTCCAAAATTATCTTAATCAATTCATGTTTATCCAATCTAAATAAATGGTTAGGAAATGAACTAGAAGACAATACCTCTTTTGCTTTTGATGTTTCGTCATGAATGGCCATGAGACATAAATTTGTTGTTTCTTCTTCAACTGGAGCTTCAGTTTCAGCTTCGCTTTCAGAGTCTCCCCATGCAAATATCATGGCTTTGCGAAAGTCCGTTTTATTGATGTTTCCTTTCATTGGTTGTCTTCCTGTTTCCCTTGCCTTCCCCTTCCCCTTCTCGTTCTTTAATTGAGGGCACTCCTTGATGAAATGATCAGTACTTCCACACTTGTGACATTCGTAGTTGGTTTTGGAATTTGCAGTTCCTCTTTCTTTGTTGTTTCTTTGATTGTTGTATCGGTTGTTCCTGAAAAACTTCTTGAACTTTCGAACCAACATAGCAGTCTCTTCCTCATCACATTCTGACTCTTCTTGTTCATTCGCTACCAGATCCAAGTCTTTGTTTCTGGAACTGTCAGCTGTTCCCAGATGTAATTCATGGGTTATAAGGGAACCAACCAACTCTTCCAGATTGAACTTTGTGAAATCCTTGGATTCCTGTATGGCTGTGACTTTAGCTCTCCAACGGTCATCTTGAGGTAGACTCTTGAGGATTTTCCTGACCTGTTCATCTGAGGGAATAAGCCTTCCAAGTGAGACAAGTTCGTTTGTTATGTTGGTGAACCTAGTGAACATTTCTTGAATACTTTCTTTAGGTTCCATAACAAATCTTTCATACTTTTACATTAGCAAGTCAATCTTGGAGCGCTTTAGTTCACTAGTTCCTTCATGGGTAACTTCAAGCAGATCCCAAATCTGCTTAGCGGTTTTGCAACCCATTATACGATTGTGCTCATTTGGTCCAAGACCACAGTGAAGTATTTTGATGGTATAAGAGCATTCATCTCCGTTTTCTGAAAATCTTCTTTCTCAAATTCAGTGATCGGTTTGGGAACAGTTTCGTTATTGGAGTTGGTAGTTGTTACCTCAAAGTCTCCAATTTCGATAACTCTCCAAACTTGATAATTTTCGGCTTTGATAACGATTTTCATCCTATTCTTCCAGTATGTGTAGAATTTTCCATCGAACATGGGCGGTCTTTGAGTAGAGTAACCTTCCTCCATTCTTTCAATCATTTTCAACATCTCTAAAATACCAAGATACGGCTCTCAGGGTTTCCTGATCAAATGAGAAACAGAGCTCTGATACCAATTGTAGAAATACTTAGAGATTATGAATTCAACAAGAGGGGGGTGAATTGTTCTATAGCCTTTTTTTTAGTATTTTTGCCCTGTTTTGCGGAAATTAACCTTAAGCAAAATACTTAAGTAAAAGCAAGAACGTAAAATGGAGACAAGAGATTTTACGTGGCAACTTTCTTGGCCTTCTTAGGAAGAAACCCACGACTAGGAGTGTTCACCGGTCCAAACCCGGACCGGAAGACCGAAATCTCGAATATACTAAGACCGGAGACCGGACCGGTTCCATCTGGTCCGGTCCCGGTCTAACCCGGATTCCATCCGGTCCGGGTTTGGACCGGTTAGACCGGAAATAATTTTTTTTACCAAAAATAAATTAAAAAATGGAAGATTTAAAAATAATTTAACAAATTAATTATTATAAAATTAAAATATTTGAATTAAAAAATTATTTTGTATTGAAAATAAAATATTTAAAACCCTTTAAATAAGTATATACATAACAACCGTAAATATTATTCACTTTCAAAATGACTTTTTTGGGCATTCGGTCTCATCCGGTCCAACTCGAATTTTTCCGGGTTTAGACCGGACCGGAAACCCGAAATGTAGAATATGTAAGACCCGGAGACCGGACCGGATGCAACCGGTCCCGTCCGGTTCCGGTCCGGTCTCACCCGATTCCGGTTCGGACCGCCAGTCCGGTCTCATTTTGCACACCCCTACCCACGACCACTTCGGATTTTAAACTTCTCTTAAAACGTTTTAGGCAATTAAAGCAATTACATAAAATTACTCTTAATTAATTCCCTATTAACGTGGAGAGAACTAAGGAAGCTTAATCTCACGTTTTAGATTAGTTAATTTTGTCAATCAATCTCTTATGCAATCTATTTAGACTTTGCCCGTACAAATAACCAAAATAAAGAAAAACTTATTTTCCTACGTTTTAGTTGACTTTCTTCTCAGACCTGCTTCGTCAGGAACACTGCACTGTCTCCGTCAGATTTCTGTTTAATTTATCAATCTTGGAACAGTAGTAATTGATCCTTCTTTTGACTTTCCACTTGGACTTCAAGGTTGACTACTTTGACTTTGACTTTGACATTGACTTTGACACGTACATTATTCTTTAAAGCAAGCCTCTTAGGTGCCATCGACGATTTTGACAAATTGGATATTTGACCTACAAAGCAATCTCTAGGGTTTGTTTGTTTATAAACCGTTAAGTCATCATCAAAACTCAATTGGGCCAATAAATTACAATGACATCATTTTTGTGGGAAAGCATGCATATCTATAAAGATCTATAAAAACTACTAATAAAGAAACGAGACTGACACATGTCGAAGTTTCATCTAATATTTTCCCACTCATTACTTTATGTTGTCGTTGCAGCTGATTATTTATTGTAAATCATTTCCTAAAATACTAGAATTTATTTAAGCTGCAGAATCAGAATTGGTCAGTTTTATTATTTTCCAACTTGATTCTCATATTATTTCCAAACTAAAATGTGACTAAAATGTAAATCAATTAAAATTTTCAATGATTTCTAAAATAAATGAAAATAATATTTTGATATAGCAAAATTATTTTTCAACTTTATTTAACATTTGTAGAATTATATTATTTCTAAATTTATAATCCAGTGTAATTTTTTGAATATATTTACCGGCCATAAAATATCTACATTAACATCATCTTTATGGGAAAATATATAATGCTACTTCGGTACCTTCTATTTAGTTTAAATGTCTCAATTTTTTTTGGCACTATTTACTCATCACTCCTAATTTATATTTTACTCTAAATCTATAAGTTAAAGTATAGTCATGTGGAATCTTGTTTGATTCGTCTCATTACAAGGATTATTAATATCAAATTTTTATAATTTTTAATTAAGAATAATTTGAAATATTAAGGGTTAAAATATTGTCTTGGCAAGTGTAAAAAAACTAAATGAGACATTTAGGCTAAATAGAAGGGGTGTATAAACTTTTTTGTAGCATTCATTGTCCATGGAAACATATATTTAGAATATTATACAAATAGTACATAATTATAAAAATACTCAAATTTTTTTTCCGATCTCCATAGCACGGATATATAGCACGGATATTTATCTAGTTTATTGAACTAATGTCACAATTTCCAACAATTTGATGACTTAATCAAAAATAAACAACACGGTATTCTTCAATAGCAATCTAGAACAAGACTGATTTTCAGGGTTATTAAAAAATGAAATTTCCATTTCATCAACTTTGTGCATTATCTTAACTAAATATATTGTTGTTTTTAATATTACTACTTCAAATAAAATTCTATATGGAGAACTTTCAATTTGTGTATTATTTTTATTTTTAAATAAGAGCTTATTAATTTTTCAAATCTTATTCAATTATTTTAACTTTTTTGATATTATATTCACATTATACATTCTCTTCTTTATTTATTATCAATATGAAGTACGATCTTTCCTTAAAAATGTGTTTTTTTCTTAATTCTATTAAGACAGAAGAGTAAGATTTATACTAGAACAAGTGGCTAGTAGTATAGGTAATGATTAAAAAAGGTAGGCTAATACCTAATTGGTAAGCTAGAAGTAGTAGCCGGTAAAAGGTCCTGAACAAAAGTATAGTCTACTACTACTTCCAAATTACTCCACACATATAAGTAATTTTATACGATATATTTTTTATTTTGGGAAATTTTATATTACTTGCTACATTTTTCTTTTTATTAAAAAATCAATCATTTAAAGTTATACCTACTCTTATTTTTATCATACTCTATATCTAATTATTCATATTTTTCTTTTTCATTTTTCAACAAATAATATTAAAAAATTCCAAAAAAACAACTTTCCACTTACTGCTCATCATTGCACAATAACTTCTTAATCTTCGTGCCCATGCAATGGTAGCAAGTAAATCAGAACAGAGGAAGTACTTGCATCATAGTTCCTCCATTCTATAATACTTGCTACTGAGTGTGACATGTTGTGTGGATAAATGTCACTATCAATAGCAAGTATTATGAAACAGAGGAAGTAGTATACAATTTTATACTCCCTTCAATTTATTTCAGTTCTAATATTTGCTTTTCTACACTTGTCAAGGTAATATTTTAATTCTTAATATCTCTAATTATACTTAAATAAAAATTATGAAAAGTTGATATGAATAATCGTTGCACTGAGACGAATCAAACAAGATCTCACGTGATTATCAGCATCATCATCATCATTCCCAGTATTCCCGCACATAGATAAATCTATGGTCAGGGTCTGGGGAAGGAGGCTCGACGGCGTAGGTATAACTTTAAATGATTGGTTTTTTTACTAAAAAAGGAAATGTAAGAAATAATATGAAATTTCTCAAAATGGAAAATATAGCAAGTATTATGAAAGGTAGGAAGTATAAATGACCTTAGAATAATGAATAGTGCAAATATTGATTTAATTTAGCTTAGTTTTTTATTTGCATCTAAAACAATAATACTATTACTATTTAGTAAAAGTACTTCTTCCACTTCATTTCAAATGTCATATTTGCTTTTGCATGTTAATCAATACACTAATTTTATACTTTAAAAAAATAATTGTATATAATTAAACGAGAAACAAAATTTAATTTTACACAGTTTAATTTTATTGGGCTCATCCCACACTTTAATTGTATAAAATTATAGTAATAAATTTTTAATTGTTTATAACTGAATACTTAACCGGTCCAACAAATACATTGCAAGTTTGGGGAAAACCGAAGAGAAAGTGTGGAAAAGACAGGAGTTGAGAGTTTTGACAATTATACCTTATGATTTCTGAATTGGGAAGATTGACTGCAGCAGTGAAGCTACCCTCCTCCCTTTTTCATGTCAACACTCAACACCCGTCAGTAAACAATCACTTTTCCAACCCTCCTTGGAATTTGCCCTAATCAGATTTAGTAGCATCATTTAGGCATAGAGTTGATTTATTTAAGGGAGTAATAATTCATCTCAATCTTTAAAAGTTGCCATTCTTTAAATAAATTATATAATATCTTTTTTTTTTTTTTGAATATATTCAATTATATAATATATTCAATTATATAATATCTTTAAATTTATTTTAACTTTAAAATAAAAAATATTATTATTAAACTAAAATTATTCATAATAATTGAATTAAAATAAAAAATATTAATTATAAATAAAAAATTTAAAAGTCCGAAAAAAGATCTAGTCGCATGTTTTGTACCACTCAAACTAGGCCAAGTCGCACATTTTGTATGGTCCAAATTATTTATTTATACTTCTTACGTTCTGTTTTGGTTGCTTCAAATGCACGGGCACACATGAGACGAATCTTTGCAATGAGACGAATCTAACAAGATCTCACTTAATTATATTTTAACTTACAAATTAAAAACTAATCCCAAATTAAGTGTGATAAATAAATAAATAGTAATCTTGGTAGAATTTTACATATCTAGTTAGAATAAAAATTTTAAAAGTAGAATCATAACTCATCTACGATTCCACGATCCAAAGCACCAAATTTAGTCTCAATCATCATACAAACTAATAATTTGATGTAAATTAACAAATGACAGTTTTAACATATAATGATGCCATGTTTAATTTTTTAGTGGTTGAATGTTTATTAGTAGAGATTTTCCATTTTTTGTAATTTATTGCCTAAAATAATTTCGCACATATTGAATGATAATTGACTATTTTTTGCAGTAAAAAGATTTGCACTTTTAATAATATACTAAATAAAATAAATCACAATATTATTTGCATAAAATCTTTTAAATTAATTTCTACACTATTTCTATGTACTTTAGTTTAATTATGTTAAACAAAATAATCTTTTGTATGAGTAATATAGATTTCACATACCTATATTGATTTCTATTTTAATAGCAGCTGAAATAAAAAGGATAGCGCATACACTAAAAAGAGGGCAATACTAACACTAACCAATACCCCCTCTGTCCCATTTAATTTGCAATATTTTTTATTTTGGTCCGTCCCACTTAATTTGCATCATTTCTATTTTTGGACTATGGTCCACCACTTTTCTTTAATCTCATCCATACATTCTAACTTTCTTTTAATTTTAACGACACAAATTCATTCTCTCTGTTAATTTATTACCATTATCTACCTTTTTCATAAAAAATAATGAGTTTATCTTTGCTTCAAACTATATGGGACGAAGGGAGTAAGGTTATTAATACAGTCAGCAAACATATATTATCACATGTTCGAGGAGAGGAGAGGACATACTTGAGTTAGGATTCAATCAATCATATATATTATACTTTAAATTATAATTAAACTCATGAGGTTAATATATATTTTCCCGTTGTTTTGAAAATCTAATTTTTTATAGAAGGTTACACTAAGAAATCCGTGCATTGCACCAGTTTTATACTAGTTATTATTTAATTTTCAAGTGTACTAGTTCACTAATTTCTTTCACAAAAACCTGTATTGCAAATATATTTGATAATAATCATACTTTAGAAAAAAAATGTTATAAATAGAATCATCATACATTTTACTAAAACAATAAAAGAATATGACACATGTCACTTTTATACATCATGTTTTCCCTCCTAAATTTTAAGTAATTAAATAAGAAATCTTTGAGTTTTAATTAAACTTTATTTCTTAATAAATAATTCGTAAGAATAAAGTCAATTTTAAAACCTTTAATTAAAATACACTTTTTTAAGAAAAAAATTATTTTGGGTAACTTCCATTTTAGTTAATTAAATGACTAAACTATTAACTATACCTTATTCACGATACAAAATAATTAGAATATAAAATAGTTGTACAATAGTTGTTGACTATAATAACATTATAATTAAAAACTCTTAAATTATGTAAAGTCAAAAAAATTTCAACTTGATTATTCAGCTAATATTTACAAAATAATAACTAAAATCTCATTTAAAATAATTTTACAATGATAATTATGATAAAAAAATTTATAGAAGTTTATATTTTTGAGCATGCTATAAATAAATCGTTTGTGTATGAGTATATCGTATATTCATTTCATAGAAGGAAGTTTGATATAATGTTTGCACAATAATTTATCCTATGTTTAGTAAACCTTAAATTTAACATATACTCAGATTAATCGATCCATTCAGGAAAGAAAATTATCATTAGTAAAAATTCATTTTTATTAGTAAATATTATTTTAATCAGTGAAATAGAATTATTTTACTTATAATCGTTTTAGTTAATAATATATAGTTATGATCAATATAAGGAAAATTTGATTTTAAAGGTTCGAACTTTGCCTCATTTGCTTCTAAAGGTTCGAACTTTTATTTATCCTAGAGATGTTCGAACTTTGGGGGTCATCCGCATCTAAAGATGCAACCGGTTTTGGTAACCTGGAACAGTAGGTTACCATCTTCATCACCTTCTTCTTCAAGCTCTCCATCAATGGCTTCTTCAACACTTTCTTCCTTAACCTCCTAATTAATGGCTTCTTCCTTAAACCTCTTCATCAATGGCACATAACAAAACCTTTTAAACCCCAACGTTACTATTTTTCTCATTATTTCATAAAATACCCAAAATTGAGGAGAGAGAAAATTTTCTGAAATTTTTTAAATTTTGGGTATTCTTTGAATTGTAGGTTAGCACCAGCAAAAATGGCTGCCTACCCTTCCCCTTCCTCTGATTCGGTCAAACCCAGATTCGAACATAGCCTTCCCAATCCTTCTTCCTCTGATTTCGAAACACAAAGACAACCCGTAGCCCTCTTTTAAAAATTTCGAAATCAAATGTTGCATAGTCTTCCTCTGAGTTCGAACCACAAGGACAACATTACTACTTTATTTCTTTTGCTTATTCTACATCACCAGTCTTAAAGTATCAATGCTATCATAAAATTAATTAGTGGATTACTTTTGATGAGTAGTATTTGATTATTTAATTGATATGCAGATTATAGGGTTGTGATAAAGAACTACTCTAATTGAATTAGATTGGTATATTTAGTTAGTTTCTTGAAGTTGTTAGTTAAGAACATGGTATAAAGTAGTTTGATTAATACCCTCCTTGTTCTATTAAAGCTGGATAAATCTTGTTGATTTTATTACGGTTACAAAAATGGAGGATATGGAGGTTTAAGGCTTGAGATTGTAGGGAATGGTTGAGATTGTATGGAATGGTTTAAGATGAAGAGGTTTGAGATTGTAGGAAAATGGAGGTTTGAGGCTTGAAGAGGTTGAACAAAAATGGAGGTTGAAGAAGAAGAGGTTGAAGACGAAGATGATGAAGATGAAGAGGTTGAAGATGAAGATGATAAAGAATCACTCATTTAGCCGGTTACAAGTCATCCGCATCTTTAGATGCGAATGACACCAAAGTTTGAACCTTTCTAGGATAAATGTTAGTTCGAACCTTTAGAAGCAAATGAGGCAAAGTTCGAACTTTTAGAATCAAATTTTTCTCAATATAATGGTAGTTTTGAAAAATAAACAATTATATTTAATAAATTTTTTTACATAAATTAATAAACTAATATATTCGTTCATTTCATGGGACATGTACTATTTATTCAATAATTTATGATAATTAGTTAAATGGTAAAAAACACTTTTAACTTTTAAAAAAATTATTACTAAATAAAAGTAGTTTAGTAGAAATATGTTTAAATTTAGTTGTGAATTGTTGAGATTCCAGTTATTTTAAGTATAATTCCTATTTTATGAATTTTTGTTGGAAGCATTTAATTTGAATGTGTTGTGCCTTATTAGATTGCAATATTAATGATTACGTACTGCAAAGTCTGTAATCCCAATGCCACATCAAGCTGACCTTTCTACCCAACACCACTTCAGATATCATACTCCTACTCTTTTTCATCCACACTTAACACAATCACTTCTTTGCCTGCATATGTGTCTCATCTTTTTTTAACGCAAATTATCCATCATTTTTAATCCCTTTCTTTAAGATTTTGCTACACTTATTTTTAGTTGCTACTTCTATCAAGTACTTCATTTCTACTTCAAATAAAATTATACGGAGTACTTCCTCCGGTTTTTTAATTGTCTATTTTGGGTTGGACACACATATTAAAAAAGTGATAGTTAGGGTATTTTAAATAATTATAATAATTATAAAGGTGTTAGTTTGGGTATTTAAGCGATTATAATAATTGTAAAGGTGATAATTAAGATATTTTAAATAATATAAGTGGGGTATTACGGTCTTTACTTGTGTGAACGTAAAGTATTTAGGTAAAAAATATTTACCAAAAATAAGAAGTGGACAATTATGGTGAATTAACCCAAAAAGGAAAGTGGACAATATTTTTGAGGTTAAGGGAGTATTATATTGAAACCAATAAAAAAAAGGAAAAATTGCATCTAAAAGGCTAACCTTTTGCCTATCTGCAAATAAAGGGTTAACCTTTCATTTATTCAATAAAGAGTCAACCTTTGTTTCATTTTTGCAACTAAAGAGTTACCAGGTTAATTAAACCCTCTGTCGACCTGTCCCACTTCCTACAAAATTCTATTCTTACCTCCAAACAGCACCATTCAATAAGAAGATAAAAGCTTCATTTCACTAAAATCTTCATTCAATCCAAGAAAACCACCCATTACAAAGTTTCAAAAACCAAATATTGTTCTTCTAGTACATAAATTTTTTTATACATAGTTTCAAAACAAAGCAATTCAACATCGAACCATTACATTACAACAAAATACTAACGCAAATAAAGCAATTCAAACCGACCCATTACATTACAAAATTAGCTAACGGACGCTTGAGTTGGTTGAGTTGATGTTTGAGTTGGTTGAGTTGATGCTTGAGTGATTGAGCTTGTTCCCGCAACCTAAAAAATTCAAAATCGACCCATTACATTACAACAAAATACTAACGCAAATAAAGCAATTCAAACCGACCCATTACATTACAAAATTAGCTAACGGACGCTTGAGTTGGTTGAGTTGATGCTTGAGTTGGTTGAGTTGATGCTTGAGTGATTGAGCTTGTTCCCGCAACCTAAAAAATTCAAAATCGACCCATTACATTACAACAAAATACTACGGCAAATAAAGCAATTCAAACCGACCCATTACATTACATTACAAGATAGTTCATTATGTAAACTAAGATGCTTACTTTGGATGTGGATGTCCTACCACCTCTGCCCCGTGCTTGTCCGGTTCTTCCCCCTCTGGACCCTACACCACTATGGATTGACCTTCCATTTCTACCTATTCGTGTTGGTTGAGCTCCTCTTTCTTGTACATTCTCCGAGATTGTTGTTGTAGAGGTTGATGCCTTGCTTGGTCTGCCCCGCTTGCGTGGAGGTTGTGGTGGTTCATCATTAGTCGGCATCCTATCCTTATTTGGGCATTTCCGTTTGTTGTGGAGTTGGATATTTATGAAGCACATAGACATTCACTGTCCTCAATTGCATTAGTGCACCATGTAACTCACGAACAACATTTTCCCCATCTATCTTCCTTAAACCATCTTTTAAAGTAGAACCTGGAAGCAAGTATAACAACCCTTCTATACCTCTATCTCCATCACACTTATCAGCTAAAGTCATCAAGTAATCCATGGACAAAGCATTTGGATCTACCTCCATTACTTTACCAAAACCTCCTACATAACTAATACTACTCCGAGCTTCCTTAAATTTACCCCCATACCAAATTTCAATGGACACCATTTCACTCATTATGTTCACAATTACACAAAATAAAAAACCTAATTTCTAAGCAATTAACACCATTTTCGTGCAAATTTCTAAGCAAATTTCTAAGCAATTAACACAATTCCACAATAACAATAGTTAAACCTAATTTCTAAGCAAATTTCAACAATTATCAACAATTAGATATCAATTACAGAAATTTAGGGTTTGAAACTTACTTAGATTGTGATGTTTAAGTGGAAGAAAACTTTGCCCTAAGTCTCCATTAATGTCGCCATTTTGGGGAAGAAGAACACCATTTTCGTGCTTTTTTGTGAGTTAGGGAAGAAGAAGAAGGATTTTGGGAAGAAGAAGAAGGATTGGGGACCGAAAATGAGAAGAATTGGGGAACGAAAATGGCGAAAAAAAGCTGGATTTTTCGTGAGTTAGGGAAGAAGAAGAAGGATTTTGGGTTGAGCAAATGGAATGTCGTGGGTTTCTGATTTTTTGAAGCAATTGGTAAAGTGGAAACCCATGTAACCGGTCACAAGTAAACCAACTCTTTAGTTGCAAAAATTAGACAAAGGTTGACTCTTTATTGAATAAATGAAAGGTTAACCCTTTATTTGCAGATAGGCAAAAGGTTAGCCTTTTAGATGCAATTTTTCCTAAAAAAAATCTATTTGACTATATATTAATTTATAGATTAAAAATATAATAAAATACAGACCTAGTGATAAAAAATACCAAAAAGCAATTGTTGTAAAATATTAGGAACTCTCTCTCAAAAAAAAAAAAATAGGAACCGAGAGACAGAGAGAGTAAATCGTAATTAATAGTATGTCCGTTTTGAAATACTCGTTACATAATGATTTTTGATACTATTTATCATTTAATCTCATCATATGTATTGTGGCTAATGTGCAAGAAAAATTATAATCCAGTAAGATCTTGTTTGAATCGTCTAATTGCATACTTTCATAATATTAACTTATTACTATAATTTTTAGATGTGTATAGTTCGATATATAAATAATATAAATAACATATTGAATTGCGAAAAAAATCAAATATAACAAGTATAATGGGACGGAGAAAATATGTCCCATGAAATCCCTCAATTTTCTTTTCAATTTGTTGCATCAAATTTGTCAAATTTTTTTTAAAATTAAATTTGCCAATTTTTTCATTCATTTTTTAATTTTTTCTACACATTTAATTTTAGATTTCTATTAAGCTTAGTACCTGTTCAATTGCACCTTTTGAAGTAATACTCCCTCCTATTCATTGATTTAGAGACATTTTTTTATTGTGTTAATTCATTAGTTATGTCTCCATTTCTATTTTTGTCATTGTTTTTACCCTTTTACCCGTATTATAACAACACAAAAACACATAAATATCAATACTGTTTATGGAAAAAGAGAGTTTTCCACCCACTTTTAAGTGATCCTACACCTCTTCTTGATTTTGGTGCAAAATCCAAATGTTCCTTTATCTATAAATAGAAGGAAATATCACCACTAAAAAAACCACATTATATCCATCATTTATCGAATAAGTTTAATAATTTACAAAATACTTATATCGTACTTATATATGTACATTGCATTTTTTTCTCTCTCGTTTCTTTCAGAAATTGAATAACACTCGCTCTTTTTCTATCAAACACTATCTTTTTTTCATTTTTAACAGTTTTATTCATTATTTCCCAAAAAATTCTATCAATTTAAATCACATATTTTAGACATAGTTATCATTAGTTATCCTAAATTCGATTATTTTTAATGCTTTTGGTCTCATATATTTACTTATTATTTCATTTTATTATTATTACAATGCTTATATTTGATGAGAATGGATACTCATCAATTGGTAGACGAAGAAATCTACATATAAGTACCGATAATGATAATGTTGAACTTGAAGAAACTCAACAAGAAAATCCACATGAAGATGATGATATATGTCGATGAAAATCAACAAATCATAGAAGATACTCCAATAAATGAGGAAGATATTCCTAGAAGGAGTAAGCGACAAAGAAAAACAAAGACTTTTGGTCCCGATTTTCATGTATATTTGGTAGAAGGTACTAGAACCGATATTCATTCTAGTGTTCCATATTTATTAAATGTGGAAGGAGACCCATTGACATATAGCGATGCTATGGCTTCACAAGATAGTTCCTTTTGGAAAGAAGCGATTAATGATGAAATGGATTCCATCATGGGAAATAATGTTGGGTATTAGTTGATTTACCTTCGTCTTGTAAACCGATTGGTTGCAAGTGGATGTTCTGATGAAGACGAAAATTGATGATACTATCGATAAGTTTAAGGCCCGTTTAGTGGAACAAGGCTTTAGACAAAAGCCCAGTATCGATCACTTCGATACATATGCACCAGTTGCAAGAACGACCACCATTCGGTTGTTGGTAGCGTTAGCTTCGATTCACAATCTAGTGATTCATCAAATGGACGTGAAAACAGCGTTTTTGTATGGAGAACTAGATGAAGAAGTTTATATGAAACAACCCAAAGGGTTCGTTTTGAAAGGACATGAGAACAAGGTGTGTAAACTTGTTAAGTCATTATACGGACTAAAACAAGCACCAAAACAATGGCATCAAAAGTTTGATGAAACGATATTGTCCTTTGGATTCAAATTGAATCAAGGCAACAGAGTCATTATTTGTCTCTACGTTGATGATATGCTAATATTTGGCACTGATTTAGTACACGTTCAAGAGACAAAAGATTTTTTGTCAAGTTCATTTCAAATGAAGGATATGGGGGTGGCCGATTTGATCTTAGGTATAAAGATCATAAGAGACGACAATGGAATTAAGTTAGGTCAAGCTCATTACATTGAGAAAGTACTTAAAAGATTCAACATGCTCGAGACAACTCCCATCTCGACCCCTATGGATCCACATGTCAAACTACGTAGACATGATACGGAACCAGTTTCGCAATTAGCGTATTCAAAGGTTATTGGATCACTAATGTATGTGATGACTTGTACAAGACCGGATATTGCTTTTGTGGTAGCAAAATTAAGTAGGTTCACTAGTATTCCAGGTCTACATCATTGGACAACAATAAAGAGAGCATTAAAATACTTGAAGGGTATAATAGAACGTGGTATCGTTTCTAGTGGAGAACCTCCGATTTTGGAATGTTATTCTGATGCAAGTTGGATCACAAATGAAGAAGATAACTCTTCGACAAGTGGTTGGGTGTTTGTTTATTGGGGAGGAGCCATATCTTGGTCTTCTAAGAAACAAATGTGCATTGCCGATTCCACTATGGCTTCCGAGTTTATAGCGCTAGCGTCTGTAAGTAAGGAAGCGGAATGGATAAGGGATCTCATGTTTGAGATACCGATTCTACCAATGCCTATAGCACCGGTAAATCTCGTCATATTTCTCTTAGGCACAGCCTAGTGCAAGGATATATCGTTAATGGGGTCATAACTCTTGATTATGTGAACACTAAGTTCAATCAGCAGATCTTGGGTAAGACCGTCTTAGAATACGACGCGGCCCAATATGGAGCCCATCAGCTTTTTCCATTTCTCTGGGCATTTTTCAATTTTACTTTTAAATGTATCAATTTTGACCTTAAAAATATCAATTTCAATGAAAGTGGCACTTAAATATATCAATTAAAGTAAAATTTTCAATTTGAACCTATAAGTGATCAATTTTAACCTTAAAGATATCAATTTCAATGAAAGTGGCACTTAAATATATCAATTAAAGTAAAAATTTTCTTAAATGTATCAATTTTGACCTTAAAAATATCAATTTCAATGAAAGTGGCACTTAAATATATCAATTAAAGTAAAAATTTTCTTAAATGTATCAATTTTGACCTTAAAGATATCAATTTCAATGAAAGTGGCACTTAAATATATCAATTAAAGTAAAAATTTTCTTAAATGTATCAATTTTGACCTTAAAGATATCAATTTCAATGAAAGTGGCACTTAAATATATCAATTAAAGTAAAAATTTCAATTTGAACCTATAAGTGATCAATTTTAATGTTAAAGTGATTAATTTCTACCTAATATAATTGACTTTGATAAGTATTGAATTGTATGTTGTGTAATTCATTTATTTTGTTTATAATTGATATAGTTAACATCATAACAAAAACAAGCTAAAGTCATAATTGATGCATGTTTGGTAATAATTGACAGTGATATGTAATGAATGGTATGTTGGTATGTAGTTTATTTATTTTGTTTATAATTGATATAACTAACATCATAACAAAAACAAGATAAAGTCATAATTGATGCATGTTTGGTGATAATTGACAGTGATAAGTAATAAATTGTATGTTATTGAAATTTTTACTTTAATTGATATGTTTAAGTACTACTTTACGTTGAAACTGATATCTTTAAGGTGAAAATTGGTACCTTTAAGGTGCAAATTGAAAAATGCCCAGAAAATGAAAAACCAAAAATCGAGCGTGAGTGCAGCTCGAGGATGGGCACTAATTATGCGGTCTCATTCTAAGACGGTCTTACGCAAGTTTTTGTGAAGTTCAATTTGACTGATTTTTTCACTAAAGCCATGAGTTGGGATTCAATTGAACAAGCGTCAATTGCAATCGAATTACGTTAACTAAAATTCAATCAGAAAGCCCAATTCACCCACGATTAACGTTGTGTCTGAATTCAATGTGGTGTAATTCTTTTTGGATTTTGTAAGCAACAAATTTTAATGACCCATTGTTGCTTTGGACCGTGAATAGCGAGGTAGTCATCATTTAAAGTTGTCAAGGCCCGGAGTTGAAGAACTCTTTTCTCTTGATACATAAAGGAGAGTAATTAACTTCTTTATAGTTTTCTGATTTCATTCTCTACAAAAAAATATTGTTGTTTAGTTCAATCGATTCGTACTAATCGGTTGAAGTGATTGATTGTATCTTTGTGAATTTTCGATCTCATAACCCAAGTACCTTTGTGGGAAATATCACAAAAGGAAAGCTTGTAGATGCCTTCAATCTATATAAAGATTTTTGGTGACACCTTTGTTGCAAACTATCTTCTCTACGGTGTTCTTCATTTGGTTTGTGATACACACAAGAAGGAGTTCGTTGCCATACACAAAGGAGACACTACAAAGATCATCTTGTATTTGTAGTTTTCTTTTTCGCATTGTTATTTTATAACATATATTAGTGGTGATGAAGATCTTGTTAGGATGGTTTGACGTTAATGAATTAAAGATAATATACAGTTAATATCTTTTCTATATTTTTATATGGTTTTGAAGTGATGTCTTTTTGCCTTATAAAATGTGTGTATTTTGTTTTTTTTTTCCCATTATTTTGATATTGCTTATAAAACCTTGTAATTCTCTATCATTTTCTAATTATTCCTTCATGGTTTAATAATTGAAATCTATAATTTGAAATGAATTACTTGTTTTCTATCATAACCTTAAGGAAATCAATTTGAATATTTTTCTTTTTTGATTTTTGAGATAAAAGAATATCTAATCTTATTAAACTCTCCTTTTGTGATAAACTTTTAAAGAAAGCTTTTGGCCTCTTATGTACTCTCTTCTATTCTTTATAATTGGGACATTTGGGTTGGACAAGAATATTAAGAGTAGGAAGGGGCCCACAAAAAAGGTGATAGTTGGGGTATATTAAATAGTGTAAGTGGGGATATTTTGGTCATTACTTATGTGAACATAAGTTACTTAGGTAAAAAATCAGTGGCAAAAAAGAAAATGAGACAAAGGTGAATTTGCCAAATAAGAAAATGTATAAATTAGAAAAGAATAGAAGGGAGTAAAACACTTCAAAGAGAATCTAATTATTATGATATAATCAATTGCTTAGGGACAATATAATCTATTTATGGAGGATATGACCACTTTATTATTTATATTTCTCCTTTATAATGAGCATAATTAATGTCTTTACATTCTACCATTGCATATTTGCATTATAAGTTTAGTTAGATTTTGTGAGTATCCTTACTTATTTTGTAGGTCAAGTAAGTAATTTTGTGGCAAACAATCTCACTTTATAGAATTAGAAACATAGAAACACTGAGCAAGGTATTGACCAAGCATGGAAGAGAAGGGAGCTCAATATAAGTAAGTGAAACCAGTCTCTTAAGAGACCGTATTTTAAAAGACATCTCTCAGGTTCAATCAATTAAACTTTAAGTTCACTTATTATATCTTTCCTACTTATATTATTTTTAATATCTATTTACACTATACTTAATGTCCATCGAAAAAGTACTTAAAATGCCTACTTATGATATTCTTAAGGAAAAATTGTCGAGAATAATCCATACTTTTGATTATTCATAAATAATTCGAAATTTTCACTCTATTTGCTCACAGCAACCCTTTCGTAAATTTAATCGGCTACAGTATGTCAAAAGTTGTTTTGAATGTCTTCAATCAAATAACCTTTTTCTGTCATTCGATTAGACTTGCAAAAAAAACCCCAAATTCATTTCACCCAAAATTCTAGGGTTCATCACAAAAACCCTAAATTTCCATTTCCTCACCATTTCACCCTCAAATTCAAAGAAGGAAGTTTGAATCTGGTTGTTTTTATTGTTGTTTTTCATAAAAATGGTAAGCTTCTATTCTCATGGAGGTTTTGGTATTATTATCGGCTTAAATGTGCGAATTTCTGATACACTTGAAATGAAAGCATTAATTTTTAGGAAGGTTTAATTGAGCTTTCTCTCTCCTAAAATTTGGTTTAACAATGGAGAAGCGGTATACAGTGAAAAGTTCGGATTATTCATGAATAATGGGTTATTCACACGAAAAGTAAAAAGTAGGGATTATTCTCGACAATTTTTCCTATTCTTAATGCCTACCGAGAAACTTAACCTACTAGCATACTTACCATATCCTTAATGTCTACTTATAATATCTTTAATGCCTAATTACAATATACTTAATACCCACTGCGTAAGTATTTAAGTACTTAAAATATTCTAAATGCCCTACAATATTCTTAATGCCTATCTAGAAAGTTAACACAATATTTATTTTGGCCCATCCTAATTAAAGATAATCTCTCAAAAAATCGTCTTTCATAACATATTTGTATGAGTCAAATAGGTACCATGTATCCAAATACACTGGCATATATTGGACAAACAAAGAGGCAGGAACTTCTAGGGCCCAAACTCGGACGGGCATTCAGATACCTAGACGACTATATGGTCCTAGACTATAGCAAGCATTCCCAAAATACTCCATAATAGTAAAAAAACACTTATATTCTAATTCAATGTCTGATTTTGTTTGGTACAAATCTTCGAAAAAAGAGGGATGGACCATATGGGATCACATAATAGGAGTAAGTAGAGAAAAGTAAGACAAAAATAATAATTAACAATTGAGTAAATGGTTGGTCATAAGCAAAAAAAATACCAAATAAGAAAATGAGACACTTAATATAACATATCTAAAAAGAATTAAGAAATTTAATAAGAATAAAAAGTGAAATGAAAGGTAAAGAATCTCAATTGATAAAGAATAATAAGGAAAATCAAAGGAAAAACTAAGCAAACACCGCCAATGGACACTATGAACACAACAAGAATACAAGAACTTGATTAAGGTGTCTTAGACACCTCCGGCTGAAATTAGATTGTATTTTATCATTGATTCAACAATACGATAACGAAATAACCCTTACAATGCTTGACATCCATCTCTCAAGCACAAAGATCCTTTAATGGATCACACATCACACACACTCTAAAAAAGGCATTTCTTCTCAAATGATTCAAAATCTAATTTAGGGTTTATATATAGTCCCCTAAACATTTAGAATAACCTGAACGCATCTGAAGAAGTTGCCCACCAAGTATCAAGCATAAAAGAATATTCGGAATAATCCATACACTTTGCTACTCGCAGCTCTTCTGGCAGCTTTTGGACTGCAACATGCATCCTTATATTTACTTTTGTAGTGAACCAAACCTTAAATCTTTTTTACCCCATTGCACACTCATTTTTATGTGTTTGCTATGATTGATTCAATTTTAATTTATCAACTTCTATATTTCAAATTATTATGTTTGTTTTGAAATTTAATTGAAATTTTTTTAAATTTGGTTCAACGAACCTCTTATCACTAAGGGGGTGTTTGGCACAAGGGAATGAGAATTGTGAGACTTAGAGGTGAGACTTACGTTGAGACTTTAAAGTGAGACTTAAGATAAAATGTCTCATGTCTTTGTTTGGTAAAGAATGAGACTAGATTAAAAATTGGTTGAATTTAACTCAAACTTACAATATTTCCATTTCCCAACCCAATTACCTCCCTCCCCCAAGGACATTTTTCATGGGACTTTTTCATACACTATTCCCATTTCCCAACCTTCTCAAATTCCCAATCCCTTTTACCAAACAAAGATATTTAAAGTCCCAACAAAAAAAAAATCCCATTCCCTCCCCCAAATACCTCGTGCCAAACACCCCCTAAATTGTCCTCTCCTAAATTATTTTCCTTATAAATAAGACCTTATGTAAGATGATCTTGAACATCTTTAATACGTTTCTTCCATTGCTACTATAACTATAAATCTATAATGGACGTGGCTGCACCTGAGAATCTCGTTTCAACATAAAATAATTAATCAGATCTTAGGAGTCGCTTGGATTGAGAGCAAATATTTAAGGGGTAATAAAAGTCAAAGTAGGAATTTAAAGTTAGTTAAGTAGATGATTAAAGGAATTTGATTGTTAGAAAGGTGGAAGAATGAATTAGAAGATAATGAAAAATAGAGAAAATAACAATAAATTCTCTTATTTTTGGAGTATAAATTTACCCTAGAGGGAGGTGGAGGAATTTTTTACCCTCAAATGAGTAAAATCAAACTCTTTTTCTATTCATATTTTTTAATTTACTCCTATTATATCTCTATCAAAATTATATTAATAACTTAATTTGCATATATAATTACCTTTTTTACATTAATTTGACTTTTTTTTACTACCTTAAATATTCACTCTCAATCCGACTTTTTTTTACTACCTTAAATATTCACTCTCAATCCAGGGGAGAAAGTGATATGATTAGCGACCAAGGATTTTATGTTTATATTCTGACAATGAGTTAAGGGGTTAAATTATCAATACTTGCAACCTTACCTCTACCCATATGAAATTCTCTAAGCTTATTATACCTTTTTTTTTGAAAGGTACGCACAGACCGTGAATCTCCGGGAAGGGAAAAGGGTGTGAGAAGCATGTGTACGTGGTAATGATCAAATACAAGACTCTCCACAACAAGGTGGAGAAGTAGAATGTGTACATTGATGTTTCAGATCAGATGTCTTTGTGGATTCATCTTGTTGTAAATGCTGTTTGGCTCTTGAACATCAATAAATTATTTGTTGTCCTTAAAATAAGAAAAAGAAAATTCACCTCGAAAAAGAGAGGGAAATTTCATGATTAGTACACCGAAGTTGTATTCTAATATGGAGATATCGTTTTACAGCAGTATCACGGATCAAGGGCAACGAAAGAGATAGTAAAAGTAAGAAACAATAGGAGTTTGAAAAGTAGAAGAATTCGATGCTAAAAATGAGATAACCAGCTTCAATATTTGATTAGTTTCCTAACTCCCCCTCATAATGAATCATTGAAGTATTTCCCAAATGATATCTTACAATTTAAGCTTCATATTAGAATCTGAAAGCGCCACTCTGCCTCGATGATTGAAGATCATGAAATCTAAGTTCTCGGACAAAGAAACGATCCTGCAATCATTATTAAGTTTCCAATATCAGCAAAAATGAAATAATAGCATGTATAACAACTATCAAGTTTCCTACAAGAGTTTAACACCCATGCATCAGATACGGGAGTACATTCTCCTGGGGAATGGGGGCAGTTCCTGATCACATTTGACACAATAAGTGCCATGGGACTATGGGGGGAGCAAACGTAAAGCGAAGTTGTGGAGGAACCCAGTCGAGATATGCACTGCTAGAACCTGAAGCTTCAAACGACGAACCAAAAAACTAGAAACTCTTCAACAAAACCAGAACACCACAAGAACTTTAACATTGACCAAAAGTTATAATAGTATGAGTGATATTCCTTTACCTATTATACTAGATAGAGAGAAAGGAAGGAAAGGGAAGGGGTTTAAAGGAATAAAAGATCCCTTATTTGGATAACAAAAGGGGAGGGGAGGAGTTTGGAGGGACTATATGGACAAATATGGTTAAGAATACAATCTATAATCTATAACTATTACTAAAATAAAACACGGCTGACATCATCGCCTTTTAAATTTGCTTATGTGTCGCTTTCACATTAAAAGTTTTCCCTCTAAAACTAATGATGATGTCATTATATTATGATTAACTTTAACTTACTATTTGTTATTTTGAGTACTCCTATATTATTATTCTTATTAATTGTTATTTTACTTTTTAGGTCAAATTGCATTTAATGCATTATTTATATTATATTATATTATATTATATTTATTTTAATTATATTTCATTTATATCAATTATTTATAAAATGCTTTTATTTTTATTTATAAAATGAATATTATTTAGTGCATTGGATAATTTGAGATGGTTAAAACATAATATACTTTTATTAGGATTTGTTTTTGTTATTCATACTATTGGTTACTTAAATGCAATGCTTTATTTTAATATGATTTAGGTTGTGACTATTTTTAGATAAGTCATTTATATTTTTTATGAGAAAATTTATCTTTGTCGTTTAAACTAATAAAATAATTTTACATATTTTTATGTATTTATATTTGATTTTAAAATGTGTTATTAATAGTAGTAATATTATATACTTCTATAAAGTAATGTAATAGGAGTAGTTATTTTTGTTAGCAAAAATTGGTATGTTATTTTTAATTAAAAAAAATCATAATTTCGTATTGCACTCAAGGTATGAACCATTTGCTCTGTTTTAATATAAAAAAATAAAAGTATAAGTATAATTATATTATGCACAATGCAAAATATGATATAATGTACGTAATGTATACAATCGTTTAGAGTGAAACGAAATATATCTATAATGTATAGCTTATTTCTTAAAATTTTAATTTTTAACATATACAAATGTCAAAAAATTTGATAAAGCCTATCTAGTATCTCCTAAAGTGAAAAGATTTTAAGGGAAGACACTCATTTTCCTTCCTTTCCTTCTAAACTAACAAGGTGCACCTCCTTCCTCCCCCTCCCCTTCCCCTTCTCTTCCTTTTTTTTTTTTCTCTCTTAATTTGCTATCCAAACACAATGTAAAGACCAAAGGAATTGGAGAGAAAGGAAGGGGAGGGAGGAAATGGCGGGATCACATTTCCTTTACTTGGATACAAATAGGGGAAGGCTGGGAAATGGAGGGAAGGGAACCGGAGGGAGGAACTCCTTCACATTTTTAGACAAACTTGTTAGTGCAAGTATTAATAATCTTAATAATAACGTTAACTTTAATCAAATTATCGAACATGCTTTATCATGTACATTGGAGAAGAGTGATTAAGGTTTTGAACGATAAATGAGGGTTGCTTGATCAAAGCAACAAGAAAAGAAGCAAAACATGTTAGGCTCAACCAGGTGCTCGTTCGAGCAGCCTGGTGCTCATTCGAGCATAGCCGTCAGGAGCAGGCAGTAGGTTGCTAAGAAGAGTGCTTGTTCGAGCGGTCTAAATTCGAACATTTGGCATTGATGTGGGCACATTATTCCTTGTTTAATGTGTTGTTTATTGTGATGTTTATTGCTATGGCTATTAACATAGTTAATAGGGTGTTAAATATGAGTTGATGGTGCATTGAGTGTGATTCTAAGAATGATGCTTTCCTTTCCTCTATAAAAAGGGAACATCAATCATAGAATAAAGTACCACAAACACATTGTTGAGAGAGCTATACATTGTTAGAAACTTGATAGTATTCTTACTTTGTTTTTGCATTTGTGATCTTGAGAAGATTGTTCTCAAAATAAGGAGAGGTTCATTAGACTTGTATTGTTGAATCAACTATAATAAAACTACATTTGAGGGGGAGATATCCAAGATACCTTATAAACACATTGTGTCCATTCTCATGCTTTTGTTTGTTAGTTCTCATCTTGTTTTTCATAAAGATAACTCATTAAGGCTTTCATTTCAAAACTAGATCCTTCCAACATTAGAAAGATTTGGAAAGAGAAAGATTTGATTGGCTTCTCTTAAACCATCAAAAATAAGTGTAAGATTTATCAAGTAAAACAGATATTTAGGCTGGAGTTTATTGTTGTCTAGGCTACTGTGCATGTGTGTATGATCTGCACCGCGCGATTGGTATGTAACCTTGAGAACATATTTGCATAATTTGAACAAAGCAGTTTAAAATGATCTCAACATTCAGGAGGATATAAGAATAAAACACCTAAACATTTAGCAAGGTCATGTTTCCAGGAATATGAATCATGTTGGCAAAAAGACCATAATATCTATCACTCCCCTAACAAAGTGAAAAAACTTATCATTATTCTCACCCATGAATGCCTTACAGATATGCTATAACGTTTAGCTCTATGGATTGATCATCAAACACCCACTAGATCTGGACAGCTGAGTTTCCTGATTCTCTTCCATATTAGCTACTTGAAAACTTACCTATCCCGTCTCCAATCCCAATTTAAACATCCTTAATCCTCATTATCAATAGAAAAACCATAGGTTAGAGTTTGGAATTCCGCAAGGATATAAAATACCAATAATGCAAGTTCAGAGGTATCCTAATGGATTTGATAAAGACAAGTTTAATAAAAATAAAAATATAATTATTTCACCATCTGACCCCGACCAAGCCTAAACTGAATAGTGGTTAATCTTATCTTCTCGTAGGAGCTTTATGTTCTCTTCTATCATCCAAAAGGATTAATTAGGTTTCACGTTAATAGAGATCAAACCTAGGTTTATTTGTCTTATTAAATGAAGAAGATAAAATATACGTGCACACAAAACAACCATTAAACACGGAATTTGAAAACAGAAGGACCACTCTCTACAAATTATAAATGTTTTTCATATAAAAACTTTGTTTTATACTGTTAGGAATGAAAACAACGATTGATTCAGAAGTAAATAAAAGTACGAAACTCGAGGCTTTTTTAGTTTGGATTGGATGTTGGTATCCCATATTCCATGAAGCACTGCAGACAACATAAAAATGTCAAAACATGCTTTCAGAACTATTGAAACACTGTCCATCAAAAGAAATATATTAAATGGAATAGAGATATGTGACTTAGGAAACTTCACAAAGAGTGCTTAAGGTTTGAGATGCAAATGGGCATAAACGTTAGAAGATATAAAAATGCATCCAATTGAGTAGATTGACGATCCTTTATCTTCTTCGAGTTGTAGGTAATGGGTGTTTGGCAAAAGGGCTAATTGGACAATTTTAACAAAATCTTGATACAAATAGATGGTTGAGTAGTCTCAACCATTTAATTGTAGTGTTTGATAAATTAGCCAGTTGAAAAAACTTAGTGTTATATATAACTTACTTTTGAACAAGTTGCTCTTAGCAGCGTGTAAATCAGCAAGTCAAACCAGCTCATAAAATTAGCCCGTCAAAGTCATTACTCCAATTATTAGCCATTTGTAAAACACTCCCAATAATTTTACGGTATACCAACTAAAAATCTATGATTTTCTTTTTCTTACAACAATGTCGAAACCTTAAAAATCTTTTTTGAGGTATATGTCACATAATTTCCTTTTAGAGATGGAGAACTATAACTGGATTGTAACAAGACATGAGTAGCAATAAATGAAAGCTTCCATGAGCAAAAAGTATGAGATCCACATAGTGCAACTCATGTATAGATAGGCTCGGGAAAAAGAAAATTGGAATTGAAGTAAGAGACACTTAAAAGGAAAAACTTACGAAAACTATGGCTTCTATCACAAGGTTCCATAAATAGGCTCAGGTATATGATTGGCTCAAATTTACTCAAATACAGAACACTGTAGAGTATTTCATGGATTCAAAGATACATCAAAATATGACGAAAACCTAATACTACTTGTTGAACAAGATCTCGAGATTGTTATGGAATGTTTGGGCTACAACGAAACGCACAATATCACACAATTAGATTTTGATTGGTACTTGTCATTTAATCTAGTCCTACATATAGCTCCTACTCATAATAATTCCTCGACTCCTCACAAAACCATTCTTTTTGTTGCATGTTATCAACATATCAATCTAACCTAGTTCTATTTAAAAATAGAATTTACCAAGAATAGACAAAAAAGGAAACGGGGTAGAAGAATAATTGAGCAGCCTTTAGTGAAGAGCTGAAGTTGAGGGTGGACATAGATACAATATAAAATATCACTTCATCTCAATCCTTAATTAATGAAATTAACTTATTTTACCAACCAGTGTCATATAAAAATTAGGGAAATTACACATGGTAGCATCCAGTTTTCATGACACGCCAGTGGTAATACTTTTTAAAGAAAATTTCACATGGTAGCATTCAATTTATGCACTATCTAATTATCGTAGCATTTTCCGTTAGTTTCTTGTAAAATTCCGTTTATTTCATCATTTTATAAGTTTTTTTTCCACATGGTAGCATCTAGTTTTTGTTCTCAAATGTTTAATTCACCATTTTAACGTTGAATTCACCGTTTGATTCATTAACGCCCATAAAATTTGTTATAATTTTGTTTTCCACTAAAAAAAATTTTGGCATTATAAAGTTCAAAAACTAAATGCTACCATATGGAAAAAACTTGCAAAATGATAAATTAAGCAAAATTTAACAAGAACTTAACGAAAAATATTACGGCAATTAAATAGTGCATAAACTGGATGCTAACATGTGAAATTTTCTTTAAAAATGCTACCACTAGCATTTCATGAAAGTTGGATGCTACAATGTGAATTTCCCTAAAAATTATACTCCACTTAGAAGTACTTTCAAGTCTATGCTATTTCCTTTTTGGGGTAAAATTGACCGCATTCCTCTAATGTTTGTCTTCTTGCCTCACCCGGACCTGTTTACAAACGGGATATTGGGTTGATGATGATGAGGAGGAGTAGCGAGAGCTAATGATTGATCACAGGTAAGAGGGTAGCCCAGTGGAAAACTCATCAAAACTCCATATATTTTCAAGACATGAACAATATCTATTTCTATATGTCTATATCCATTAAAAAGCATAGGACTCAAGCATATCCTTTACCCCCAAAAACTTTCAGATATATCAGGATCAAGGAAGACATCAATTAATTCACCAAGTGGAAACCCAAAACTTTGAAAACTTGTGATGTAATCTATGTCCTGCAACCCCTAGGGCCTAGAACATCTAATGACACAAAATTTAAACTTCTTTAGTTCCATACTAAACAAATATTCAGGTTAGAGGTTGATCCATTTGCTAAAGAAAGTTTCTTTTCCTTATTTAACTGTAGCGGCATAATTGTGCAGAATGTTATGAATATGAACCCCCATATTATATGATATGTCAAACAAATAAGCCAAATAAATATCAAAATCTACCAAACTAACAGTTGAAAGAACAAAACAGACTCGATTTTTATTTACCTTAAAAATCTTAATCTCAAAGTTAACAAATGAAATACAAGAAATCCAATTACGAATAGTTGACTTGAGAAAGAGCAAACCTATTTTCCTTAGAAGCTGGATGAATAGATTGGAAATTTCCAGGAACAGTCAATCCAGCATACATACATAACAAAAACCCAAGAATTAATTCTACCACAACCTGCATCATTAAACCCTCAAAGTCAAATTTCAACCCCAGATCAATAAATACAAGATTCATTTTATAAGATAATCAAAGTTTCAAAATTGAATTCATAGAACTTACATTCAAAGGGGCCCCATTAAACTCATCCTCAGTAATCTTCAACAATCCTCTATCTGCCATTAACGACATAGGAAATGAGAGTTCAATTTAAATCTAAAAAAAAGAAGTGAGAAGAGATAATTACATTGAATAGTGGAGTAAGCGGCATGCGAGAGAATGAGAACTCCGAGTACGCCAATTGTTAAACCAAAACCCATCTCCAATTCAAGATTTGCACTTTTTAGGGCTTCGATTTGAGATTTTAATTTTGTTGCTTTTTTGTTTGAGATGGCTTAACTTTGTTGCTTGGGGAAGAAATCTTATTTTCCACTGCGCCTTTTTACGGGACGGAAACTTGTTTCAATGTTTGATAAATGCTCTATTTTTTTTATTAAAATAAAATAAAATCGGGAAATTTTAGTGTTAATACTTAATATGATGTTTTGGGTTTTTCACGTATTAATTATAACTTTTGAAAAATTTACGCACTAGTTTTGAGGTTTACCAAATATTTTCACTGTGACATTTTTGCACATTAAACGTTAGCAAACGTTAATTTTGAAGCTTTAAGGCTGCTGCACGCCTATTTATACGACTCATCATTTCAAATGCCATCAATTTTAACCTTTTCTCTCCAAACATAAACTCTAACTCTACCATCATTCATCCAAATCATTTTTTCCCCCAAATTCAAAAATGGTAGAGTTAGGGTTTATGTTATCATATTTTTTCCTCCAAATTCAAAGATGATAGAGTCAGAGTTTATGTTTTGGGGAAAAAGATTGAAAATGATGGCATTTAAAATGGTGAGTTGCATAAATAGGCGTGCAGTAGCCTTAAAGCTTCAAAATTAACGTTTGCGAACGTTTTATGTGCAAAAAGGCTAAGGTGGAACAATTTGGTAAATCTCAGGGTTACGGCGTGGATTTTTTAAAAGTTTTATTTACTACGTGGAAAACCCAAAACCTCAAAATATATTAATAATTCAACATTTTTCTCATTCAGTTTGAATAATTGAATTATTTTTAATAATCTAATATTTGCCCTTAGTTTGTTATTATCACAACCTTTTATTTTACATAAATTAGATAATTCAACTTTTGACCTTAGGTTTTTTTTTTTTGTTTTTTTTTTTTGTTTTTTAATTAAATCTGTGACATTCAACAATCAAGGGCAGCCAAAGTCAATAAACTTTGGGGAAAAGGTTCCATACAAATCCTCTCATACGCACCCCCCGAATCCCATCTAGCCACAAGGTGAGCTAGAGTATTGCCATTGCGGCTAACAAAACTACACCAAAAGCAACAAACTTGGAGCAACAAAAAGCAATATCATCATAGATCAAATGAATGGGGGAGCTGCCCTTCACCCGGTTTTCAATAGCATGAACGACATTCAAAGAGCCTCCTTCCAGCTGGACAAGACGATGCCCCAGACGAACAACAAGCTCAGCTCCAAATAAGGCAGCAGCAGCCTCGCATACATCGAAAGACCACTTTGCACGCACCCTACGAATCCCCGCCGCAAGCAGCTTCCCAACTACATCTCTAATCACCACACCAAGACCACGGGAGGATCTCGCCCCTACATGAGCATCAAAATTAATTTTCACCCAACCCTCATAAGGGGGATTCCAATTCTGGAATTTCAGTAAAGGCTCATAGAAAGGAATGTGAGTTTTATCAGCATATTGGTTAAAATCAGCCACCAGCTTATGGAAACTCATAGCAAGTTGCACTAGATCACATCTGTCAGTGGTATGAACTTCCTTGTTTCGAAGAAACCAAGTGGCCCAAAGAGTCGAACACAGCAAAAGAACATCCTCCTTTGATGAATGATCGAAAGCCCAGCTCAAAAAATCAGAAATTGAATCCCTAGGCGCATCACGAACAACCGAGGAAGCCGGAAACACATCCCACATGGCAGCGGTATTCGAACAGTCACACAAAGCATAAAGGATAGTCTCCGGCCCAGAATTACATCTCTCACAAATAGGAGATGGCAAACACTAATGATTGTAAAGAACGTGCTTAGTAGCAAGGGACCTTTTACATAACCTCCATAGAAAATGTCTGAGCTTAGGAGGACCAGGGATATTCCACACCATGACCCATTGTTTACGCAACAACAACCCATGAGGATCGATATCAGGACCAACACAACCAAGCATACCAAGCCAATACCCGCTTTTAACCATATAGAGCCCATTCATGGTAGGCCACCAATATAGAGAGTCTTGCGGCCAATTCTTGGATAACGAGACCGTTAGAATCGCATCAACCACTTCCTCACTGAACAATTGAGACAGAGCAGCAATATCCCAACCACCATGATTGAAATCAATAAGATCAGAAACCCGAACACCATCAGGGGGGAGAGCGCTAGAGGAGTAATCAATTTATTATTAAAAGGCACCCAACCATCTTTCAGCGCATCGACCAAAGTGCCATTCCCAATTCGCCACCCAAGACCTTCCAACAATAAAGACTTAGCACCCCAAATACTCCGCCACGTAAAGCTAGGCGCATATCCTCTAGGAGCATCAATAACCGAAGAGTTTTTAAAATAACAGACTTTGAAAATAGCAAATAGGAGAGGGTTAGAAGCAGTCGCCAGGATTGCTTAGCCAAGAGAGTCGCATTAAACACCTTCAAGTCACGAAAGCCCATACCCCCTTTGTCTTTTGGAAGGTACATATCCGCCCATCGATGCTAATGGATTTTCCGACGATTATCATTTGAGCCCCACCAAAGCTTCGCAAACATAGCATGGATATCATCAATAACACCATCAGAGAGGCGGGAAATACTCATCATATATATATGTATAGCTTGGATCACGACTTTAATGAGAAATTCTTTGCCTGCCTGCGAAAGGAACTTCTCTTTCCAACCTTTGATTTTCTTCCATATCTTGTCTTTAAGGCAAGAAAAAATGGCTTTCTTCGAACGACCGATGATAGTAGGGAGGCCAAGATATTTCACATAGCTATCCACCTCCTTCACACCGAAAATCTCCACAATCTCCTTCATTAGGTGAACATCCACCCCTTTACTAAAGGAAACTTCGGTCTTATCATAATTCACATGTTGACCGGACGCTCTTTCATATGTGCTAATAATATTAGCTAAAGCTGAGCATTCCTGCACCGAAGCTTGAGCAAAGAGAATGCTATCATCTGCAAAGAAAAGGTGAGACAAAGTAGGTGCACCACGACAAATAGTAATACCATATATAGTGCGACGATTGATACCACAGTGTATAAGATTCGAAAAAGCCTCCGCACAGATAATGAATAAGTAGGGAGAAATAAGGTCGCCTTGCCTAAAGCCCCTGGAGGGGGTAATATTACCACAAATCCTACCATCAAGCTTGAAAGAAAATGAGACACTAGTAATGCATGACATAATACGAGTAACCTAATTATTGCTAAAACCCATTTTAAACATGACCCGTTACAAAAAACACCACTCCACTCTATCATAAGCTTTACTCATATCTAACTTAAGGGCGAAGGCTTTTTTCCCATTGGGGCCCCATTTTTTCATAGCATAGAACGCCTCAAAAGCGATAAGGGCATTATCCGTGATAACACGCTTTGGTATGAAAGCACTTTGATTAAAGGAAATGATAGAATTCAAAAGACCCCTTAGTTTATTAGCCATGACCTTAAAGATAATTTTGTACAACACATTACAACAGCTAATGGGCCTAAAATGTGGCATAGTACGAGGATTAGAGCATTTAGGGATAAGGGAAATGCAGGTTTTATCAGTATGAGATAAGTCGACATTCCCACGCCACCAATTCTTAACAAGATCCACAATAACAACACCGACAACATCCCAAAAGTTTTGGAAAAATAACGCATGAAAGCCATCCATACCCGAGGCTTTTGTTGGATGCATTTGAAATAAAGTTGATCGGACCTCCTCACTAGTAGGTTCCTCATTGAGAGAAGCATTCATATCCTCTATAATAACATTGTCATTGCCATCTAGAGCTTCCGAGAACCCATATGGAGTGCTAGTAGCAAAGATATTTTCCAAGTAAGCAGAAATAAGCCTCTCTACATCAACCTTATCCGTCCTCCACATCCCCCTGGGAATCCTCTAACCCATGAATCTAGTTGCGCTTCCTCCTAGAGTTCGCTTTATGATGAAAGTATTTTGAATTTTGATCACCATCCCTAAGCTCATTCACACGCGACCGCATGTGCTAATAAGCATCTTCCACTCCGTGTAAATCATCCAGTTCAAGAGCCATGGATTTACACGCCTCAATAGCAGCCGCATTCGGATATAGCTTCTGCGCTTTTGCTAGCTTGCGTTCAATAAGTTTGATCATGCCTCTGATCTCCCCAAAAGACTTCTTAGCCCACTCCTTTAACGCATTAGAATAGTGCTCAAGCTTAACATCTACTCGATCCCCCATAGTAGCATTCCATGCGTCAAAAACAATTTGCTTGCAACCATCATTTGAGAGCCAATAAGACTCAAACCTAAAAGGCTTATCATGAAAATCCTCGCGAAACGAGCTTGAAGCACTCAACAGAATATTACAATCTTGAACACATCGACGGAACGCTTCCATATCATGATCACTACGAATAGCACCCCCATCTTTTTCATCCCCCCTTAAGATTTCATTAAAGTCACCAAATAAGATGTAGGGAACAATAGTAGGATGTACGGAACGCTTCCATATCTTTTTCATCCCGCCCATGAACAACTCTAGTTGAGAACCATATCAGACGGTTGTTCATCTTTCTTGATTTCTTGAATAATAAGTAACCGATTTTCGAAACACCCACTACAACATAATTTGCTTTTAGTGGGATATATTTAGCGACATTTAATTTAAATGTCGCTATTTCAAATTTCTTATAGTGTATATAGAGGATTTAGTGACATTTATTAGATCCTTTAGCAGCATATTAAAAAGTCACATTAAAGCTTTTAGCGACATAGGATCTAGTGACATTTCTTATAAATGCCACAATAGACTATAGTGACAGTTACATATGCCACTAAAAACCAAATTAAGTGTCGCTAAATCACTTTATCGTGGAACTTAAAATAAAAACTAATAATTATTATACTAAACATATGAATCAGTGGCATTTTTTTAATGCCACTAAATCCAATGTCGCAAAAAGCTAAATTTGTTATAGTGACCATGGCCGTCCATTCAACACTTTATCCCGATCTTTCCAGTGGAAAAATTGAAACAAGAACAAGTTTACCCCCCATAGACCTAATTATAACGCCGTCCTTCAAACTCCACACATGCATCAATGTACGTTTTACGGCATCAAAATTGAGAGGTTTTTTCGTGAGAATTCGCCCAACCAGACGTAAGGAAAACTTTTCATCCTCCACCTCTTTGAAACCTTCATCAAGGTCAAGACATATAAACCAGAAAGTCCTGCACATTATGAATGCACAAAACAGCTGGTCCTACCCTCCCATGTCATTACATTCAAAAACAGAAGCAGAATGCTACCTTTGCCACAAACATAAGCCCAAGTGAATATACACATACAACCAAAGTGTACTAGCCTGCACCTACGAGATAGCCATTATAACGGATTGGAAAGGAGAAAGCAATGGGATAAGGGAGAGGGGAAACCAGCAGCTATTGGGACCCACTCACATACTACCTCACCTAACCAGCAAGGCACCCAAACCAGCCCATCCAGCTAATCTCTCAACCCAGGGGCAGCGCACACTCCCTTGACAAAAATGCCGATTTCCCAAAGTAGCAGAGCCCGAAAAATCGCACCTTCAGACACTGTTCACAGTGTGTTCAACCCATCAGTGGCTCAATGTGCCATTTCTGAGCAGCACATGAAACCTGTACTGAGTGCAACCCTGCTCTAACACAGCACAAATTCATTCAAAGACAATATATATGCGATTCCATCCAGACATCAGCCACAAATGAATGAAACGCTACGAGGTTCCTTCCTCGAAATCAGGACTCTCAACCCAAGTTGATATCCTCAAAAACTACACTTTATTGTGCAGTTCAAGATGCAGGAATAACAAGTAAATGTTATCCTCAAATACATAACTGTATAAAACAGTTCATGAATCCTAAAACTAAAACCCTTGAAGCGGATCTCAGCCTCAGAAGATTCTTACAATTTCCCCTGAAATCTCAAAAATTCAGAAATTTCGAAATCTAAAATAGAATCTGACCTTCAAACCATGGAGATGGGTTCTAGAAGGACCAAAAGAAGAGCCTGGTTTACATTTGAAGGCAAGCCATGACGTCGTGTTTGGGTTCTCAAAGCCAAAATCCACAGTCTGTCAGAAGCTACACTGGAGTCGAAGCTTCAAGATCCATCTGGAACTCGACCTTCAGCATCTCTACTTGTCTTGGTAGAGTCATACATTACTTTCCCTAAATCAATTTAGGGTTAAAACAAAGGTGATTTTCGAATACCATTTAGGGCAAGGGATCCGAATCGAAGACGATACTAATGTGATGTTCGTATATGAAGCACAAACACCAAATCAAAACAGGGTTTAGACATGGGATGATTTTGAATGCTCAAATTAGGGTTTGAGACATACGAAATCGCAAAGGGGTTTGAACGAAAAACAACACTGGATTGTTCGAAACTGTAAACCTAATTGATGGTGGGGTGAAATCATGTCATTAGCAAGCCGGAACTCTCTTTCTCGGTGATCGGCCTCTCCTCCTGCCTGCCATGGCGGAGCTGACGGCGTCGCTCGACAGAGAGGAGGGCTAGAGAGAGAAAGAAGAGAGAAGGGCTGCTTAAAACTTTTATTATTATTATATTATTATTATTATTATTATAGTATTAGTCATATTAGTTATTGTGACTCGTATAAGTTTATTGTTACTCGTATTAGTCATATAAGTATATTTTATTTATTTATTTTTTTTTTGTTTTATTAAATATTAATAATGCAAATTAAACTTTTCTAGTACCGACAAATTAAACTAGTAAGACAAAAAATAAATTAATAATGCGAAACTATTAGTATAAGACAAAATTTTAATAAAATAACAAAATATGTTGTTGGCTTGAATTGAACAAGAGACCTTTGGTTTGCAAACTATTGTAGTTACAACTACACCACAACAAGTATTAGTATTCTACATCTAAATTGTTTCAACTTATATCTATATTTGATCAACCAAAAAAATCAAAAAAAGGAAAATTATCACCGACCAACTACCGACCAACTTTTGGTCGGAAAGAAAACTAAAAGTTGTGATAATTAATGCTATTTTTTTATTTTTTTTTCAATTTGAACTTACGACCAAAAACACATTTAGTCGCAATTTACGACTAACATGGGTTAGTCGGAAAAGTAGTCGGAATTTTCCGACCATAAGTGGGTAGTTGGTGGGTTTTGGTCGCAAGTTTGCAATTTTTTTGTAGTGAAAAGATTAGATTATTAATATCAAATTTTACTTTTTTAAACTAGTTTTTATTGCTTTTGATTTTTGAGTTTTTTCCTTGAATAGTACAAAAAAAAGTTTAATAAATAACTTTTGATATGTATTTTGGTTGATTAATGATTTTTGCCTTTAATGTTGATGAATTCGAAAAATGTGTTTGAAAAACAAGTTTTAAGTTGGCTAAAAAAACTTGAAAAGACGACTTTTAAGAGTTTTGAGCTATAAATATTTTCACTCATTCTCTTGACTTATAATCCTCTATGATAGTCGTTATTACTTATTTTGTGTTAATTTTGGAAATATTATGCTATTTTACTTATTCTAGTTATTTATGTTGATTTTAAACGCGTTATAGCAGAATTCTTATAATTTTGATGATGATTGAGTTTGGTAGAGTTATTTTGACTTGATTAAAAAAGTTTAACAAAGGAAAAAGTAAAAGAGTTAAAAAGTATATATCCGTAGTGCAAGAGGTTTTGAGCTGAAATTTGACACATGTTTACATGTTTACTCTTTTAATTAAAACTTTTGATTAAAAAGATTGTAATTATGGAAGACCAATTGATTTGAAAAATGGACTTTAAGAGTTTTCTAACATATATTACACCTCAATTCTAACACTTCTAGAAGAAGTGGTGTTAGTTTAAACTTTAAAGTTCGCGAGGCCATTGACACGGGAGAAACCCTCTCAAGGATACCCATGTGCGACTACTTGCCTTTTTTTCTTCTTCCTTTCTATCTTTCTTTTGTTTTAATTTTCCATAGTTTAGCCATACTTTCGAACAAATTACTTTGGATTTTTTTCAAGTAAGTTTTCTCTTTGATTATTATCTTTGTTATTTATTTTAAGTTATTTAATTTATCTTCCAAGTCTATCATCATGTTTAAATTCAATCTTTTGTCCTTGGTTGATTATTTTCATGTCTAGTGATTAGTTTATGTGATACGTCAGATTTAGCTAGAAAATGGATTGATAGACTACTCATATCAACAAGGTGCATCTTCTTTTCATGGGAGCCCATTTGCTAAGAACTCCATAGTTAAGCGTGTTTGGTGACGAGCAATCTTAGGATGGGTGACATCCTAGGAAGTTTTCCCGGGTGCACACGAGTGAGGCCAAAGTGCGTTGGAAAGACATGTGTTGATTTGTGGGGCCAATCTACAGTCTCCATGAATAGTCACCGGCGGTTCGAGGGGCAGGGGTATTGCGGTTTCCTTTATAGGGAGCCTTGTGCTTATGAAGGGAGTAAGGAGTAAGAGGAACTTGTATGATTTGCAAGTTGGGTGTGGTAGCTTAGGCCACAAAAGTGTTGATGATGGTGTATTTGGGTCAAAGAAAGTTACTTTTGATGATGGTAAGAATAGTGGACTTGAGGAGGAGATTGTTAATGCAAGTACCAATATTCGTGACAATGACGTTAACTTTACACATATTATCGAACATGTCTTATCATGTACGTTGGAAGAGGATGGTGAGGATGTGTCGAGTTGCGTTGGTTTAAGGTTTCGAACGATTGATGAAGTGGTTAACATGGAGCGAGTGAGGCTCCATTGAAGATGGGAACCATGCCTTGAACAAGTCAAGGCATGCCATGAGTGTTGCTTGATCACGACAAAAAAAATTAAGACAGAAGGTCGCAGGAGGGTCTGTTCGAACGAGCAAAATGTTGTGCAGCTCATACTGGGTTCTGGATGCTGCTGCTCGAACGAGCATGGGTAGGGCTCGAACAAGTAACCTCCTCGGATTCCTTTTGTGCAGTTTCTGGTTCAAGTTAGCATTGATGTGGGCACATTATTTCTTATTTAATGTGTTGTTTATTGTGTTGTTTTATTGCTATGTTAATTGTTATGCATTATTATCATAGTTAAGTGGGTGATTAATTGTGCTTTATGGTGCATTGAAGTGTGACTCTAAGAATGATACTCACCTTCTTTTATAAAAGGGAGTATCATTCAAAGAGAAAAAGGCACCATACACATGCACATATTGTTGAGAGAGCTATTTCTTTGTAAGAAACTTGAAAGTGTTCTTCATAGAATTAGTATTATGATTTTGAGAGAGTTGTTCTCAAGATAAGGGGAGGTTTATTACATTGTAATTGTTGAATTTAATCTAATAAACTACATTTGAGGGGGAGGTATCCAAGATACCTCATAAACACTTGTGTTCATTTTTGCACTTGTATTTCATTTTGTTTTTCATTGTTGAACCTCTTTGAGGCTTGCATTTCATAATTGAACCTGAAAGAATAGCATCCATACCCGAATTTTATCTGAACAATAGTCGACTAAGACATAATCCGATTTGACCTCTGCATATTGAACCAACATGAAGCGAAAACATTCGTTTGTACGAAATTCAACTTGGTCATGACCCGAACATGAAATGTGTTGACCCAACTTAAACTTGGTGTTTGTTCTATGAAACTATATGAATCGTTTCGAAAATGAACCAACCTCTTATTGTCCGACCAAAACTCGAACCTTTATCCGATTCTACATCCTAATTCACAAATAGGCAAAAATTGTTCTCCTATTATTTATAGATTTGAAAAACAATTAATTGATAAAAAGTAAAAAAAAAATATTAATCGAGCATAAAATTAAGAACCAAAAGCTCAAAATACAAGATACACAAAAAATTCAAATGCAAACAATTGAACATACATATATTTCTTTTCATAAATCTGAATTTACATGTAATCATCAATTCATCTATACCAAACCATTACCTTAACATTACTATAACTATTAATTTTACAATAAAAATATCAGCTTTAAACCCTAGATCTAATTTTCACCTTGAAAAATATTAAAACTCAAGGTTATTATATGAAATTTCTGAAAACTATTTTCGACTAATAAGATTGGGAAGGAAATAATTTAATGTAATGAAACATTATTATATTCTATTATAATCTATAACAGAAAAAACTAGTTCTTATTAGTGTATATATTATGTATCTCTCCATAAGGGCACTTTTGTAATTTACACTAAGAGAAAGGTCATTGTGTAAAATAGAGGAAGATGAAGATTGCTTTTTATTAATGAGAAGGAAGCTATATATATTACAATGTTAGAAGATAATCTACACCTTGGAGAATAAGTAAGAAATCAAAATGAATAAGGAAACAAAATATCTAGCATATAATACTACTTATTCTCTAATTAATCTCAATATAATACTTATTTCCTAAATAATCTCAATACCCCCCCTCAAGTTGGAGCATGGATGGAAGTAAGGCCCAACTTGGAGAGAAGTAGATCAAACTGTACTTTCCCAAGAGCTTTAGTAAACACATCCGCGAGTTGAGACGAAGTAGAAACATGAGAAGGAGAAATCAGACCATCAGTAATTGCATCGCGAACAAAATGACAATCAACCTCAATATGCTTAGTGCGCTCATGGAACACTGGGTTTTTAGCAATATGTAAGGCAGATTGACTATCACAAAATAATGGAATAGACTTAGAATGATGAACACCCATACTTAGCAACAAACCCTTTAGCCACTTCAATTCACAAGTGATAGTAGCCATTGAACGATACTCAGCCTCAGCAGAAGATCGAGAAACAGTGTGTTGTTTCTTAGTCTTCCAAGAGATGGGAGAATTACCCAAGAAAACAAGCCAACCAGTCAAAGAACGTCGAGTAATAGGACAAGCAGCCCAATCAGAATCGCACCAACCTTCCAAAGTTAAAGTACTATTAGCATGAAGTAAAATTCCATGACCAGGAGTCCCTTTAAGATAGCGAACAACACGAAGAGCAACTTCCCAATGCTCTTAGCGAGGAGATTGCATAAATTGGGACAGAATATGAACTGAATAAGCAAGATCTGGTCGAGTAACAAACTTAGCAAACCAACAACGAGGAGCCTGTTTCAGGCCTGCGCAAAAACGACAAACCAAGGTTGGATCAGGAGTTTCAAAACCAGGAGGTAATTTCATGTATACCTCCTCATTAAGATCACCATGCAAAAACGCATTATGGACATCCATTTGATGTAGATGCAAATTCTTAGAAGTTGCAATGGCAAGAAAAGCACTTACAGTAGTCATTTTGGCAATGGGAGCAAATGTTTCGGTATAATCAAGACCCGCCTGTTGATGATTACCCAACACCACTAACCAAAATTTGTAGCGCTCAACCTCGCCATTGGACAAAAATTTTGTCCGGTACACCCATTGACTACCGAGTGCACGTTTTCCAGATGGAAGAGGGACAAGGGACCATGTTTTATTATCCTCAAGAGCCCGTATTTCATCTTGCATGGATTGCCTCCAATGAGAATATTTCATAGCATCTTTAAAAGAACTAAGATCATGTGTTCTGACAATGGCTGCAAGAAAGTGACGATATTTGACAGAAAAATTATCACAGGTGATATAATGTGCTATAGGATACGGAGTACTTGAGGAGTGCTTGGAAGGAGAGAGAGAGAGAGATGGACTATTAGCAAGGGCCGCATGAGTAACATAATCACGATACTTGACATTTGGAGTTTTCTCCCTAAAACCGCGACCCAATTGACTGTTATCTAAAGGGGGAACTGAAGTAGTAGGAACAACATGTGGAGCAAACTCTGTTTCTTTAGTATCACTAGTATCCGAGTTAGGAGGATGCGGCGAAGAAGGAAGCACAAGAGTTGAGTTGGGTGAAGACACAGACGGAGAAGCAACTTCAAACATGGAAAAATCAACAGCAACAAAGTCGTCGTGAATATCCTCAGTAGGAAAGGAAGCAGGAGAATCACCCAAGGAGGCAAAAGGAAAAACCTGTTCATCAAACTTAACGTCCCGTGACACAAAAAACTCCTTGGTGTCAAGATCAAACGAACGTCACCCTTTCTTACCAAATGGATATCCTACAAATATAGATTTACGACTACGACTAGCAAATTTGTCACCCTTAGTTTTCTGGTTGTGAGCAAAACATAGACATCCAAAGGTGCGAAGGGAGGAAAACAAAGGGGGCTTATTAAACAGTATCTCGAAAGGTGTTTTATTTTGTAAGATAGGAGTGGGGGTACGATTAATTAAATGAGCAGCAGCTAGAACACATTCACCCCCAAAAAAAATAGGTAATTGAGCTTGAAAACGTAAAGCACGACTAACATTTAAAATATGTTTATGCTTACGTTCGACCCTCCCATTTTGTTGGGGAGTGCCGACACAAGAGGTTTGAAACAAAATACCAGTCGCAGCAAAATAATCAAGCAGACAATTAAATTCAGTCACGTTGTCACTTTGGACGACTTTAATAGTTTAAGAAAATTGACGATCAACCATAGCAATAAAAGTCATTAACATGCGAAAAACTTCGACCTTATCAACCAATAAATAAATCCAAATAGCCCTAGAAAAATCGTCAACAATAGTTAAGAAATAACGAGCGCACACGAAGAAACATGTCGATATGGGCCCCACAAATCACAATGAATTTTCTCAAAAATACGGAAACTTTTATTGTCACTTAAAGGAAACTTGTCTCGGGGTTGTTTAGCTTGCATACAGACTTCACAAACAGTATCTAAATGATCTTTACTACTAGAAACATGAGGAAGTAATCGAACTACTTTTTCAGAAGGGTGACCAAGACGACGATGCCATAACTCCAAAGGTGATGAAGCTTGAACGGTAGAAATAGTCTTCGGCGGGCTAAAGTAATATAGTCCATCTCTTCTAATCCCCGTTCCAATCAGCTCCTTCATTTGGTCCTGTATAAGACAATATTTAGAGTCAAAGTAAACTGAGGTGTGTAAAGCATCATTAAGTTGGGAAACAAAGAGTAAACCACAACACAAATTTGGGACAAATAAAACTCCGGTAAGGGTTAGAGAAGCTGAT
>CM033455.1:12466504-12491504 GCA_019425755.1 Amaranthus cruentus
ATATATATACTTAAGGGATTTATCCGTAAGCGTTGGTACTTTGTCAGTATGCCCGCTATCCATCAACATGAGGAGGGATACTATGTTTTGCGTTTTAATACAGATAATGAATGTGAGGATGTCATCAAGGGGGGTCCATATTTTTTGAATCGTGCACCTATGGTAGTGAAGAAATGGAACAGAAACTTTGACTTTAAAGAGGAAATTATGAGAGTTATACCTGTGTGGGTGAGGTTGCCTAACCTACCGCTTCACTGTTGGGGAGAGGACACCTTGAGTAGAATAGTTAGTGCAATTGGGGTGCCGGTGTATGCAGATGAATGTACTACCAAGCAACTAAAAGTATCTTATGCTAGAGTCCTCGTAGAGGTGGATATCACCCAAGACTTCATTAAGGAGATTAAAGTGCGTGATAGTGTGGTTCGAGAATTTGTGCAGAAAGCCATACCTGAGTGGAAACCATTCTTTTGTCGAAAATGTAACACTATGGGGCATGACTATCAAGGCTCCCAAAAAGCAAATCAGCAACAGGTTACTAAGAAACGAAGTGTAGAGGCTAGTGAAGGTAATGATAAGCGAGTTTGGATGCCCATAGAAATAGCGAAGGTTATACAGGGGGTCACGAACTTGTCTCAGCTTAGACAGAAGCTGGCTGAACCCCAGCTTGTTGAGTCTGCCCTGGAGGTTCCCCCTTCAACATCAGAGGATACTAATAATGACAGAAGCACTGATGTAATATGTGGGCAGACACTGGATAGCAGCAAGCACCATACTGAGCAGGTAGTGCAGACCAACAAATAGTCTGTGCAGGCTGTTACTGTGCAGGCTGGAAATCAGGAAAGCAAAAGCCATCAGGAGTATTCTGTGCAGGTTGATGAAGCTGAGGATGGTTGGACCCTGGTTGCACCAGCCAAAGCTGCTAGAAGAGGTCCGAAAATAAATGGCAGCAGCTCTACAAATGTTGGGGTGCAGCACCTTAAGGAAGCAGTAACAGAACAGCTTGTGGAACAATTTCATCATGAAGTAGGCAACACAAGTGGTGTAAGCAAGGACCAAATCAGGGACGGGAACCCTCAAATTCCCTCCCCGCAATGATTATCTCCGCTTGGAATATTCGGGGCATGAATAGCCCCTATAAAGTCAAGGAAGTGAAAGCTTTCCTTGATAGGAAGAACATAAGTGTTATAGGCTTAGTGGAAACAAAAATTAAAGCTCCCAATGCAAAGAAAATCCAAAGAAAGTTCGGCACCAAGTGGAGTTGGGTTACTAATTACTCGTATCATGAGAAGGGTAGAATTTGGGTCGGATGGAGAAATGACAGATGTAAACTGGTACAGTGTGATACCCACCAACAATTCTTGGGAACCAAAATTACCCCCATGAACTCCGACAGTAGCTTTCATGTTGTGTTTGTTTACGGTCTTCATAATGTCAAAGACCGCCGTGATATGTGGGTTGACCTGGGGAAGCTTGCCTATAACACGCCGACCTTATTCTTAAGTGACTTCAATGCTATATTCAAAGAGGAGCATAGGAAGAATGGTTCGCAAGTGTGTAGCTATGAGACCTATGACATGCATCAATGGCTTGACCGAAATGACCTGCACCCGATCCCTGAGAGAGGTCATTCTTTCTCTTGGACAAATAGAGAGGAGGGGACTAACCGTACACTCACAAAGATTGATCATGCCATCGGGAATATACAGTGGTTATCTAGATATACTCATGCCAACGTCCTGTATGATAACCCTCAAACTTCGGATCATACTCCTTTGATAGTCATCCTTATTGAGCATGAGCAAGAACAAAACAAGTCGTTCCGCTTCTTTAATTACTTGTGTGATCATCAGGATTTCCTTAGGGTGGTGGATGAAGCTTGGAAGATTGGTGTCAAGGGCGTTGGCCTCCAGAGACTCTGGTATAAAATGAAGAATGTGAAATGCAGTTTGAAACAGCTTCACAACAAAGAGTTCGCGGGAATCCATAGAAAAATCACCCATTGGGAGACTACTCTTCAGGAAATCCAGACTAGTCTGCAGGACAACCCCACAAAGGAAGAACTTCATCATCAGGAGAAAGAGGCTTCCTCCCTTGTTCGAAAATGGAGGAAAATTGAGGACAAAGCTCTCCATCAGAAGGCCAGGATAAATTGGATAAAGCATGGGGATGATAACACTGCCTTCTTCCATGCGACTATTAAAGAAAGAATCTCGTCCAACAGTATCCATGAGCTCAAGGATAAGGATGACAAGTGGATCTCTAAATCCTGCGATATTCAAAAAGAAATATATCAATTCTATCATGATCTCCAGGGCACTGCAAACCACAATCTTGAAGTGATAGACAGAAGGGTTATGAGAGAGGGTCCCCAAGTGAACAACTGGAGCAGCCACGAGCTTATAAAGGAAGTTGATGAGGAAGAAATCAGGGAAGCTCTATTTGGGATGAATGATAATAAAGCCCCAGGAATTGACGGGTTTAATGCATGCTTCTTCAAGAAAGCCTGGAACATCATCAAGGAAGATTTCATCAGTGCCATCAAAGACTTCTTCAATAGCAACTCCCTGTTTCCCCCCCTCAACTGTACTTCAGTTACTTTGATCCCTAAAATAACCAATGCAAACAAAGTGAGTGACTTCAGGCCTATTGCTTGTTGCACAGTTATATACAAGGTTATTTCAAGGATCCTTGCAGGAAGACTCCAGAAGGTGATGGGTGCGATAATAGACCAAGCCCAGTTAGGGTTTATCCCAGGTCGGCAGATGGCAGATAACATCCTTCTTGCAGCTGAGCTCATCAAAGGTTATAATAGGAAAAATAATAGCCCCAGATGTATGATCAGTTGGGATTTCTTGTTTGCGGTTATGGGTGAAATGGGGTTTCCGCCAAGATTTGTGAATTGGATCAAAACTTGTGTGTCCACAGTGTCCTCTCCAGACTCATGCAGAAGCAGGTTTCCTCTTCCTCCTTCCGGTATCACCCCAGGTGCAAGCTTACGCGTACCACTCATCTCCTCTTCGCAGATGATCTCCTTTTATTCTGCAGAGCGGATATTCCTTCTGTTCAGAGCTTGATGGCTACTTTCCACGCATTCTCGAGAGCTTCTGGGCTAGAGGCAAATAAAAAAAAAAGCAACGTCTATATCTCAGGAGTTGACGGGCAGAGCAAAGAGAACATTCTGATACACCTTCAGATGGCTGAGGGATCCTTCCCTTTCAAATATCTAGGGGTCCCCTTACACTCCAAGAAGCTGAATTCCCGGGAGTGCAGGCCTCTTGTTGATAAAATTGTGGGTCGAATCGGCTACTGGTCCTCTAGACTCCTTTCTTACACAGGTATCATTGGGGGAATTCATAATTTTTGGGCCCAGATCTTCTGCATTCCAAAAAAGGTCCTCAAAAAGGTTGAGAGCATCTGTAGATCCTTCATCTAGACAGGTAAAGACGGGTTGTCAAAGAAAGCTGTTGTTTCCTGGAATCAAATGGGTCTCCCCTACTCCAAAGGAGGCCTAAATTTGAGAGATATGTATATGTGGAACAAAGCCGCCATTCTAAAGCACCTCTGGAACCTCGCGAGTAAAAAAGAGAATCTCGGGGTCAAGTGGGTCCACAGCTACTATGTGAGAGAGCAAGATATCAATGATGTGAGACCTTCTATTCATGCCTCTTGGACCTTTAAGAAGATCATCAATCAAAATGAGCTGGTAGACAAGCTAGGAGGATGGGAGAAAATCACCAATGGGGGCACTTTTCGTATTGGGAAAGTGTATGAGCTTCTTATCGCAGACGAGCCGAAGGTCAACTGGGGGAATATCATGGTCAAGAATGTGGTTAGCCCTAGCGCCAAGTTCATAACGTGGCTTGCCATCCAAAACAGGTTAGCGACGAAAGACAGAATTGGGAAATGGATGAATATTCCAGATGATTGCTGTGTTTTGTGCAACAACGCTCTCGGAACCGCTCGCACTTATTCTACATAATGTGAATGTCAAACAATGAGCAAAGTCTTCCATTTTTACTTCTGATTGATGAACCCAATTTTCCAAATCGGAGACAAGAAATACGGAAGAAGCAGTCCGCTAAGTTGATTGTTGGCATTTGTAACCGATCTATAACATCCGATGCAAGTATAGAAAATTTTTGATCCTGCTTTCAGAGGATGAGGTTATTGATTGTATAGTCTTTAGGATTGCTGGGAGAACTAACAGTAGAATGAATGATATCCTTGTAGCTAAGTAGTTAGTTGTTGTTTTTGGGCTAATGCTCTACTTTTGTATATAGATTATCAGTTTTGGTCTCTGGGAGTTAATTTCCTTCCTGCGCCTCTGTTTTGTCTCCCATTTGTGGTATATAATATCAAATCATTTGACAAAATATATATATATATATATATATATATATATATATATATATATATATATATATATATATATAGTATCTATATATATATATGTATCTATATATATATATATATATATATATATATATATATATATATATATATATATATATATATATATATCATATATATATATATATATATATATATATATATAAAGATAGAATTGAATGTGTGTAAAGTTATAGCATTTTTTAAAAAAAAAAATTGGAAAAAAGTTTAGCATTTATTGATTTAAGAAATAGAATATTGCAAACATTAAACACCATGTCCTTAATAATTTGTAGATTACCAACTTAGGGGGTATTGTCACCACTTATTAGTTCAACTGTACGCATAAAAGATTCCAAATATTAAAACTAATTAATGATTAATAGAAATACTACAAGTCGTTGTACTTTGAGCACTACAATGTTCGAAGCAGCAACGATTCCTTCTTGGCTACCAGAGCTGCAACAAGCTTAGCTCATTATAGAAGCATACATGTATAGAAATATTTGCTTCTGATTGACATAAGAAAATACTCATATTCATCATATTCACAATCAAACATAGAATAGAATAACAATTAAATGGAAAATTTAATTAGAATCTTTGATTAAATAAAAATGCTCAAGTTCAAAACACAAGAAAATTGTTAGTTGTAATTTCTTACATATCTTGTGAGCTTATCTTGTCCCAAGTATATTTCCCACATGCGTAAAACATGCATAGCATAATCATATCATCAAACATAGCCTTTATATCATATTAGGGCATCACTACCATGTGTGGAAATGCATCGTAACAAAAAGTGATTCAAATTCAATATGATTTTTCAAGGGAACCACTAAAATGTTTCATTTCAATCCTTCTCAAAGTAAATATAACTTAAAAGAGTTTCAAAATTCATTCAAAACAAATAGAATTTAGTTTATAAGTCTATAAAATCTTTGTCACAGGAGATTTCATAAAACACTATTTTCTTAAATACGAGATAGTTTTGCCGGTAATAAAATCGATAATTGATTTACAAAATACATATTAATTCTCCAACAAGGCCCACATTAATCAAGTCATTATAATAACTTAATTAAAATGAATTTAAGGTTGTCCCATCAGATTATAATTGGTTATAAAAATTTATAATGATTTTACGACTATTTCGACAATTTAGCTGTTGATCATTATTTAAATGATGTTTTAAATCCATAAAGTTTATAAACCATCTAAGTAAAAGTTATTTTATACTATGAGGCAGTAGGTTACTAACACAATTATAAATTTTTGATATAGGTCTATTTTTACTCAAATTTAATTAATAATATTGCACCTTTAAATAATTAAACAATATTTATGAATTTGATAAATTAGTAAATAATTAATTATTAGCTTAATAAATTTTACCAAAGTTCTAGAAGTTATATAATACTTTTATTAGCTCATTTAAACTAATAAATGTCATGTATGATATGTTTTATATATAGGCATTTTATCGATAAATCAAATAAAATTGGTTTAAAATTATTTAAGTCAAAATAAAATAATATAAAATTTTTATGATGTTCCAAAAACTATTTTAAGGAATATATAATTATAAATAACCGTTAAAAACGATAAGGGGTATTTTTAAGAATTAATATTGTTATTTTACAGATAAACCGAATAAAATTTATTCAAGTCCTTATATGGTCACGCAAATACATATAAATTTTTAAACATGTACCTACTGTTTATATAAGTGTGTCAGAAAATTTTCATTCCCAAAAGACATCATTTAGTATTTATTTTGTATTTTATCGTTTTCTCGATTACCGATTATTAATAACAGAGTAAAAATTATTAAGGTCCTTAAACGTCAATAAAATGTTCCCAAAATTTTACCAAATTTATTTACTGTCCATATGAGTATGTGATAAAAATTGCCAGTCCTAATGTCTTCAGTTGGTAATTATTTTGTATTTTACTATTTCACAATTACCGATAAACAATTTAACGATTACTCAAAAAGCATGAAAAATTTCAAACTAAATATATTCTTGCCAAATCTTGTTGGAGACATTATAATATGATTTTATTAATTATTTTTTTATGATCAAGAGTTAATCTAATACCATGTTTTATCATAAGAGTATTTAACATCTTAAAATCCCTTAAAATATCAATTTAACAAATAAATTTCAACAAAATTATTTAAGAGATTTTGTTTTTAACATATAACTAGTGGAAATTATTTTAAAAATGCATTTTTAATATTTTGCAAATTCATATAACCATTTCCATCACAAATACTTTCACAAAGTAGCTAGTGTAAATCATGTCTTTAAACATACAACAATTCATAAAATTAACATGCATGATGCCCACAATAATAATACAGGTAATAAATCATTCCTTACTCAAAATTATCATTTTGATATCATTTTTCAAGATTTAAGAACTTCTCTTTGAGAATTTTATTTTTAAAAACAAGTTTATATAAAACTTTCCCAACTTGTTCTTAAATCCTTTAAAAATCACCCCGTGTGACATACCTCGACTCCAAGCCTATATAAGTATTTCGTAAGCTCCTACGTAAGCTCCGATGCGTTCTTAGAAGTGGTTCCAACTTCGGGTCCTTGCCCTTCAAGTCTCAACTCCAACTCTTCAACTAAACATATTGCATTCATCCAAAAAAATCAATAATAATTTTTGACTTCTAACATGCACTTAACTTTTCTTAGTTGGAGTTGTCAAACTAACACTTGTGATGATTTTAACATATTCGGAGTGTACTTATTATGTTGAGCAACATACTTAATCAAATCCCATAATTTTACTTAAAATCCTTGAAGTAAGAAAATTTATATGTTTGTTGAAATACATCTTCTTATTTTCTATTGTAGCCGATTTTTATAGATTTATAAGTGATGATATTATTAATTTTTAGAGATAAAATATTTGTTTTATAATGATCTTAGTTTATAGAAGGATTCATGTAAAAAAAAGTTTTACATGAACAAGTTTTAACAAAAAAAAATAAATAAAACTAGTGGAATAAAGAAATGAACATAACTTACTCTATGCTTGGTGGATTTCTTCAAGTTTGGTGTCTATGGAAAGCTCTTGAAATGAAGATTATTTTTATGGAATATTTGAGTTTATAAACATAAATTTTCAGAAATTTTAGATGGTTTTTGAATAATATTTGATGAGAAAAGAAGGTGTTTTAGTAGTTAAAAGTTTGAAGGATGCTAGTGTTTGTTCATGGATGAACTTGGGAGCAATGTGTTGGGTGTTTATAACGGAATTCTTATTCAGAAAGTAGAGTGTTGTTGCTTCAAATACTTGTCTCTTGCATGCTTGTAATGATGCACAATCTAGATTAGAACAAAAGGGTATTTTAGAGTGTTTTGCTTGAGTATGTAAGTATATAAAGGGCTAAAAAGGGGGTTTAGGACAGCAATAGGTAGCTCATTTTTAAGGCTGTTTGGAGGTGGATTTTGTCCTTCAATTCATCTATTATGGTGTAGGAAAGGTTTATCTAAGATGGTTTAAAGTTTGGGTAAAAATTGTTGTACATGTAACAAGTTATGTAACTTGTACTTCATGTTTAAAATCACTTGTGTATGTGTATGAAATGTTTAATTTACTCCTATCATGGTTAAATAATATGCTTGGGTAATAATTAAAATTTTCTCGAACTGTTTATCGGTAGTTGCTCAACTTTAAGTTTTACTTCCAAAGTTTACCTTACTTGTTATGATTCATAACCACGTTACGAATTAACAAGTTTCTGATTCCATCACTAATTAAATTTTAATAATTGACGGACAAATATTCAAAAAAAAAAATTATGCCCTAAAAATGACTAATGAAATTTCATCAACAATGCGGCTGTTTCAGTAAAGTATGAACATACCCCCGTACAGTGACCATATATAGATGGTCCTACCTCCGGGAACTAAACCCACTGGGGTACTCTAATTAGGGGAGCCACAATAATCGATCAAATATGTTATCTCATCAATAAGAGACTCATTTCCATTACAACCAACAACTTTCTTACTCCATCACTAAGGGACTCCTTCCCATTCAAACCAACATAAGTCAAACTCTCAATAAGGGAATCATTCCCATTCAACGAACAACTTTCTTGCTCCGTCACCAATGGACTCATTCTCATTCAAACTAACATAAGTCAAACTCATCAATAAGGAAATCATTCTCATTCAAACTAGCAATAATTAATCACATCAATAAGAAACCCATTCACTATTCAAACTAACAATAAACAATATCATTAATAATAGACTCGCTCCCTTTCAAACAATTAATAACCAATCTCAATAACAAGAAATATCTTTCTCATTCTAAATCATTATCAACTTTTAGCATACTAGTACCATTCTCTATCAGTAGACTTGAAATCATATAATCAATAACTTTGATATTTCATTCGACAATAATTCATCAAATAGTGTACACCATATGTTATAAAACAATTCAATATCGATAAATATACAATGCAAGATGTAGATAAGGGTTAACTACTGCGTGTACGTACCTATAAGCGTCACTGCACGACTAAAAGTCACAAAAATCGTCTAGGGGAGGTTCTTACGCCCTTATTAACCTATACACGTTCAAGGTAAGAATAATAAGCCTACTTAACTCCTTAAGAGCTACTTACTCTAAAAGAAGTACCCCAACACAAACCGAATGAGTGTTAACTCGTGCTAACACGCATTCAAACCATGCACACGCAACAATTTCACATCATGTTCATTTAAGAACTATACCATCAATTTCAATCAAACAATAACATTAAATTTCAGTCAATTCTATATCAAGATATGTTCAGGTGAAAAGGACGCAACCATACACTTGTGCGTTATAATCAAACTATCGATTAGGAAGCTTAAGAACGCATAATATATGATATTATACTTAATATCAATCATAATACTCATGGTAGTAATGATTTCTACTGTAAGTAGCTACATTACTCCAGGTTTAGAGTGATAATGAAAAAAAATATGTAGTAGCTTAAACCACTCATAGCAATAATTTCTCATTCTTTAGGACAAAGTTACTCCGTTTAGGCAACCATTGAATAACTAATCACGACGATCAAATATCCACCACGAACACACAATACCAACAATTAACCCACGTTAATGACACCTAACAACCATAATTTTATTAGCAACTATTACCACCGCAAATCGACAATATTCATCATATTTATCGCCATTAACAAACTAAAGGCACCCTTTAGTGACCCCCACTACCACTAGTGACTAAACGAACTTAACTATTCCTAACCATCAATACAACAACCATCATTTTTTTATAACACAAGTGACAATTAACACCCACTTTTGTGACTAATAATTTCAACCATCTATAACTACTATTATCACTATTCACAAGATAATCACATTTTCAAATCTTATACCAATCTATTCAAGTTATAAAACATTCTCAAACATCAAAGTAGTACAACTAGCATCATTTTTTACTCATACTTTAACCCTAGTTGATAAATATTTTTAATTTCACAAATCAAGTTCTTACATCACCATAATAAGATTCAATAAAAGTTAATACACAATCAACCCAAACTCATAAACAAGGTATATTCTAATTAGAACAAGAAACTAATCAATTGGGAAAGTAAAAGATGACTTACAAAGGGTGAAGCTTGGAAATGGACCAAGAGATAGGTAGTTCTTGTGGTGTGGTGACCCATCGTGCGTGGTGGTGGAGGAAAGCCACCTAGGGCTTGCTCCTGTGTGCGGCACAGCAGTAGGGCTGCTGGTGAGTGGCGTCCGACAACACAGAGAGAAGAACAGAAGGCTGGTGGATAGCAGTGGAGTGCGTGGGTGGTTGGTTGGTGGCTAGCTGCTGGCGGCGCACTAGGAAAAGGGAGAAGACAGAAGAGGGAAAGAGGAGGGAAAGAGAGGCGTGTGTTTTTCCAATTGTGAATGCCATGGGTGGTCTCACTTAAAACCCTAACTCATCCCTCTTATTTTATTTATTTACTTATTTATTTACCTATTTATTTACTTAGATTCATCTTCTGGCGAGGCCCAACTAAGAAACCCACCTTTGTGTGTTTATACATTTTAATAAAATAATAGTTTGATTCGAACCTCTTTATTTTAAAAGTCGTAATTGTATTTTTAATATGAATATATGTTAATATTTAAATTCGTATATTAAAGGAATTTATTAAAACTACTTCAAAATTAATTTAATATAGTTATAAAATCTTTAAAAGTTATTAAAATATTAAATAATTACGTCATTTAAAATCTTGGGGTGTTACAGCAATGTAGTTGTCAAATGACAAAAGCGCTTTATAATGTAATAAACAAGAGAAATAGCAAAACATTTCTTACATAAAACAACGATATAGAGACAATGCAATTGGTTTGTATCATCATAACTTACTCATCATCTCAGTCAGATTTCTATATCTCAATTAGATAATGTAATACAATTTCAATCTTGAACACATGGGTGAAATCATGGACCAAGAAAGGGCAATAAATTGAAGAAAATTGAAGAATATGGATAGAAGTTCAGAATCATATCGATTGTTTTTTAGTGATAATTATACAAGGTGTACCATCTACTGTTAGAATCAGTATCGAACCTCATTCATGTGCTTAGAATTCTCATTACAATGCATGGCTAAAAGCTCAGTTGATGCAATTTTGCAACCCATTTTAAAAGCCAAGCAGCTATGGGCTTTCTATATCCTTTTTCCTGAAAGAAGAAATAATACGTGAAGAAGTCAAATACAATATTATAAAATAATCTAAAAATAACTCAAAGCTACAAAATAATCTGCAAACTTAGTAACATTAATCAAGCCAAATTACAACAAGAACCAAAAATCTAATTTACAAAATAGTCCCACCTGATTATAGATCATAGTGTGTTCTCAAAAAACCAATAAATCATTTTTAAACTGCAAATCCAATAATATACGAACAAAAATAAAGTGTTGGAGGAAACAGGATTCCTGTAACCATGAGTTGATGGTTATTTATGCTCCTCCTTCATCCATAAAGTGTTTGGTCATCATGGTGACCATCTCATTCAGTAAGTCGCCCATTTCCTTCATATTAACCGGTGCCAACAATTTGCGGAGAATTTATTTAGAGTATACTATAATGAAACAAAAAGACTCGTCATATTTTAGAGTACTTAGAGTGCATCGATGATGGTGTAATCCAAAGAAAATCTAACAAACTCATAACTTTTTCAACAAAAGCATCCAATCATAAATTACACACAAAAAAACCATAAATTCAATTTCATAAACAACAAATTTCAATCTTCTCAACAAATTAACCCAATAAACATCACGTAACAAATGAAAAATAATTTACGAAAACAACAAAAGTTATATATATTTTCACAATAAATTTTTTATTCTCAAAAAACTAACTCTTGAAAAGTAACCTTTAGAATTTCAACTATTGACCAACCTAAAGTTTTAAAATTGAAGTATTTTAAACAAACAACCCTAGAATCATCATATTCACAAATTAAGCAACACAACAAAGAAAAACACTCATTTAAATCTTATATACTATTACTCGTACCCTCACTTATTGTGCACCGATAAACTATATTGATTGAACGTTTTGAGAATATCCCACAATCTGATTTTACAACTCAAACAAATGCCAATAACCTAACTTGAAGGGGAAAAGGAAAAAAGATCAAGTCCCAAACCTTTTTGACTCTATTACTACCAAATGCCTAGTAATTACAATATGCTGCTCGAATGGTCTCTTATAAGCTACCATTCCTAACAACAGATCATAAAGAAGAAAAACATAAAAACCAAAAATTATTATACATGTATGCAACTCTCAATCTAGCGAAAGATCCATAAAATTTTAATCGTGATCCTTTATTTTATATGTTTGATCTATTCAAGGAGATATATGCAATGGTACATGTTAGATTGCCGAAGAGATCATATATACACCATCCATTACCAAGATTGCTCATATCACTTTGTCCATCACTATTACTGAAAAACATCCTAACTGAAGATTTGATAAATGCGGAATTTAGGTTTTGGGAATACTGTGTTTGTATTGCATTATAGTGTAAAAAAGCCCTCCAATATATACAAGAGTTTAGAAAAAATAATTAAGGAAACAAAATAACGCTAATTATGCTAAACACTAAACTAGGAAATATACTCAAAATAATATATACGAAAATATTCTTTTCCACACTCCCCCTCAAGTTAGGTCCCGGGATCACCAATGCCTAACTTGCATAAAGTGCTGTTGAAGATCTCAGACGCTACAGCTTTGGTAAGGATGTCAGCAAGTTGATCCTTTGATCTGACAAAAGGAAGGCTGATGACTTGGTTTTCCAGTTTCTCTTTGATGAAGTGTTTGTCTATCTCCACATGTTTCGTTCTATCGTGCTGAACTGGATTTTCTAATATACTGATAGCAGCTTTGTTATCACAGTATAGAGGACTAGCCTGATTCTGTGGACAATTTAGCTCCTTTAAGAGTTTTCGTAGCCATAAGATCTCTGTGACTCCCTTCGCGATCCCTCTAAATTCTGCTTCTGCACTTGATAGGGCCACAACTTTCTGCTTCTTACTTTTCCAGGTGACTAGGTTCCCCCCAACAATTGTGAAGTATCCTAAGGTTGACTTTCTCTCATCCTTATCTCCAGCCCAATCAGCATCCGTATAACCAACCAGATCGAGATCTTCACTCTTCGTATACATGATTCCCTTGTTGCTCGTTCCCTTCAAATATCTTAGAATTCTCATAACAGCATCCATGTGCTCCACTTGAGGTCGGTGCATGAATTTACTTACTACTACCACAGCATAAGCAATATCAGGTCTAGTGTAAGATAAGTAGATCAACTTTCCCACCATTCTTCTATATCGTTCTTGATATGCCATTTCAGCTCCTTCAACAATCTGTAGGCCATGATTCGCTACCATAGGAGTTTCTGTTGGTTTGCAATCCATCATCCCTGTTTCTGCTAAGAGATCCAAAATGTACTTCCTCTGGTTGATGAATATCCCCCGTTTCGATCTTAGGACTTCTATCCCAAGGAAGTATTTCAAATTTCCCAAGTCCTTCATTTCGAACTCTCGGAACAATTTCCTTTTTAGTTCATCAATCTCTCTGTTACAGTTCCCTGTAATCACCATCTCAACGACATATGACAAGACATGTAATCTGATCTCCTCTTTTCTTAAGGAATAAAGTATGATCGGAGTTACTTTGTTTATACCCGAATCTCCTCATTGCTGTTGTAAACTTTCCAAACCATGCCCTTGGAGACTGTTTCAGCCCATACAGTGCCTTCTTAAGTTTGCACCCCTCCCCTGAATCATATTCATCTAAAAAACCTGGTGGAGGTTCCATATACACTTCCTCTTTGATTTCCCCATGCAGAAAAGCATTCTTCATATCAAATTGATACACAATCCTTGTTTGCTGCTATAGAGAAGAGAACTTGAATGGTGTCGATTTTGGCTACAGGAGAGAATGTTTCTGAGTAATCTATCCCATAGGTCTAAGTATATCCCTTAGCCACGAGCCGTGCATTGTACCTTTCGATAGTCCCATCTGCATGATACTTAATTGAGAACACCCACTTACATCCAACAGTTTTCATCCCATCTGGTAGTACACACCTCTCCCAAGTTTCATTTTTCTGTAGAGCATTGATTTCATCATCCATGGCTTTCTTCCATTTCGGGTCACTCATAGCTTCTTCCACATTTCTTGGAATTGTACTAGAATATAGAGAAGTGTTAAAAGCTATAGTTGTCTGAAATAATCGTTCATGACTTCCCTTTTCAACCGGATACCGAGATCTCTGAGACTCAAAATCTGGATCATATCTCCGAGGAGGTACTCCCCTTGTACTTCTAGGAGGTAACTCATATCTAATGGGTACATCACTTCGAGACGCATTATCATCATTAGTTATAATATCAGACGGAGAGAATACCTCATGATCAACCGAATGCTCGGGGACTGGAGTGATCTGAGGAGCCGAACTAGCTATGTTTTCAATGGTAATGTCTGCGGTATTGCCTACATGCTCCTCTTGTGGATCTCGACTATCTCCCCCTGGATGGATTAGCCAGCTAAGATCCTCATTTTCCCTCTCCCCCCTGAGATCGAGGCTGGGTATAATTGTAGGACTGTTCAAAGAAGTCACAGTCCATAGTGGTATATAGCTTATTGTTAATGGAGTCATAACATCGATAACCCTTTTGTGTAACCCCGTACCATAGAAAAACACATTTAACAGCTCGTGGTTCAAATTTAGATCTAACCCTGGAAGGAAGATGAACATAGACCACACACCCAAAAATACTAGGAGGTAAAGAGTGAGAAGAAGGAATGGTAGTGAATTTATTGAGAGCGGCAATGGGAGTCTGGAAATTAAGAGATCGAGTGGGAAGACGGTTAGAAAGATATTTCAAGGAGGGTGCGGTTTTTTCTTTTAGCAACCCCATTTTGTTGAGGAGTGTCAGGGTAGGATGTTTGGTGAATTAAGCCATGGTCAAGGAAGAATTGGTTCATAGTGTTAGAAACATATTCACCACCATTATCAGATCGAAGAATTTTTGAAGAGCCCTGAAATTGGGTATTGATCATATTATAGAATTTAACAAAACATCAAACACCTCAGATTTATGTTTCAAAAAATAAACCCAGCACATACGAGTACAGTCATCAACAAACAAAACAAAATACTCAAATCCATGAGAATCAATAGTGGGAGCTGGTCCCCAAACATCAGAATGCACTTAATCAAAAGGTGTGTTTGTGCGTGTACGACTAGGAAACTACGATTGTTTGTGGCTCTTGGCCAGTACACAAGTTTCACAATCTAAGGCCACATTACAATTATTCAAAGAAGGAAAAAGACGTTTGAGGCAACCTAAAGAGGGGTGTCCTAGACGGCGATGCCAAGTCCATAATTGGTGAACAAGAGATCCGTGAGCAAGCATGGCATTACCATTTTGAATCACCTCGTCCACATAGCAAAGTCCACCTCGTTCAGTACCATGCCCAACAATCGTCCCAGTCCGAGCATCCTGCACAACACAACCATCAGACGTCAGAAGAACAGTATAATTAAATTCTTTGGTTAACTGGCTAACAGACAATAATTTATGGGATAAACTTGGAATTAACAAGCAATTTTTAATATGAAGAGAGGGTGAAATATCAACTGGCCCAGCCTGATCAACCGTTATACATTCCTCATTGGTTGTTTGGATGTGGGTTCGGGTAGTGGAGTGTGTCGATAAAAGATTACGGGGGTCAAATGTCATAGTGTTAGTCGCCTCGCAATCAAATATCCATTGGGTATTATTTTTGTGGCTTAAAAGACTTATGGACGGTGAGTTTTGGGAAAAAATAATGGGCCTATTTATTTGAGTTGGATCGAAATTTAAAGGGTTAGGGGTTGGATTTTTGTCCGGTATGGTGGGGAGTTTGTGGGTATGGGTATTTATTTGGGTATGGGGTATTTTTGTGGTATGGGTTAGGGTTTGTGGGGTAGTATATAAGAGTGTTTTAGGAAAGTGTTCATTTCCTTCCTCCCCATTGGAAACGACTTACTCTCTCTCCTCCCTTCTTTTTCCTTCTGCGATTTTGGCTACTGTGCTCTCCTTCTCCTTCTCTGAGCAGCCTATCTCCATACATGTCTAATCTTGTGATGAGGGGTGTTCTGTGGTGGTTAGGTAGGCCTTGCCGCCGGTCCGGTTCACCAGGGCCTTGGTGGTGGCCCTCCTTCTCTGTAGTTCATCCCACCATTCGGGGTAACCCACAAGCTTAAAGCATTCCTCCTTAGTGTGCCTTCAACCTCCACAATGAGTACATCGGAGTTTTCTCCGGTCATCTCCTTCACGACTTCTATGGGGGGTTTTGTTTTGCATGACTAACCCCGATCCAACATCTGAGAGACCTGTTCCCAATGACGAGACGCCGTTCATAATTCTTTGGCGTGATATCTCCCATCGAATGGTGGCGTATGCTATGTCCACCGTAGGTAGTGGGTTAATATTGAGAAGATCTCTTCTCTCTTTGTCTAGATCTCCATTAATTCCTGTGAGAAATTGGTAAAGTATTTGCCTCTGAATATATTTGTTAAATGCCGTGATATCTGTCGAACATGCCATTGGGCATTGGGTTCGGCATTCTCCGATCAATCTCCTTCCACAAGAGTGTAAGTTTATTGTAATAGGTTTCCACTGTGTCGTTTCCTTGTCTCAAAGTGGCTGCCTTCGAACTAAAATCATAAATTTGGAGTTCGTCCTTACCATAACCCAAGAGACTCTGAATCCCTTGCCATAAATGATAAGTTGTGGTGTAGTGTAGGAAATGATTAAAAATTTCCCCATCTATGTTTTCTATGATCCAGGCTATAACCATCGCATCTCGTTTTTCCCATTGAGTAAAATTGGGGTCGGTTGATGGTGGGGGTACGGCAGTGATGTGGCTGAGCCGTCCCCTCCCACTAATTGCAACGTGCATCAACTTACACCATTTGGTGTAATTATTGTGTGTTAATTTCTCTGAAATGCATACTGAGGTTGAAATTTCTGGTTGGCTGTTTGGTTCATTGAGTTTCTGGAAAAAATGGAACATTTGTTCCATTTTTTCGGTTGAAATAATTTGTCCTCTAATATATACAAGAGTTAAGGCAACAAAATAATACTAATTATGCTAAACACTAAACTAGGAAATATACTCAAAATAATATATACGAAAATATTATTTTCCACACTAACATGATTTTAGACAAAGATTGCTCAATATTGTTCAACAAACTGAAACCAAATCTCTAGCTAAGAAAGGCTATGACAATTCACTGTCAAATTCTTTATATTATAATGTATGTATTTAGTCGAGTGTTAACCAAAACCTAATAACATAGGAATATTATCTTAAACTAATAAGGACTTATGCACATAAGATGCACCGTTTTTGCACCCATCGGATTTTGATTCAACATCTAATAGCTATGTTGGCCCTCTTAGGTTTTGATGATGACTTCACTTTAAATAAACAAATATGTTTTAGAGATTGTTTTGTAGGTCAAATATCTGATTTTGTTAAAGTCGTTGATGGAACCTAAAAGACTTGGTCAATGGAAATTGTATGTGTCAAAGTTACTCAAAAGAGTCGGATGTAGAAGATCACATAAGATGTCAAATGTAAACAGGAGGTCTACTGTTCCAAGTTTGATGGACTGATGAAAGTTGCCGATGGAGACAGTACAGTGTTCCCAAGACGCAGGTCTGGAGAAAATGTCAGCTAAAAATTACGGAAAGAATTATTTTCTTTTTTTAGTTGATGTAAACGATTAGAAATTAAGTCATTGCATAAATAGTTAATTGTCAAAATAAAATAAACCACCAAAAAACAACCATAAGACTAATTCAAAGTGTGAGAATAAGTCTCCTTATTTCTCTCCACTAAAATAGGAGGTTAGTTAGGGTTTTAATTAAATTAATCCTAATTAGTTATTTTTAGCATATTTCAACTGTGGCTTCTTACTTAACTTCCAAGCATGTATTCCACTTTCCTAGATTTTAGGATTAAGGAGAATGTGGGGAGTTAGGATTTTGAAGATTTCACACGGTTTGTCCTATATAATAGGACTTGTTCAACCGGTTGTGTGGAGTGTCTATAAGAGAAAAATAGTGAGATCAAAGATAAAGAAAAGTATCTTACTCTTTCATTTGCCAATTAACTTAGAATATTTTTCTTATGCAATTTCTTAGTTTTTATACTATTTAGAGAATTATCTTTGTAAAGGGTTTTTGAGAGAATTTGTTGTAATTAGACTTAAGGGAAGTCTAGGGGAAGTGAGAAGTTTCGAGTGAAGTAAGAAAAGGAGAAAGAGAAAGGGAAGGAGAAAGAGAAGAGAAAAGAAGTTGGCCTAGTTGTGTATTGTTTTATGTAATTGTCACTAATTGCCTAAAACATAATAAGAGTATTTTAAAATCCCGAGTGGTCGTGATTTTTCTTTCTAAGGAGTCTCCCTCAAGATGAATGCTGGAGAGCCAAAGTTACAACCATCTAGGAATCCAAAGATTTCATAAAATTCAATCTAGAAGAGTTGGTTGGTTACCTTATGACTCACGAATTGCATTTAGGAACAGCTGACAGTTCCCGAAACAAAGGCTTGGCTCTTGCAGTGAATGATCAAGAAGAGTCAGAATGTGATGAAGAGGAGGTTGTCATGTTGGTTCGAAAATTCATAAAGTTTAAGTGCACATGATTAATCATTCTGTCTCACAGCAACAAAACAATTTTCAAAGTTGTCCATTAGTCTCTTGACATTATAGCTCTGGTTTTAAAAGTGACATTGATTCCATATCCTTATGAACAACTTTTGTACTCAATCTCAATTGTTGACTCCTCACTTTCTACAACAAACTTGTTCTTAATCTCGAGCAACGAATCCCGATCAATCAAAACCCCATTTTGATATGCTTCTCTCAACACTGCACTTTTTATCCCACCTTTTAAGGACATGTAGAATAACCTAGAATTCTTAGTGAATGCATTTCAAAATGCATTCAAAAACCTATAATATTCACAAAAATTTCCTTTAATTGGAACAGGAATCCTCTTAAACGATGATAAAGATAATAATTCATGAAGTACTCCAATCATTATCTTCTCCATTTCTCTAAAAGCAAAGTCTAAATAAGATGCATCATCATAAGGATTTATGTAGGGCAATTCTATCCAATCACTAACCCATTCCCTCACTTCCTTCTTGATGTAAAACCCAGGTGGTAATCAGCAATTGAAAGGTCTAACCCAAATTCCTGTTAACCTCTCCTCTTCCTCCCTAACCAATAGTCAATACCAAATTTTTCAAAATATCTCTATAAACAGGTGACTTATCAAAATATCCTTCTTTTTCTTTATATAAACAAAAAATCAAGTCTACCCAGTTGCACTAAACTCTATTTTTCTCTGTGTTAAACAACCAAAAATTACCAAAATATTTTGGAAAAATATAGATTAAAAGAGAGGCATAGAATATACCAAGAAAGATGTGGAACTCAACAAAGAAATGCGAGAAAACACAAATGGAAAGAGAGACAAAGAATTTACCCAAAAATGGCATGGGCCTCGAAGCTAATAGATCCTGGGTTGAACCTCTTCTACGCAGTTCTTGAGATGGACAAGGACTGGGAACCTAAAATCAATTAAACAAATTTATCAAAAATGAAAGGAAAAAAGAAATGGAGGAACCTAGTATCAATATCATCAAAACAATAATGCAAACACTTACTAACAAAATTAAGAAACCCAACAAAACCCAAAAGAAATACAAATAATTTTCCAAAGTTAAGAACAAAAATGACGGATTATCAGCAGAGAAGCAAGTTGGGGCTCAAGAGAATCAAAAGCACAGCAAATATTCAAAACGGCTTCTATATCTTCATCAACAGAAGAAGGATCAGAATCATCATTGTTTGGAGTTAATTATATTGTTGTATGGTGAATGCAATTAGACATTTTGGAGCGTAATTCAGAATCTCTAACTAAGACCATCCCAATTCATTCTATGGTAGATATTCTTCAATCTACATTACTCTAGTTTCCAATAAGAACTTAAAATTCCAAATAAACCCAATAACTAAACTCCATCCACAAAATGAATAAATTGAAAGTAACACAATTAAATGTCCAAATCATAAAGTGGAAGTAATAAAAATCATAAATTATGATTTAAAACATGAAAAATTACCCGAACAACAATAATGTCGTCCTTGTTAAGCCATCAAAGACATTTTCTGAAAAAAAAAAACCCTAATTCTGAAACCATAATTTTCAAGGTTTGTTCCCATTTGTTTCTGAGTGTGTGTAATCCCTCGATCGAAGGATTTTGATGATTGTTGCAATCAGTACCACAAAAAGAGTTCTACAAAACCAATACCACAACAAATAAGGATAAAAAATTAACAAAAGCAAAAGACCAAAATGAAAATGAAGAAGATAAATTGACTTCTCCATCGAAGGATTTTGATGATTGTTACAATCTGCACCACAAAAAGAGTTCTACAAAACCAGTAACACAACAAATAAGGTTAAAAAATTAACAAAAGCAAAAGAACAAATTGAAAATGAAGAAGAAAAACTGACCTCAATCAAATAGAAATGAAGCAATCGAATTTAAGTCCTGTATTTGAAAGTGAAATTTAATTTTAACAAAAGTATAAAACGCCTAAAGATGGATGAGATGGGAAGCTTGAGTTTTTGGGTAGTTCGGAGCGTGGCTCCTTCCTCTTCTTCATTTGAAGATCTGCACAAAATAAAATCAACACAAACAACAAATTAACAAAAATAGAGATATTGACAAAGGAAATCAATGATCGGAACTTAAATTTGGTGATCAAAAGAAAGTCGGACTGAGCAATTGCCTGATTTTGTCTTGCTTTAGAGAGAGAAAATTTAGGGTTGGAGCTAAGAAATGGTTTGGGAAAGGAGGGCGTCTAAAGAAGGGAGCAGCAAGAGTAAAAGAAGAAAGGGGACGCGTGGCACAATCTGATACTCCTAAGGACACGTGGCATAATTAGAGCTAAAGGACACGTAGCATATATATATATATATATGTGTGTGTGTGTGTGTATGTGTATATATATATATGTGTATGTATATATATATATATATATATATATATATATATATATATATATATATATGTATACATATAAATATATATATATATATATATATATATATATATATGTATATATAATATATGATATATATATATATATATATATTATATATATATATATATATATATATATATATATAGATTATATTATGTATATACATATATATATACATTATAATATATATAATACATATATATATACATATATATATATATATATATATACATATATATATTATATATATATATATATATATATATATATATATATATATATATATATATATATATATATATATGTATTACATATATATATATATTATATATATTATATATATATATATATATATATATATATATATGATATGTATATATTAATATCATAATACATATATATATATATATATAATATATACATATATATAATATATTATCTATATATATATATATATATATATATATATACTATATATATATATATATTATTATTGTTATGTAGTTGTATATATTTATATATGTATATATATATATATATATATATAATATATACGTTTAGAGAGATGTGGGCTGGCGAAGAGGTGGGCGTTTAGCCATCTCCTTCGTCCTCCTGCAATTTCCGGCAACCGAACACTTTTTCTGACACCATGAGAGGCGGTCGTGGCGGTAGAGGGAGAGGAGGAAGAGTAAGTGCTGAGATGGCTTCTAATTCTGGTACAATTGCAAGGAATAGCGCTGAGAAAATAGAAATTAGGGCTGAAAAATCAGATAGTGAAGAAGAACGCGATGACCCAGTAGACCATTTGAAAGAACATGGAGAGGAGGAGCAAGGGCTAGTAAAAGCAATTGAAGGTAATGGGCGAGAATTCAGAGACGAATTGAAGGGGCTGCAGAAACAAATTGAAGACCTTCAGCAACTCCTTACAACACAGAAGGCTGCTACTACCAATGCTCAACCTGAAGAGTTTCCACCTTTGAGTATGAACTCTACTGTGACTTCAAGTCCTAGCCTTCAATTGGGCTCATGGAAAGACAAGGTAACCATCCCTAATCCCCCTTTAGGTATGCCTCTAAAATTTGTGCCCCCTATGATGGAAAATGGACACCAAGTAGTTCAAATTGAGTCTCATGAGATAGCTGATTTAATTAGACTTTGGGAACGTGCTGCGGTGATGTATGTTGTTGGTAGTAATGCCTCTGTTGAAATAGTTAGAGGATACATTCGCAAGCATTGGACTAGTGTTAGTATGCCAGTTATCCATCATCATGAAGATGAGTACTTTATCTTGAGGTTCAATTCTGATGATGAATGTGAAGAGATACTTAAAGGGGGTCCTTATTTTTTGAACAAAGCGCCTATTATAGTTAAAAAATGGACTAAGAGCTTTGACTTTAAAGAAGAGATTATGCGAGTCATTCCTGTTTGGGTTCGATTACCTAATCTCCCCCTTTATTGCTGGGGTGAGGACACTTTGAGTAGGATTGTTAGTGCTATTGGAGTTCCGATCTTAGCAGATGAATGCACGGCTAAACAGTTGAAAGTTTCCTATGCTAGAGTACTTGTGGAGGTTGATATTACGCAGGATTTTGTTAAGGAGATCAAAGTACGTGATAATGTGGGACGTGAGTTTGTCCAAAAAGCCATTCCCGAATGGAGGCCATACTATTGTCGAAAATGTCACAAAATGGGACACATTTGTAGCGAGAACAACAAGGAGACCCAAGAACACCACAGCCAAAATCCGAATGAAGTAGGGGGTGTTTCGAAAGACAAGAGAGTGTGGATCCCGAGTACCATAGCCAAACTAGTTCAGGGCATCACTTCCATCAATGACCTAAAAGGGAGATTGAATGACACTGGGTATACTCAACATCAGCAAGATGTTTGCCCTAACAATGAGCAGCAGCCTACTCCTAATTCGATTACTGCAGGAACAAAGGGGCAGAAAGATGCGGTTTCAGCAGGTGTTACTCAGACCACAGACACTGTAGGTACCTCCACGAACACTGGTCAGCTGGAGAATGAGGAGGAGGGATGGACCCCCGTTGCCCCAAGCAAGGCAGCCCGTAGGAAAGCCCACTTCATCACAGCTAGGGGGGATGGGGAACAGTACAAAGACGTGCAGAAAACAGTAAACAGCAGCATAGAAGATGAGCCAAATGTTCAAAGGGACGGGAACCCTCTAATTCCCTCCCCGCAATGATTATATCGGCTTGGAATGTAAGGGGTATGAATAGCCCCATAAAAATCAAGGAAATTAAATCCTTCCTTGAGAGTAGAAAAGTAAATGTAGTGGCTTTGTTGGAAACGAAGATTAAGAGGGCGAATGAGAAGAAAGTTCAGCAGAGGTTTGGGAATAAATGGAAATGGGTGTCGAACTACGAGCACCATGAGAAGGGTAGAGTTTGGGTTGGTTGGAAACATGAGAGTTGCAAAGTAGATCATTGTGAGACTCACCAACAGTTCATTGCCACCAAAATTACCCCCATAAACTCGCACCAATGCTTCTTCTTGATTTTTGTGTATGGTCTCCATAGTGTCAGTGATAGGAAAGTTTTGTGGAAGGATTTGGAGAAGGTAAACTGCAACGCCCCATGCCTTTTCATCGGAGACTTCAATGCCATATTTAAGGATGACCACAGGGAAAATGGTACGCAGGTGACTTCTAATGAAACGTTTGACATGATGCAGTGGATGGATAACAACGATCTTCATTCTATTCCAGAGAAAGGCCATAGATTCTCTTGGTCCAACAGGGGAGAGGGAGAAAACCGTATTCTTTCGAAGATCGACCATGCCATAGGGAATCTACAATGGTGTAACCACTTCTCCCAAGCGAGTGTCCTGTATGAAAACCCTCAAACCTCTGATCCTACCCCTTTGATTGTGAGACTTACAGACCAGGAGCAGAATCAGAGTCGTCCTTTCCGTTTCTTCAATTACTTATGTGATCATCCAGATTTCCTTTCTATTGTTGATGAAGCATGGAGATTGAGAGTCAAAGGCACAGACCTGCAGGGTTTCTGGCACAAAATGAATAATGTTAAAACCAAGCTCAAGCAGCTTCATAGCACCGAATTCCAGGGTATAAGGAGTAGAATTCACCAGTGGGAGAAATCTCTTGAAAATATCCAAACGAGCTTACAAACCAATCCCACGAATGATGTTATGCATAAGCAAGAGAAAGAGACGATTGATCAGTTGAGGAAGTGGAGGAAAATAGAGGACAAAGCTCTCCATCAAAAATCTAGAGTCCATTGGCTTAAAAATGGGGATGAAAATTCCAACTACTTTCATGCAGCTATAAAGGAGAGACAGGCTTCCAACAGTATTCATGAGCTCCAGGACAACAGTGGAAAGTGGATTAGCAACACCCAGGATATCCAAAAGGAGATTACTGATTTCTATCAAAACCTTCAAGGTACAGCAACCTCCAACCTTGAGGTGATTGATAGAAAGATTATGAGATCTGGGCCCCAAATAGATAATAGCAACAGCAAAGCTCTTATCCAGGATGTAACTGAGGATGAAATCAAAGATGCTCTATTTGGCATGAATGACAACAAAGCGCCGGGCATAGATGGTTTTAATGCTTGTTTCTTTAAGCGCACCTGGGGTATTATTAAGGAAGATCTGATTACAGCTGTCCAAGAGACTTTTAACAACAACTCTCTCTTCTCTCCTTACAACTGCACATCGGTCACTTTGATCCCCAAGTCCTCCAATGCTAATAAAGTGGGTGACTACAGGCCTATTGCTTGCTGCACAGTTATCTACAAGATCATCTCCAGGGTTCTAGCGGGGAGACTTCAGAGGGTGATGGGGAAGGTTATTGATCAAGCCCAGTCGGGGTTTATTCCAGGCAGACAAATGGCAGATAATATTTTACTAGCAGCGGAG